>OZ017738.1:248159471-248596971 GCA_963969285.1 Odontomyia ornata
AGAAAACTTTTTATGACGCACGAACAAACGGGCGGAGGGACGGACAGACAGACAAGTCGCGATTTTATAATTTTTTAGGGTATTGTTAAAAATATTATACAATATCTTAAAAATGATCTGGTTTATAAGTTCTTTCAAGTAAAGTCATTTAAAACGTTTCAATGAAAAATATTCATTATTTCAGTTGGCACTAAAATAGCGAATTGCGCTTGCCTTCAGACCTTTGGGGGCCGCCATTTTGAATGCATGCATTTGATTTTGGATTATTTTAAATCTTTGTATGCTAGGACCTCATGAATCAATGTACTATCTCGTTCAAATAGGAGTTTCACTCTAGACAGTGCAAAATAATTCAATTTTTAAAGAAAATGGCAGCTAAAAATATTAGGCTTTAAATTTTTGACTTTTTTATTTTTCATTCAATTTTAAAAATTTCCAGTAAAATACAAGAACATAGTACAGGCACTCATAATCTCAAGTTTCATCAAAATCCGTTGGAAAATGTGACCGCTAGAGGGCCACAAAAACATGAAAAAAACGCATATTTAAACGGCCGCCATTTTGAAATTTGCACATGCATGATCACCAAAATATCAAAGACTGTAGGTGTAATTAATGTCTATCTTGAAACCAAGTTTCATATATGTCGAATAAAAATTGCGACTTTTAAAAGCCTTTGAAATTTTGACCTTCAACTGGCCGCCATTTTGTTTTTTGCAACCTGAACTCCAGTTTTTTTACGTAATTCTTTAGATACTTATAATTTCTATCAAACTTTCGAATTTCATGAAAATCTGTTGAAAACTTTGACCACTATTACAACAACAAAATTTTGCACGTTTTTCGACCTTTGAGCGGCCGGCATTTTGTTTCTGCCGTACGGACTTTGGATTTTTTATTGTGAGATTCATCACATACTTCAATGAACCTTTGTACCAAATTTCATTCAAATCGGAGCTACACTTTGGTCAGAACAGAAATCGCGATTTTTCGTCTAAAATGGCCGCCATTTTGTTTTTGCCCGGCCGATATAGCTGGTTCACGAACTTAACCAAGATAATTACCCAATACACCTTTCCTCAAAATTTGGTGAAAATCGAAGCAGAATTGCAACCTCTAGCGTGGTCACAAATTTCGTTATATCCCATATATATATATATATATATATATATATATATATATATATATATATATATATATATATATATATATATATATATATATATATATGATGCTCTCCGCAATAGGTAAATTTCTCTCGAGAAATTTACCTAAAATCAAAGATCTTCACTAAAACGATATTATGGAGTTCCTTGGAAAACGAGCGACTTGCAAGGAGTGCGTTGCTGGGAAAACGGCCGTTTTTCATACTTTCTCCAATTTCAATATATGGGGTGTCAAACGAAAGCTACTGATGAGTAGAATTCAATAAAAGTGCATTCAGGCAGCTTCCAGTTTTTTGCGTGGTTGGGATACTTTTGATTCCGAAACCATACCGCTGTAAAATCATCGGAAACGGGAGTCGGAAGTGCCTGAATATCAAAATCGCGTTGTTATTATACTCAGGAACATAAAAAAATCAAAGATCTTCACTACAGCGATATTCTGGAGTTTCTCGGAAAACGATCGGATTGCAAGGGGTGCGTGGCTGGAATAACGGCCGTTCTTCATACTTTCTCCAATTTCAATATATGGGGTGTCAAACGAAAGATAGTGATGAGTAGAATTCAATAAAAGTGCATTCAGGCAGCTTCGCGATAGCTGCAATTGCAGTTTTTTGCGTGGTTGGGATACTTTTCATTCCGAAACCATACAGCTGTAAAATCATTGGAAACGGGAGTCGGAAGTGCCTGAATATCAAAATCGCGCTGTTATTATACTCAGGAACATAAAAAATTCAAGATCTTCACAACAACGATATTCTGGAGTTCCTCGGAAACGATCGAATTGCAAGGCGTGCGTTGCGGGAAAAACGGCCGTTTTTCATACTTTCTCCAATTTCAATATATGGGGTGTCAAACGAAAGCTAGTGATGAGTAGAATTCAATAAAAGTGCATTCAGGCAGCTTTGCGATACCTGCAATTGCAGTTTTTTGCGTGGTTGGGATACTTTTGATTTCGAAACCATACAGCCGTAAAGTCATCGTAAACGGGAGTCGGAAGTGCCTGAATATCAAAATCGCGCTGTTATTGTACTCAGGAACATAAAAAAATTAAAGATCTTCACTACAACGGTATTCTGGAGTTCCTCGGAAAACGATCGGATTGCAAGGAGTGCGTTGCTGGAAAAATGGCCGTTGTTCATACTTTCTCCAATTTCAACATATGGGGAGTCAAACGAAAGCTACTGATGAGTAGAATTCAATAAAAATGCATTCAGGCAGCTTCGCCATACCTGCAATTGCAGTTTTTTGCGTGGTTGGGATACTTTTGATTCCGAAACCATACAGCTGTAAAATCATCGGAAACGGGGGTCGGAAGTGCCTGAATATCAAAATCGCGCTGTTATCGTCCTCAGGAACATAAAAACATTAAAGATCTTCACAACAACGATATTTTGGAGTTCCTCGGAAAACGATCGCATTGCAAGGAGTGCGTTGCTGGAAAAACGGCCGTTTTTCATACTTTCTCTAATTTCAATATATGGGGTGTCAAACGAAAGCTAGTGATGAGTAGAATTCAATAAAAGTGCATTCAGCCAGCTCCGCGATACCTGCAATTGCAGTTTTTTGCGTGGTTGGGATACTTTTGATTCCGAAACCATCCAGCTGTAAAATCATCGGAAACGGGAGTCGGAAGTGCCTGAATATCAAAATCGCGCTGTTATTGTACTCAGGAACATAAAGAAATTAAATATCTTCACCACAACGATATCCTGGAGTCCCTCTGAAAACGATCGAATTGCAAGGAGTGCGTTGCTGGAAGAACAGCCGTTATTCATACTTTCTCCAATCGTAATATATGGGGTGTCAAACGAAAGCTAGTGATGCGTAGAATTCAAAAAAAAGTGCTTTCAGGCAGCTTTGCGATACCTGCGATTGCAGTTTTTTGCGTGGTTGGGATACTTTTGATTCCGAAACCATACAGCTGTAAAATCATCGGAAACGGGGTCGGAAGTGCCTGAATAGCAAAATCGTGCTGTTATTGTACTCAGGAACATAAAAAATTTAAAGATCTTCACTACAACGATATTCTGGAGTTCCTCGGAAAACGTTCGGATTGCAAGGAGTGCGTTGCTGGGGAAACGGCCGTTGTTCATACTTTCTCCAATTTCAATATATGGGGTGTCAAACGAAAGCTAGTGATGAGTAGAATTCAATAAAAGTGCATTCAGACAGCTTCGCGATACCTGCAATTGCAGTTTTTTGCGTGGTTGGGATACTTTTGATTCCGAAACCATACAGCTGTAAAATCATCGGAAACGGGAGTCGGAAGTGCCTGAATATCAAAATCGCGCTGTTATTGTACTCAGCAATATAAAAAAATTAAAGATCTTCACTACAACGATATTCTGGAGTTCCTCAGAAAACTATCGGATTGCAAGGAGTGCGTTGCTGGAAAAACGGCCGTTGTTCATACTTTCTCCAATTTGAATATATGGGGTGTCAAACGGAAGCTAGCGATGAGTAGAATTCAATAAAAGTGCATTCAGGTAGCTTCGCGATACCTGCGAATGCAGTTTTTTGCGTGGTTGGGATACTTTTGATTCCGAAACCATACAGCTGTAAAATCACCGGAAACGGGAGTCGGAATTGCCTGAATATCAAAATTGCGCTGTTATTGTACTCAGGAACATAACAAAATTAAAGGTCTTCACCACAACGATATTCTGGAGTTCCTCGGAAAACGATCGGATTGCAAGGAGTGCGTTGCTGGAAAAACGGCCGTTTTTCATACTTTCTCCAATTTTAATATATGGGGTGTCAAACGAAAGCTAGTGATGAGTAGAATTCAATGAATGTGCATTCAGGCAGCTTCGCAATACCTGCAATTGCAGTTTTTTGCGTGGTTGGGATACTTTTGATTCCGAAACCATACAGCTATAAGATCATCGGAAACGGGAGTCGAAAGTGCCTGAATATCAAAATCGCGCTGCCATTGTACTCAGGAACATAAAAGAATTAAAGACCTTCACCACAACGATAATCTGGAGTTCCTCAGGAAACAATCGGATTGCAAGGAGTGCGTTGCTGGAAAAACGACCGTTTTTCATACTTTTTCCAATTTCAATATATGGGGTGTCAAACGAAAGCTAGTGATGAGTAGAATTCAATAAAAGTGCATTCAGGCAGCTTCGCGATACCTGCAATTGCACCTTCTTGCGTGGTTGGGATACTTTTGATTCCGAAACCATACCGCTGTAAAATCATCGGAAACGGGGGCCGAAAGTGCCTGAATATCAAAATCGCGCTGTCATTGTACTCAGGAACATAAAAAAATTAAATATCTTCACTACAACGATATTCTGGAGTTCCTCGGAAAACGATCGGATTACAAGGAGTGCGTTGCTGGAAAAACGGCCGTTCTTCATACTTTCTGCAATTTCTATATATGGCGTGTCAAACGAAAGCTAGTGAAGGGTAGAATTCAATAAAAGTGCATTCAGGTAGCTTTGCGATACCTGCAATTGCAGTTTTTTGCGTGGTTGGGATACTTTTGATTCCGAAACCATACAGCTGTAAAATCATCGGAAACGGGAGTCGGAAGTGCCTGAATATCAAAATCGCGCTGTTATTGTACTCACCAATATAAAAAAATTAAAGATCTTCACTACAACGATATTCTGGAGTTCCTCGGAAAACGATCGGATTGCAAGGAGTGCGTTGCTAGAAAAACGGCCGTTGTTCATACTTTCTCCAATTTGAATATATGGGGTGTCAAACGGAACCTAGTGATGAGTAGAATTCAAGAAAAGTGCATTCAGGTAGCTTCGCGATACCTGCGAATGCAGTTTTTTGCGTGGTTGGGATACTTTTGATTCCGAAACCATACAGCTGTAAAATCATCGGAAACGGGAGTTGGTATTGCCTGAATATCAAAATCGCGCTTTTATTGTACTCAGGAACATAACAAAATTAAAGATCTTCACTACAACGATATTCTGGAGTTCCTCGGAAAACGATCGGATTGCAAGGAGTGCGTTGCTGGAAAAACGGCCGTTTTTCATACTTTCTCCAATTTCAATATATGGGGTGTCAAACGAAAGCTAGTGATGAGTAGAATTCAATAAAAGTGCATTCAGGAAGCTTCGCGATACCTGCAATTGCAGCTTCTTGCGTGGTTGGGATACTTTTGATTCCGAAACCATACCGCTGTAAAATCATCGGAAACGGGGGTCGAAAGTGCCTGAATATCAAAATCGCGCTGTCATTGTACTCAGGAACATAAAAAAATTAAATATCTTCACTACAACGATATTCTGGAGTTCCTCGGCAAACGATCGGATTGCAAGGAGTGCGTTGCTGGAAAAACGGCCGTTCTTCATACTTTCTGCAATTTCAATATATGGCGTGTCAAACGAAAGCTAGTGATGAGTAGAATTCAATAAAAGTGCATTCAGGCAGCTTTGTGAACCCGGGTATGGCAGTTTTTTGCGTGTTTGGGATACTTTTGATTCCGAAACCATACAGCTATAAAATCATCGGAAACGGGAGTCGGAAGTGCCTGAATATCAAAATCGCGCTGTTATTGTACTCAGGAACATAAAAACATTAAAGATCTTCACTACAACGATATTGTGGAGTTCCTCGGAAAACGATCGGATTGCAAGGAGTGCGTTGCTGGAAAAACGGCTTTTTTTCATACTTTCTCCAATTTCAATATATGGGGTGTCAAACGAAAGCTAGTGATGAGTAGAATTCAATAAAAGTGCATTCAGGCAGCTTCGCGATACATGCAATTGCAGCTGCTTGCGTGGTTGGGATACTTTTGATTCCGAAACCATACCGCTGTAAAATCATCGGAAACGGGGGTCGGAAGTGCCTGAATATCAAAACCGCGCTGTCATTGTACTCAGGAGCATAAAAAAGTTAAATATCTTCACAACCACAATATTCTGGAGTTCCTCGGAAAACGATCGGATTACAAGGAGTGCGTTGCTGGAAAAACGGCCGTTCTTCATACTTTCTGCAATTTCACTATATGGCGTGTCAAACGAAAGCTAGTGATGGGTAGAATTCAATAAAAGTGCATTCAGGCAGCTTTGCGATACCTGCAATTGCAGTTTTTTGCGTGGTTGGGATACTTTTGATTCCGAAACCTTACCGCTGCAAAATCATCGGAAACGGGGGTCGGAAGTGACTGAATATAAAAATCGCGCTGTTATTGTACTCAGGAACATAAAAAAATTAAATATCTTCACTACAACGATATTCTGGAGTTCCTCGGAAAACGATCGGATTAAAAGGAGTGCGTTGCTGGAAAAATGGCCGTTGTTCATGATTTCTCCAATTTCAATGTATGGGGTGTCAAACGAAAGCTAGTGATGAGTAGAATTCAATAAAAGTTCACTCAGGCAGCTTTGCAATACGTGCAATTGTAGTTTTTTGCGTGAATGGGATACTTTTGATTCCGAAACCATACAGCTGAAAATCATCGGAAACGGGAGTCGGAAGTGCCTGAATATCAAAATCGCGCTGTCATTGTACTCAGGAACATGAAAAATTAGACATATTCGCTACAACGATATTCTGGAGTTCCTCGGAAAACGATCGGATTGCAAGGAGTGCGTTGCTGGAAAAACGGCCGTTTTTCACACTTTCTCTAATTTCAACATATGGTGTGTCAAACGAAAGCTACTGATAAGTAGAATTCAATAAAAGTGCATTCAGACAGGTTCGCGATACCTGCAATTGCTGTTTTTTGCGTGGTTGGGATACTTTTGATTCGGAAACCGTACCGCTGTGAAATCATCGGAAACGGGAGTCGGAAGTGCCTGAATATCAAAATCGCGCTGTTATTGTACTCAGGAGCATAAAAAAGTTAAATATCTTCACAACCACAATATTCTGGAGTTCCTCGGAAAACGATCGGATTACAAGGAGTGCGTTGCTGGAAAAACGGCCGTTCTTCATACTTTCTCCAATTTCAATATATGGCATGTCAAACGAAAGCTAGTGATGAGTAGAATTCAATAAAAGTGCATTAAGGCAGCTTCGACATACCTGCAATTGCAGTTTTTTGTGTGGTTGGGATACTTTTGATTCCGAAACCATACAGCTGTGAAGTCATCGGAAACGGGAGTCGGATGAGCCTGATTATCAAAATCGCGCTGTTATTGTACTCAGGAATATAAAAAACTAAATATCTTCACTACAACGATATTCTGGAGTTCCTAGGAAAACGATCAGATTGCAAGGAGTGCAATACTGGGAAAATGGCCGTTTTTCATACTTTCTCCAGTTTCAATATATGGGGTGTCAAACGAAACATAGTGATGAGCAGAATTCAATGAAAGTGCATTCAGGCAGCTTTGCGGTACGTGCAATTGCAGGTTTTTGCGTGGTTGGGATACTTTTGATTTCGAAACCAGACAGCTGTAAAATCATCGGAAACGGGAGTCGGAAGTGCCTGAATATCAAAATCGCGCTGTTATTGTACTCAGGAACATAGGAAATTAAAGATCTTCACTACAACCATATTCTGGAGTTCCTGGGAAAACGATCGGATTAAAAGGAGTGCGTTGCTGGAAAAACGGCCGTTTTTCATACTTTCTCCAATTTCAATGTATGGGGTGTCAAACGAAAGCTAGTGATGAGCAGTAGTCAATAAAAGTGCATTCAGGCAGCTTCGCGATACCTGCAATTGCAGTTTTTTGCGTGGTTGGGATACTTTTGATTCCGAAACCATACAGCTGTAAAATCATCGGAAACGGGAGTCGGAAGTGCCTCAATATCAAAATCGCGCTGTTATTGTACTCAGGAACATAAAAAAATTAAAGATCTTCACTACAACGATAATCTGGAGTTCCTCCGAAAACGATCAGATCGTAAGGAGTGCGTTGGTGGAAAAACGCCCGTTTTTCATACTTTCTCCAATTTCAATATATGGGGTGCCAAACGAAAGCTAGTGATTAGTAGAATTTAATAGAAATGCATTCAGGCAGCTTCGCGATACCTGCAATTGCAGTTTTTTGCGTGGTTGGGATACTTTTGATTCCAAAACCATGCAACTGTAAAATCATCGGAAACGGGAGTCGGAAGTGCCTGAAAATCAAAATCGCGCTGTTATTGTATTCAGGAACAAAAAAAATTAAAGATCTTCACTACAACGATATTCTGGAGTTCCTCGGAAAACGATCGGATTGCAAGGAGTGCGTTGCTGGAAAAACGGCCGTTTTTCATACTTTCTCCAATTTCAATATATGGGGTGTCAAACGAAAGCTAGTGATGAGTAGAATTCAATAAAAGTGCATTCAGGAAGCTTCGCGATACCTGCAATTGCAGTTTTTTGCGTGGTTGGGATACTTTTGATTCTGAAACCATACAGCTGTAAAATCATCGGAAACGGGAGTCGAAAGTGCCTGAATATCAAAATTGCGCTGTTATCGTACTCAGGAACATAAAAAATTAAAGATTTTCATTACAACGATAATCTGGAGTTCCTCGGAAAACGATCGGATCGCAAGGAGTGCGTTGGTCGAAACACGGCCGTTTTTCATACTTTCTCCAATTTCAATATATGGGGTGTCAAACGAAAGCAAGTGATGAGTAGAATTCAATAAAAGTGCATTCAGGCAGCTTCGCGATACCTGCAATCGCAGTTTTTTGCGTGGTTGGGATACTTTTGATTCCGAAACCATTCAGTTGTTAAATCATCGGAAACGGGAGTCGGAAGTGCCTGAATATCAAAATCGCGCTGTTATTGTACTCAGGAACATAAAAAAATTCAAGATCTTCACTACAACGATAATCTGGAGTTCCTCCGAAAACGATCAGATCGCAAGGAGTGCGTTGGTGGAAAAACGCCCGTTCTTCATACTTTCTCCAATTTCAATATATGGGGTGCCAAACGAAAGCTAGTGATTAGTAGAATTTAATAGAAGTGCATTCAGGCAGCTTCGCGATACCTGCAATTGCAGTTTTTTGCGTGGTTGGGATACTTTTGATTCCAAAACCATACAACTGTAAAATCATCGGAAACGGGAGTCGGAAGTGCCTGAAAATCAAAATCGCGCTGTTTTTGTACCCAGGAACATAAATAATTAAAGATCTTCACTACAACGATATTCTGGAGTTCCTCGGAAAACGGTCGGATCACAAGGAGTGCGTTGGTGGAAAAACGGCCGTTTTTCATACTTTCTCCAATTTCAATATATGGGGTGTCAAACGAAAGCTAGTGATGAGTAGAATTCAATGAAAGTGGATTCAGGCAGCTTCGCGATACCTGCAATTGCAGTTTTTTGCGTGGTTGGGATACTTTTGATTCCGAAACCATACCGCTGTAAAATCATCGGAAACGGGAGTCGAAAGTGCCTGAATATCAAAATTGCGCTGTTATCCTACTCAGGAACATAAAAAATTAAAGATCTTCACTACGACGATAATCTGGAGTTCCTCGGAAAACGATCGGATCACAAGGAGTGCGTTGGTGGAAAAACGGCCGTTTTTCATACTTTCTCCAATTTCAATATATGGGGTGTCAAACGAAAGCAAGTGATGAGTAGAATTCAATAAAAGTGCATTCAGGCAGCTTCGCGATAGCTTTAATTGCAGGTTTTTGCGTGGTTGGGATACTTTTGATTTCAAAACCATACCGCTGTTAAATCATGCGAAAACGAGTCGGAAGGGCCTGAATATCAAAATCGCGCTGTTATTGTACTCTGGAACATAAAAAAATTAAAGATCTTCACTACAACGATATTCTAGACTTCCTCGGAAAACGATTGGATTGCAAGGAGTGCGTTGCTGGAAAATGCCCCTTTTCATACTTTCTCCAATTTCAATATATGGGGTGTCAAAGGAAAGCTAGTGATGAGTAGAATTCAATAAAAATGCATTCAGGCAGTTTCGCGATAGCTGCGATTGCAGTTTTTTGCGTGGTTGGGATACTTTTGATTTCGAAACCATACAGCCGTAATATCATCGGAAACGGGAGTCGGAAGTGCCTGAATATCAAAATCACGCTGTTATTGTACTCAGGAACATAAAAAAATTAAAGATCTTCACTACGACGATATTCTGGAGTTCTTCGGAAAACGATCGGATTGCAAGGAGTGCGTTGCTGGAAAAACGGCCGTTTTACACACTTTCTCTAATAACAATATATGGTGTGTCAAACGAAAGCTACTGATGAGTCGAATTCAATAAAAGTGCATTCAGACAGGTTCGCGATACCAATAATTGCAGTTTTTTGCGTGGTTGGGATACTTTTGATTCCGAAACCGTACCGCTGTGAAATCATCGGAAACGGGAGTCGGAAGTGCCTGAATATCAATATCGCGCTGTAAGTGTACTCAGGAACATAAAAAAATTAAAGATCTTCACTACAACGATATTCTGGAGTTCCTCGGAAAACGATCGGATTGCAAGGAGTGCGTTGCTGGAAAAACGGCCGTTTTTCACACTTTCTCCAATTTCAATATTTGGCATGTCAAACGAAAGCTAGTGATGAGTAGAATTCAATAAAAGTGCATTAAGGCAGCTTCGGCATACCTGCAATTGCAGTTTTTTGCGTGGTTGGGATGCTTTTGATTCCGAAACCATACCGCTGTAAAATCATCGGAAACGGGAGTCAGAAGTGCCTGAATATCGTAATCGCGCTGTTATTGTACTCAGGAATATAAAAAAATTAAAGATCTTCACGACAACGATATTCTGGAGTTCCTCGGAAACCGATCGGATTGCAAGGAGTGCGTTGCTGGAAAAATGGCCGTTTTTCATACTTTCTCCAATTTCAATATATGGGGTGTCAAAAGAAAGCTAGTGATGAGTAGAATTGAATAAAAGTGCATTCAGGCAGCTTCGCGATGCCTGCAATTTCAGTTTTTTGCATGATTGGGAAACTTTTGATTCCGAAACCAAACAGCTGTAAAATCATCGAAAACGGGAGTCGGAAGTGCCTGAATATCAAAATCGCGCTGTTATTGTACTCAGGAACATTGAAAAAATTAAAAATCTTCACTCCAACGATACTCTGGAATTCCCCGGAAAACGATCGGATTGCAAGGAGTGCGTTGCTGGAAAAACGGCCGATATTCATACTTTCTCCAATTTCAATATATGGGGTGTCAAACGAAAGCTATTGATGAGTAGAATTCAATAAAAGTGCATTCAGGCAGCTTCGCGATACCTACAATTGCAGTTTTTTGCGTGGTTGGGAAACTTTTGATTCCGAAACCATACAGCTGTAAAATCATCGGAAGCGGGAGTCGGAAGTGCCTGAATATCAAAATCACGCTGCTATTGTACTCAGGAACATAACAAAATTAAAGATCTTCACTACAACGATATTCTGGAGTTCCATGGAAAACGATCGGATTGCAAGGAGTGCGTTGCTGGAAAAATGGCCGTTATTCATACTTTCTCCAATTTGAATATATGGGGTGTCAAACGAAAGCTAGTGATGAGTAAAATTCAATAAGGTGCATTCAGGCAGCTTTGCGATACCTGCAATTGCAGTTTTTTGCGCGGTTTGGATACAGTACCTGAATATCAAAATCCCGTTGTTATTGTACTCAGGAACATAAAAACATTAAAGATCTTCACTACAACGATATTCTGGAGTTCCTCGGAAATCGATCGGATTAGAAGGAGTGCGTTGCTGGAACAACGGCCGTTTTTCATACGTTCTCCAATTTCAATATATGGGGTGTCAAACAAAAGCTAGTGATGAGTAGGATTCAATAAAAGTGTATTCAGGCAGCTTCGCGATAGCTGCAATTGCAGTTTTTTGCGTGGTTGGGATACGGCCCAGCCATACAGCTGTAAAATCATCGGAAACGGGAGTCGGAAGTGCCTGAATATTAAAACCGCGCTGTTATTGTACTCAGGAACATAAAAAAGTTAAAGATCTTCACTACAACGATATTCTGGAGTTCCTCGGAAAACGATCGGATTGCAAGGAGTGCGTTGCTGGAAAAATGGCCGTTATTCATACTTTCTCCAATTTCAATATATGGGGTGTCAAAAGAAAGCTAATGATGAGTAGAATTCAATAAAAGTGCATTCAGGCAGCTTCGCGATGGCTACAATTGCAGTTTTTTGCGTGGTTGGGATACTTTTGATTCCGAAACCATACAGCTGTAAAATCATCGGAAACGGGAGTCGGAAGTGTCTGAATATCAAAATCGCGCTGTTATTGTACTGTGCCACATAAAAAACAAAAGATCTTCACTACAACGATATTCTGGAGTTCCTCGGAAAACGATCGGATTGCAAGGAGTGCGTTGCTGGAAAAACGGCTATTTTTCATACTTTCTCCAATTTCAATATATGGGGTGTCAAACGAAAGCTAGTGATGAGTAGAATTCAATAAAAGTGCATTCAGGAAGCTTCGCGATACCTGCAATTGCAGTTTTTTGCGTGGTTGGAATACTTTTGATTCCGAAACCATACAGCTGTAAAATCATCGGAACCGGGAGTCAGAAGTGCCTGAATATCAAAATCGTGCTATTATTGTACTCAGGAACATAAAAAATTAAAGATCTTCACTACAACGAAATTCTGGAGTTCCTCGGAAACCGATCGGTTTGCAAGGAGTGCGATGCTGGAAAAATGGCCGTTTTTCATACTTTCTCCAATTTCAATATATGGGGTGTCAAAAGAAAGCGAGTGATGAGTAGAATTCAATAAAAGTGCATTGAGGCAGCTTCGCGATAGCTGCAATCACAGTTTTTTGCGTGGTTGGGATACTTTTGATTCCGAAACCATACAGCTGTAAAATCATCGGAAACGGGAGTCGGAAGTGCCTGAATATCAAAATCACGCTGTTATTGTACTCAGGAACATAAAAAATTTAAGGATCTTCACCACAACGATACTCTTGAGTTCCTCGGAAAACGATCGGATTGCGAGGAGTGCGTTGCTGGAAAACGGCCGTTTTTCATACTTTCTCCAATCTCAATATATGGGGTGTCAAACGAAAGCTAGTGATGAGTAGAATTCAATAAGGTGCATTCAGGCAGCTTCGCGATAGCTGCAATTGCAGTTTTTTGCGTGGTTTGGATACAGTACCTGAATATCAAAATCGCGCTGTTATTGTACTCAGGAACATAAAAAAATTAAAGATCTTCACTACAACGATATTCTGGAGTTCCTCGGAAAACGATCGGATTAGAAGGAGTGCGCTGCTGAAAAAACGGCCGTTTTTCATACTTTCTCCAATTTCAATATACGGGGTGTCAAACGAAAGCTAGTGATGAGTAGAATTCAATAAAAGTGTATTCAGGCAGCTTCGCGATGGCTGCAATTGCAGTTTTTTGCGTGGTTGGGATACGGCCCAACCATACAGCTGTAAAATCATCGGAAACGGGAGTCGGAAGTGCCTGAATATTAAAACCGCACTGTTATTGTACTCAGGAACATAAAAAAATCCCCGTTGGCAGCACCATCCGGAAAGGTAAATTTCTCGTATGTGGCGTAACGTTTCGAAGAAGAAATTGGCTTATCTACTACTGGACTTCTCATTGCAGTTTTTGTAGCATCACATGGGTATTTATTAACAGAAAGGATCTGCCGCCGTTCGTATTTGGAGACCCTTCATAGAGGCGCAAATATTTTGCTAATTAAATTGAGTTGCACCCGTATGGATCACATATTGAAAATCGGCGGGTAATAAATTGTTATAAACATATTTATACTCGTTTTGCCCTTCTCACATTTGCTGTTAATACATTTGACAGTGGTTGTCAAACAAAGGTGATTACTTTTTGGCTTAAATAGCTCAAATAGTTAATTTCAAAAGATTTCCATAAAAGTTTAATCAGCACTTGCATTGCCATTAATATATACATTTTCGATTCTTTTCTGAACCATCAGGGGCCGTTATTTTGAATTTTTATGGAAAACAGCTGCTAAAATAATTAAGCTGTAAATTTTCGACTTTTTTATTTGTCATCCGATTTGCATAATTAAATTAAATTCACTTGCCTTAATAACTTATAATTTCAAGTTTTATCGGAATCTGTTGAGAAACTTGGCTCCTAGAGGGCTACAGAAACAAACAAGTTGGGTAAACAGATCTACGCTCATCTCAGAAGGGTTTTGTCCTCAATTTACAAAATGCAATTACCAGGTCGAATCAAATCAAGATACATGTCAAAGACGATTTTATTGGAGAAAATATGAAATTCGAAGATTCGAAGATTATTAACAAAGTTGAACGAATTTCGACTTCTGAGGTTTTTGGTATTGTTATGCTCATAAATATCTCCCTTGATAATTATTTCAGATGTCCATTCGCGAAGGTGGAAACACATTTTTCATGTATTTCCCCCTGTGCCCCCAGTGAAGCAAAAACTGATAGTTTAAGAACTGTTTTGAAATGCTCCCATGAAAACGTTCATTTCATACTCATATCGGCTACGTTTGATGAATTTTTTTCAAGGGCTATTCTCCTGTACTTTAATCATCGATTCATGGCCAATTTTTTCGAATCCCTGAATTCTTACAAAGCCCTTTTGCTAGGAGCTCTCTCCCGCCTCCTTGACTTGTTTCACTTCTGAGCATTTATTGTAGGTACTCATCTTCAGTCATTCATTAAATTGAAGCAAGTGTTCAAAGCATGCACCTTAAACGTTGAAGTTGGGAAAAAATAACTCAAAATTATCCAATCTTCGCATTTAAAACAGCCACTTTTTTGTTTTACGATTACTGATACCACTAGCTGAACCAATTCTCAAAGATCTACATGACACCTATCATTCCTGAAATTTTCATGCAAATCCTATCAAAACTGTAGTTTCGTAGCCATATGTTGAAATAGTAATAAATGCAGCGCATATTGTTCCATAGTAATACAGGAAAATTCAAACCGCTATAACTTCGCTAAATATGATTCAATCTTATAATAAAACTAATTTTTCATTATACATTAGATCTTTTATTTATTTTGTATAACAGCTATTTTCGACTACTATTTGCAGTCTTCTTCAGTACAATTATTATAATTTATTGTACTAAAAAATACTGCAAATAGTAGTCGAAAACAGCTGTTATACAAAATAAATAAAAGATCTAATGTATAACGAAAAATTAGTTTTATTATAATTTTGATAACATTAGAAAAAAACTGACTATATACGTATATACGTATGATTCAATCTTTATGAAACTTTCAGAATAAATACATCTTATAAATAGTCATCTGTGTACTGAAATTCATAGAATTTAAGGATACCGTTAAGATTTTATTCAAGACAACATAAAATCGATAAATCATACTATTACTAACAAAGTTGAGTGAACTGCGACTTCTAACGTATTTGTTGTTGTTGTACTCACCAAGGCCTACATTCGGATCACCGGTGTCCAATCGCGAGGGGTGGGGACACAAGTCTTTCGGGTATTTCCCCTGCCTCTGCGCCCCTCGAAGCAAACTTCGCCAAATTAACTGTTTTGAAAAATTCTCATCAAGACCATTCATTTGATACCTATATCGGCTACTTTCAATGAAATTTTTTTTCGGGGGTCACTCCCCTATATAGGGAGACCCCCCTTAAACACCTTATAAAATTTTTTTGTTGTTGAAATTTGAGGAGAACACCATTTTACACCTACATACAAAATTTGATGTTTCTAGCTTAAGTAGTTTCCGAGAAAAACTGCTGTGACACACGGATGGACGGACGGACGGACGAACAGACGGAAGGACGGAAGGACGGATGGACGGACAGACGGACGAACGGACAGACAGACGGACATACAGGACGCGATTTTAGTAGGGTTTTGTAAAATTATTTTACAAAACCCTAAAAAAATGTTTATGTCACCCCCCTGTATGGGGAGACCCCCTTAAACACTTTAAAATATGTTCTTACACTGCAAATTTCAAGAGGCACCACTTTTGACCTACGTAGAAAATTTCCTCATTCTAGCTCATGTGGTTTGCGAGAAAACTTGTGACACACGAGCAAACGGACGGACGGACAGACAGACAAGTCGCGATTTTATAATTTTTTAAGGGTATTGGTAAAAATATTTTACAATATTTAAAAAATATTCTGATGTATAAATACGTTCAAGATAAGTCATTTAAAACGTTTCCATGAAAAAAATTCATTATTTCAGTTGCTACTAAAATAGCAAATTGCGCTTGCTCCTGACTTTTGGGGGCCGCCATTTTGAATGCATGCATTTGATTTTGGACAATTTTAAATCTGTGGGCTAAGACCTCATCAATCAATGTGCCAAATCTCGTTCAAATCGGAGTTTGACTCTAGACAGGGCTAAATAAATCAATTTTTAGTGAAAATGGCAGCTTAAAAATATTGGGTTTTAAATTGTCGACTTTTTTATTTTTCATTCAATTTTAATTATTTTCTGCGTAATACAAGAACATATTACAGAGATCCATAATCTCAAGTTTCATCAAAATCCCCTAGAAAATGTGACCGCTAGAGGCTCACAAAAACCTGAATCAAACGCATATTTAAAACATATACATATATATATATATATATATATATATATATATATATATATATATATATATATATATATATATATATATATGCGCAAATAATTCTGCGAGCTACTGTCGCAATTGTTTTCACAATCATTAAGAACATCAGCAAATGAATTTACTCGAAACCACGAGAACCCAACAAGCATTATCAACATCTGAAAGTGAGTCACTGCCCATTCATTACGCTGCTGGAATATTCCCGCTTATTCATCAATGTACGAGAACTGAGTTGAATGATTAGAGACCCTATATAAAGGCGAGCTGAATGAATGGGGGGATCATTCATTACAACCGCGATAGAAAACTGCGATACGCGAAGTACAGGCGATATTGATTGTTTGAGTGTGAAGTGATTTTAGTAGACAATTGCGATAGAAATTTATGGACAAGTGGAAGGTAGAATTGTAATAGTGAAAATTAAAGTTGTGAAATGGTTATTGAAGTGATCGTGCATTTTTTTTGACGAATTAAATAAACTCTTTTAACTTAAATTAAAAGACATTGCGTTTTCACTTTCCCGGAACACTAAATTATTGGCCGCGAACCATAACACGTGACAATGGTGTCGAGAAGTGAGATTAAAATTTTGAAAGTAAAAAACGTTTAAACATAAAAAAAAGAAAAATGCACAATAGTGAAATCTAACGTAGAAACTGGTTGAAAAATAAATAAAAGCCGAAATAATAAATAATAACCACGAAGCTAACATTTCAAACTAAATGAATTTACCATGGCGGAGCTTAAGGGAGACGCAAAAACGCCAAAACCAAAGGAACCAGAAAATGCGCTGATTCAAATGTTGATGCTGATGCAGCAAGAGCAGCGACAACAGTCATCCAATTTAACTGCGAAGCTAAATGAACAATCAGCGCAGTTAAATGAACAATCAGCGCAGCTAAATGAACAATCAGCGAAGCTGGACCAACAAGCAATCGAAATCAAGGCAGACATCACACAGAAGCTGGAGAAACAGTCAACCGAAATAAAAGCGGAGCTCGGTCATCTGAACAAACAAATTAAAGGCGTCGAGGAAAAGGTTGACCAGGTCGAGGAAAAGATTTACCAGGTCGAGGAAAAGTTCAGCCAGGTCGAAGAGAGAATGAACCATGAGATGGAAAAAGTGAAAAAAGAATTGGAAGCAACGAAGGCAGTAGTAACGACTTCATCAGCCCCGCTTATAACCGCAGCACCAAGCACATCCAGAAATGTGCAAGCACCAATATTCGATGGGCAAACGGTCTGGAGTATTTACAAAATCCAGTTTGAAGCAGCCGCTAGGATAAATCGCTGGAATGAGCAGGAACGAGCAACTGAATTAATTTTTGCTCTTAGAGGCCCAGCTGCTGAGCTTTTGCAGACTATCCCCGTTGAGCTACATTCAAACCCGGCTGCTATAATGAATGCGCTGGACATGCGTTATGGAGACGATCATCTGAAGCAGATTTACCGGGCACAGCTACGGCATTGGATGCAAAAGTCTGGCGAAACCTTACAGCAGCTAGCCCAAGACATTGAGCGCCTGGCACTTTTGGCTTATCCAGCTTACGACCCAGAACATCGAGATGACGAAGCAACAGAAGCATTCATCAGTGCGTTAAAGGACCAGGAATTGCAACAAGCCGTGCGTTTAGCCCAAAAGCAAACGGTTATTACGCATTGGTTTATAATCTGAAATTTTGAGGCAGCGAAAAATGCGACCCGTACCACTGCCCGGGTCCGTGAAGTAGTGGCAGACGAGTGCATGTGTAAGCGCGTGGAAAATGAGCGAGAGCCGCAGGTGAATGGTGCGCCTAGATGCTGGGATTGTGGAGAATAAGGGCACCTGCAAAGAGACTGCAAGAAGCGAAGAAAACGGAGCTATTGTCCAGGATGGTGGAAATCCAGACCGTGTCAGGAGCCTAGAATGGAGGCCCATCAAACTGCAAGGGCCAACTTCGTGGGGCAAACGTTAGCTAGGAGGATCGACATGCCCAGTACCCCCATCACCGTGCCAAGGCAACATCGTGGAGAAGCAGCCTTCCTGGTCAAGTTTATGAAGAACATTGCACCATAACAAACGAAACTGGTGCAACCCGATCGACTATCCGACCAGACCTAGTGAGGCCCCAACTACTTCACAAGGGTGGAGTTCATGGAAATGCTGACGCCCTATCTCGTCATCCATGTCCAGCTAACTGCAAGCAGTGCCGGCAGATTGAGGAAAAGGAGCCGACCGTTGATCTGTGAGTGATAATGGCCGAATTCGATGAAGGTTGGTCAGCGTAGGAGATTCGAAATGCCCAGTTAGCCGATGAAGACATCGGACCATTGCTCGTATGCAAGGAGACAACTGGGCGGCCTGCGTGGAAGGACGTTTCAATGCATGGCGCAACCCTGAAAAGCTATTGGGCACAATGGAACTCCTTCAGGTGGAGGGTGGCGTACTCAAGCGGAAATGGGAAACGACGGATGGCAGCTCCTATAGGATGCAAACTATACTACCCAAAAGCCGAATCGACGATGTGGTTAAGGAAATCCATGAAGGATCCTCGGGAGGCCACCTTGGTGTTAACAAAACCTTAGCGAAATTGCGGAAAAGGTTCTACTGGCTACACGCTCGAGAAGACGTAGAGGACTGGTGTCGCAGATGCATAATTTGCGCTTCCGTTATAGGTCCAAAATGACGACTGAGAGGACAAATGCAAACCTATAACGTGGGGTACCGTTTGAAAGGATTGCTGTTGATATCGCTGGACCCTTTCCTGAATCTGAATGGGGAAATCGATACACGCTAGTTGTAGCCGATTCTTTCAGCAAGTGGCCCGAGGTCTACCCCATTACCAACCAGGAAGCAACTACTGTAGCCGAACAGCTAGTGTTAAATTGGGTCAGTAGGTACGGCGTTCCTTGCGAACGACATTCGGATCAAGGCCGAAACTTTGAGTCACTAGTTTTTTGCGAAAAGTGTGAGCTGCTCGGAATACGGAAAACGAGGACAACACCGCTGCATCCCCCATCCGATGGAATGGTCGAACGTTTCAACGGCACGCTCAATAAACACCTCACCAAGATGGTTGACGAGAACCAAAGGGACTGGGACCGACATACCCCACTATTTTTAATGGCGTACAGAGCTGCCGGACATGCGTTGATGGGCCAAGCCCCAGCCAAAGTCATTTTTGGAAAGACTATTCGTCTGCCAGCTGATATAAAGTTCGTAACACCCCCTGAGAAGCCCCAAACCCAAGTGTTCTAAGACGACGGTTGAACCAGATACACCGGACAGTGCGAAAACACCTCGAATCGGCTACTGACCGCATGAAGACCAGGTATGATCTAAAGGCAAATTCAACTGGCTTCCATCAAGATGACTTGGTGTGGCTATATAACCCGCAACGGTGAAAGGGTAGGTCTCCAAAGTTGCAACATAATTGGGTGGGACCATACCGAGTTACAAAGCGAATCAATGACGTCGTAAACCGAAAACAGGAACATCGTAAGCCGAGAGCTAAAATGAAAATCGTGCATCTGGACCGTCTTGCCCCATATTACACCCAGGGAGAATTGACTACAACTGGTGACACATCTTTTCGGGGCGAAAAGAACTGAGGTGGGGGCAGTGTTACATGCGCAAATAATTCTGCGAGCTACTGTCGCAATTGTTTTCACGATCATTAAGAACATCAGCAAATGAATTTACTCGAAACCACGAGAACCCAACAAGCATTATCAACATCCGCAAGTGAGTCACTGCCCATTAATTACGCTGCTGGAATATTCCCGCTTATTTATCAATGTACGAGAACTGAGTTGAATGATTAGAGACCCTATATAAAGGCGAGCTGAATGAATGGGGGGATCATTCATTACAACCCCGATAGAAAACTGCGATACGCGAAGTACCGGCGATATTGATTGTTTGAGTGTGAAGTGATTTTAGTAGACAATTGCGATAGAAATTTATGCACAAGTGGAAGGTAGAATTTTAATAGTGAAAATCAAAGTTGCTAAATAGTTAGTGAAGTGATTGTGCATTTTTGACAAAATAATATAATCTCTTTTAGTTTAATTTAAAAGACATTGCGTTTTCACTTTCCCGGAACACTAAATTATTGGCCGCGAACCATAACACGCGACAATATATATATATATATATATATATATATATATATATATATATATATATATATATATATATATATATATATATATGTATAGATATATATATTTAAATATATATATATATATATAAATATATATATATATATATATATATATATATATATATATATATATATATATATATATACATATATATACATATATATCTATATATATGGGATATAACGATAAAAAATTTCACAACTTTAATTTTCACTATTACAATTCTACCTTCCACTTGTCCATAAATTTCTATCGCAATTGTCTACTAAAATCACTTTACACTCAAGCAATCAATATTGCCTGTACTTCGCGTATCGCAGTTTTCTATCGCGATTGAAATGAATGATCCCCCCATTCATTCAGCTCGCCTTTATATAGGGTCTCTAACCATTCAACTCAGTTCTCGTACATTGATGAATAAGCGGGAACATTCCAGCAGCGTAATGAATGGGCAGTGACTCACTTTCAGATGTTGATAATGCTTGTTGGGTTCTCGTGGTTTCGAGTAAATTCATTTCCTGATGTTCTTAATGATTGTGAAAACAATTGCGACAGTAGCTCGCAGAATTATTTGCGCATGTAACAATATATATATATATATATATATATATATATATATATATATATATAGATATATATATATGTATATCTATATAGATAGATATATATATATATATATATATATATATATATATATATATATATATCTATATATATATATATATATATATATATATATATATATATATTTATATATATATATATATATCTATATATATATATATATATATATATATATATTTATATATATATATATATATATATATATATATATATATATATATATATATATATATATCTATATATTTATATATATATATATATATATATATATATATATATATATATATATATATATATATATATATATATATATATATATATATATATATATATATATATATATGATGCTCTCCGCAATAGGTAAATTTCTCTCGAGAAATTTACCTTAAAAATCCCCATTGGCAGCACCAGCCGGAAAGGTAAATTTCTCGTATGTAGCGTAAGGTTTCGAAAAAGAAATTGGCTTATCTACTACTGGACTTCTTATTGCAATTTTTGTAGCACTACATGGGTATTTATTAACAGAAAGGATCTGCCGCCGTTCGTATTTGGAGACCCTTCATAGAGGCGCAAATATTTTGCTAATTAAATTGAGTTGCACACGTATGGATCACATATTGAAAATCGGCGGGTAATAAATTGTTATAAACATATTTATACTCGTTTCGCCCTTCTCACATTTGCTGTTTATACATTTGACAGTGGTTGTCAAACAAAGGTGATAACTTTTTGGCTTAAATAGCCCAAATAGTTAATTTCAAAAGATGTCCATAAAAGTTTAATCAGCACTTGCATTGCCATTAATATATATATTCTCGATTCTTTTCTGAACCATCAGGGGCCGTTATTTTGAAGTTTTATTGAAAACGGCTGCTAAAATTATTAAGCTGTAAATTTTCGACTTTTTTATTTGTCATCCGATTTGTATAATTAAATTAACTTGCCTTAATAACTTATAATTTCAAGTTTTATCGGAATCTGTTGAGAAACTTGGCTGCTAAAGGGCTACAGAAATAAAAAAAATGTTTATGTCACCCCCCTGTATGGGGAAACCCCTTAAACACTTTAAAATATGTTCTTGCACTGCAAATTTCAAGAGGCATCACTTTTGACCTACGTAGAAAATTTCCTCATTCTAGCTCATGTGGTTTGCGAGAAAACTTGTGACACTCGAGCAAACGGACGGACGGGCAGACAGACAAGTCGCGATTTTATAATTTTTTAAGGGTATTGTTAAAAATATTGTACAATATTTAAAAAATATTCTGAATTATATATACGTTCAAGATAAGTCATTTAAAACGTTTCCATGAAAAAAAATTCATTATTTCAGTTGCTACTAAAATAGCGAATTGCGCTTGTTCCTGACCTTTGGGTGCCGCCATTTTGAATGCATGCATTTGATTTTGGACAATTTTAAATCTCTGTGGGCTTGGACCTCATCAATCAATATGCCAAATCTCGTTCAAATCGGAGTTTGACTCTAGACAGGGCTAAATAAATCAATTTTTAGTGAAAATGGCAGCTTAAAAGTATTGGGTTTTAAATTGTCGACTTTTTTATTTTTCATTCAATTTTAATTATTTTCTGCGTAATACAAGAACATATTACAGAGATCCATAATCGCAAGTTTAATCAAAATCCGCTGGAAAATGTGACCGCTAGAGGGCCACAAAAACCTGAAAAAACGCATATTTAAAACGCCGCTTTTTTGTAATTTGCACATGCATGATCACCAAAATATCAAAAATTGTAGATCTAAGTAATGCCTATCTTAAATTAAAGCTACATATATATCAGATTAAAATTGCGACTTTTAGAAGCCTTTGAAGTTTTGAGTTTCAACTGGCCGCCATTTTGTTTTTTGTGACCTGAATTCCAAATTTTTCACGCAATACTTTGAATACTTCTAATTTCTATCCAAGCGCTGAATTCGATGAAAATCTGTTGAAAGCTTTGACCACTATTACAACAACAAAATTTTGAACGTTTTCCGACCTTTGAGCGGCCGCCATTTTGTTTCTGCTGTACCTACTTTGAATTTTTTATTGTGACATCCATCGCATACATTAGTGAACCTTTGTACCAAATTTCATCGTAATCGAAGCTATACTTTGGTCAGAACAGAAATCAAGATTTTTCGTCTAAAATGGCCGCCATTTTGTTTTTGCCCAGCCGATATAGCTGGCTCACAAAGTTAACCGAGATATTAGCCCAATACACCCTTTCTGAAAATTTGGTGAAAATCGGAGCAAATCGCAACCCCTAGCGTGGTCACAAATTTCGTTATATCCCATACATATATATATATATATATATATATATATATATATATATATATATATATAAATGATGCTCTCCGCAATAGGTAAATTTCTCTCGAGAAATTTACCTTAAAAAATCCCCGTTGGCAGCACCAGCCGGAAAGGTAAATTTCTCTTATGTAGCGTAAGGTTTCGAAAAAGCAATTGGCGTATCTACTACTGGACTTCTTATTGCAATTTCTGTAGCACTACATGGGTATTTATTAACAGGAAGGATCTGCCGCCGTTCGTATTTGGAGACCCTTCATAGAGGCGCAAATATTTTGCTAAATAAATTGAGTTGCACACGTATGGATCACATATTGAAAATCGGCGGGTAATAAATTGTTATAAACATATTTATACTCGTTTCGCCATTCTCACATTTGCTGTTTATACATTTGACAGTGGTTTTCAAACAAAGGTGATAACTTTTTGGCTTAAATAGCCCAAATAGTTCATTTCAAAAGATTTCCATAAAAGTTTAATCAGCACTTGCATTGCCATTAATATATATATTTTCGATTCTTTGCTGAACCATCAGGGGCCGTTATTTTGAAGTTTTATTGAAAACGGCTGCTAAAATGATTAAGCTGTAAATTTTCGAATTTTTTATTTGTCATCCGATTTGCATAATTAAATTAAATTAACTTGCCTTAATAACTTATAATTTCAAGTTTTATCGGAATCTGTTGAGAAACTTGACTGCTAGAGGGCTACAGAAATAAAAAACATTGTATGCCACCCCCCCGTTTTAAATATTTAAAAAATATTCTGATTTATAAATACGTTCAAGATAAGTCATTTAAAACGTTTCCATGAAAAAAAATCAATATTTCAGTTGCTACTAAAATAGCGAATTGCGCATGTTCCTGACATTTGGGGGCCGCCATTTTGAATGCATGCATTTGATTTTGGACAATTTTAAATCTCTGTGGGCTTGGACCTCATCAATCAATGTGCCGAGTCTCGTTCAAATCGGAGTTTGACTCTAGACAGGGCAAAATCATTCAATTTTTAGTGAAAATGGCAGCTTAAAAATAGTGGGTTTTAAATTTTCGACTTTTTTATTTTTCATTCAATTTTAATAATTTTCTGCTTAATACCAGAACATAGTACAGAGATCCATAATTGCAAGTTTCATCAAAATCTGCTGGAAAATGTGACCGCTAGAGGGCCACAAAAACCTGAAACAAACGCATATTTAAAACGCCGCCATCTTCAAATTTGCACATGCATGATCACCAAAATATTCTGAAAATCGGAGCAAAATTGCAACCTCTAGCGTGGTCACAAATATCGTTATATCCCATCTATATATATATATATATATATATATATATATATATTTATTTATTTATTTATATATAAATATGTATATATATATTGTATATATATATATATATATATATATATATATATATATATATATATATATATATATATATATATATATGTATATATATATAAATATTTATATATATCTATATATATATATATATATATATATATATATATATATATATATATATATATATATATATATATATATATATATATATATATATATATATATATATATATATATATGATGCTCTCCGCAATAGGTAAATTTCTCTCGAGAAATTTACCTAAAAATTAAAGATCTTCACCACAACGATATTCTGGAGTTCCTCGGAAAACGATCGAGTTAAAACGAGTGCGTTGCTGGAACAACGGCCGTTTTTCATACTTTCTCCAATTTCAATATATGGGGTGTCAAACGAAAGCTAGTGATGAGTAGAATTCAATAAAAGTGCATTCAGGCAGCTTCGCGAGACTTGGAATTACAGTATTTTGCGGAGTTGGAATACTTTTGATTCCGAAACCATACAGCTGTAAAATTATCGGAAACGGGAGTCGGAAGTGCCTGAATATCAAAATCGCGCTGTTATTGTACTCAGGAACATAAAACAATTAAAGATCATCACTACAACGATATTCTGGAGTTCCTCGGAAAACGATCGGATTGCATGGAGTGCGTTGCTGGAAAAACGGCCGTTATTCATACTTTCTCCAATTTCAATATATGGGGTGTCAAACGAAAGCTAGTGATGAGTAGAATTCAATAAAAGTGCATTCAGAAAGCTTCGCGATACCTGCAATTGCAGTTTTTTGCGTGGTTGGGATAGTTTTGATTCCGAAACCATACAGCTGTAAAATCATCGGAAACGGGAGTCGGAAGTGCCTGAATATCAAAATCGCGCTGTTATTGTACTCAGGAACATAAAAAAATTAAAGATCTTCACTACAACGATATTCTGGATTTCCTCGGCAAACGATCGGATTGCAAGGAGTGCGTTGCTGAAAAAATGGCCGCTCTTCATACTTTCTCCAATTTCAATATATGGGGTGTCAAACGAAAGCTAGTGATGAGTAGAATTCAATAAAATTGCATTCAGGCAGCTTCGCGATACCTGCAATTGCAGTTTTTTGCGTGGTTGGGAGACTTTTGATTCCGAAACCATACAGCTGTAAAATCATCGGAAACGGGAATCGGAAGTGCCTGAATATCAAAATCACACTATTATTGTACTCAGGAATATAAAAAAATTAAAGATCTTCACTACAACGATATTCTGGAGTTCCTCGGAAAACGATCGGATTAAAAAGAGTGCGTTGCTGGAAAAACTGCCGTTTTTCATACTTTCTCCAATTTCAATATATGGGGTGTCAAACAAAAGCTAGTGACGAGTAGAATTCAATAAAAGTGCATTCAGGCAGCTTCGCGATACCTGCAATTGCAGTTTTTTGCGTGGTTGGGATACTTTTGATTGCGAAACCATACAGCTGTAAAATCATCAGAAACGGGAGTCGGAAGGGCCTGAATATCAAAATCCTGCTGTTATTGTACTCAGGAGCATAAAAAAATTCCCGTTGGCAGCACCAGCCGGAAAGGTAAATTTCTCGTATGTAGCGTAAAGTTTCGAAAAAGAATTTGGCTGGCCTACTACTAAACTTCTTTTTGCAATTTGCGTAATACCACATGAGTTTTTATTAACATAAAAAATATCTGGCCACGTTCGTTTTTAGAGACCTTTTATCGGGGTGCAAATATTTTGCTAATTAAATTGAGTTGCACGCGTATGGATTACATATTGAAAATCGGCGGATCATAAATTGTTGTAAACATATAAATACCGGTTTCACCCTTCTCGCGTTTGCTGTTTACACAGTTCACAGTGGTAACCACACAAAGGCTTAAATAGCTCGAATAGTTAATTTCAAAAGATTTCCATTCAAGTTTAATCAGCACTTGCATTGCCATTAATATATACATTTTCAATTTTTTTCTGAACTGTGAGGGCCGTCATTTCGATTTTTATTGAAATCGGCTGCTAAAAATATAAAGCTGTAAATTTTCGACTGTTTTATTTGTCATTCGATTTGCATGATTAAATTAAATTAACTTGCCTTAATAACTTATAATTTCAAGTTTCAAAGGAATCTGTTTAGAACCTTGGCTGCTAGAGGGCTACAGAAATAAAAAACATTGTATGCCACCCCCCGTATGGGGAGACCCCCCTTAAATACCTTAAAATATTTTCTTGCACTGCAAATTTCAAGAGGCACCACTTTTGACCTACGTAGAAAATTTCCTCATTCTAGCTCATGCGGTTTGCGAGAAAACTTGTTATGACGCACGAACAAACGGGTGGACGGACGGACAGACAGACAAGTCGCGATTTTATAGTTTTTTAGGGTATTGTTCAAAATATTTTACAGTATCTTCAAAATGATCTGGTTTATGAGTTCTTTCAAGTAAAGTCATTTAAAACGTTTCCATGAAAAATATTCATTATTTCAGTTGGCACTAAAATAGCGAATTGCGGTTGCCTTCAGACCTTCGGGGGCCGCCATTTTGAAATATGCACATGCATGATCACCAAAATATCAAAGACTGTAGGTCTAAGTAACGCCTATCTCGAAACCAAGTTTCGTATATGTCGAATCAAAATTGCGACTCTTAAAAGCCTTTGAAATTTTGACATACAACTGGCCGCCATTTTGTTTTTTGCAACTTGACCTCCAGTTTTTTTACGTAATTTTTTAGATAGATTTACGTAATTCTTTAGATACAACTGAATTTCATGAAAATCTGTTGAAAGCTTTTACCACTATTACAACAACAAAATTTTGCACGTTTTTCGACCTTTGAGCGGCCGCCATTTTGTTTCTGCCGTACCGACTTTGGATTTTTCATTGTGAAATTTATCACATACATCAGTGAACCTTTGTATCAAATTTCGTCCGGAGCTATACTTTGGTCAGCACAGAAACCACGATTTTTCGTCTAAAATGGCCGCCATTTTGTTTTTGCCCGGCCGATATAGCTGGTTCACGAAGTTAACCGAGATAATTACCCAATACACCTTTCCTGGAAATTTGGTGAAAATCGAAGCAAAATTGCAACCTCTAGCGTGGTCACAAATTTCGATATATCCCATATATATATATAAATATATATATATATATATATATATATATATATATATATATATATATATATATATATATATATATATATATGTATATATATATATATGTATATATCTATATTATATATATATATATATATATATATATATATATATATATATATATATATATATATATATATATATATATATATATATATACAGAGGTGGCCAAAAGTGATCGGACAATACAAGAAACAAGCAATAAAATACTTTTACGAGCATAAGCTTTGAAATGAAATAAAAATTTTTCCCTTATATAAAAGTCACTTGTATTCTCAATTAATTGCACAAAAAAATAAAACAGAAATAAAAAGAATTTCACAAGAAAATTAACAACTAATTCAAATTCACATTGCATCAAGTGGACAAAAGTAATCGGACGTTCAATTGTGATACTTTTCTTTCTGATGATTCCATTAGAACATAGGCTTTTAATATCTAGTTGCGTGTCCTTTTTGTTTTATAACTTCTGTTAACCTATTGGGCATAGACTGTACCAACTTACGGGTAACGTCCGGAGTAATGTTGTCCCCTTCTTCTAATAACACCGTCTTCAGTTGACTTTTATTAGTAATGTGATGGTTCCTTATTTTTTTATCCAGATGATCCCAAAGATGTTCGATGGGATTTAGGTCTGGGGATTGCGGTGGTGTTTTTAATTGACCAGGAGTGTTGAAAAGGAGCCACATACGAATATCATGAGCTGTATGCTTTGGGTCATTATCTTGCTGGAACAAATAATGACCATCAAGACCCAATATTTGTGCACTTTTTTTCAAATTTTCTTTCAAAATCGACAAGTAACCTAGTTTGTCCATAGGTTCGTCAATGAAAACAAGTTCTCCTACACCGTTGGCAGCCATGCAACCCCAGACCATTACACAGCCACCTCCGTGTTTTACTGTATGTTGAATGTGTTTGGAATGAAGCTCACTATTTTGAGTTCTCCACACCAACAACCTGCCGTCGGAGTGGTAGATATTAAACTTACTCTCATCAGAGAATATTACACGAGTCCAAAAGTCGAGCGGCTTGCTTTTAAATTCTTTTGCAAAGCATAATCTTTTCTTCTTATTAACTTTGCTAATTAGTGGTTTCTTTCGAGGTACTCTCGCTTGATAACCAGCACGGCTGAGAGCTCTACGAATAGTCCGGGCACTAACATTGGTACCATTTACATCTGCTAATTGATCCCTAATACTTCTGGACATTGTAGTCGGATTCTTTTTAACAATTCTTAAGATTTTTCGTGCGTCTGTCTCTGTTAGTTTACATGGTCGACCACTCCTAATTTCGTTTTCCACCTGATTATTTTTTCTGAACCGTTTCACGATATCGAAAACTGTCGAACGACTTCTTCCAATTATTTTTGATATTTCAGAAAAGGATTTATTCTCTTTATACAACTTTATTATAACTTTTCTTTCATGTATACAGGTTTCTTTGCGATTCTTAGCCATGTTTAACTTTCTTCACATAAAACTGACAAGTAAATGACTGATATCAGAAAAACACATATCAACTTATAATTAGGGGAATTCCCTTTTAAACTCGGAAATGAAAAGAAAAGAATTGCTCCAAACTTCAATGACTAATTTCACACTTTTCAAAATGTCCGATTACTTTTGTCCACTTTATGCAATGTGAATTTGAATTAGTTTCTAATTTTCTTGTGAAAATCTTTTTATTTCTGTTTTATTTTTTTGTGCAATTAATTGAGAATACAAGTAACTTTTATATAAGGTAAAAATTTTTATTTCATTTCAAAGCTTATGCTCGTAAAAGTATTTTATTGCTTGTTTCTTGTATTGCCCGATCACTTTTGGCCACCTCTGTATATATATATATATGATGCTCTCCGCAATACGTAAATTTCTCTCGATAAATTTACCTAAAATTAAAGATCTTCACTACAACAATATTCTGGAGTTCCTCAATATTGTAATTGTATATATATATATATATATATATATATATATATATATATATATATATATATATATATATATATATATATATATATATATATATATATATATATATATATATATATATATGATGCTCTCCGCAATAAGTAAATTTCTCTCGATAAATTTACCTAAAATTAAAGATCTTCACTACAACGATATTCTGGAGTTCCTCGGAAAACGATCGGATTAATAGGAGTGCGTTGCTGGAAGAACGGCCGTTTTTCATACTTTCTCAAATTTCAATATATGGGGTGTCAAACGAAAGCTAGTGATGAGTAGAATTCAATAAAAGTGCATTCAGGCAGCTTCGCGATAGCTGCAATTGCAGTTTTTTGCGTGGTTAGGATACTTTTGATTCCGAAACCATACAGCTGTAAAATCATCGGAGACGGGAGTCGGAAGTGCCTGAATATCAAAATCGCGCTGTTACTGTACTCAGGAACATAAAAAAATTAAAGATCTTCACTACAACGGTATTCTGGAGTTCCTCGGAAAACGATCGGATTAAAACGACTGCGTTGCTGGAGAAACGGCCGTTTTTATACTTTCTCCAATTTCAATATATGGGATGTCAAACGAAAGCTAGTGACGATTAGAATTCAATAAAAGTGCATTCAGGCAGCTTCGCGATAGCTGCAATTGCAGTTTTTTGCGTGGTTGGGATACTTTTGATTCCGAAACCATACAGCTGTAAAATCATCGGAGACGGGAGTCGGAAGTGCCTGAATATCAAAATCGCGCTGTTACTGTACTCAGGAACATAAAAAAATTAAAGATCTTCACTACAACGGTATTCTGGAGTTCCTCGGAAAACGATCGGATTGCAAGGAGTGCGTTGCTGGAAAAACGGCCGTTTTTATACTTTCTCCAATTTCAATATATGGGGTATCAAACGAAAGCTTGTGATGAGTAGAATTCAACAAAAGTGCATTCAGCCAGCTTCGCGATACCTGCAATTGCAGTTTTTTGCGTGGTTGGGATATTTTTGATTCCGAAACCATACAGCTGTAAAATCATCGGAGACGGGAGTCGGAAGTGCCTGAATATCAAAATCGCGCTGTTATTGTACTCAGGAACATAAAAAAATTAAAGATCTTCACTACAACAATATTCTGGAAATCCTCGGAAAACGATCGGATTGCAAGGAGTGCGTTGCTGGAAAAATGGCCGTTTTTCATACTTTCTCCAATTTCAATATATGGGGTGTCAAACGAAAGCTAGTGAAGAGTAGAATTCAATAAAAGTGCATTCAGGCAGCTTCGCGATACCTGCAATTGCAATTTTTTGCGTGGTTGGGATGCTTTTGATTTCGAAACCATACAGTTGTAAAATCATCGGAAACGGGAGTCGGAAGTGCCTGAATATCAAAATCGCGCTGCTATTGCACTCAGGAACATAAAAAAATTAAAGATCTTCACTACAACAATATTCTGGAGTTCCTCGGAAAACGATTGGATTGCAAGGAGTGCGTTGCTGGAAAAACGGCCATTTTTCATACTTCTTCCAATTTCAATATATGGGGTGTCAAACGAAAGCTAGTGATGAGTAGAATTCAATTAAAGTGCATTCAGGCAGCTTCGCGATACCTGCAATTGCAGTTTTTTGCGTGGTTGGGATGCTTTTGATTCCGAAACCATACAGCTGTAAAATCATCGGAAACGGCAGTCGGAAGTGCCTGAATATCAAAATCGCGCTGTTATTGTACTCAGGAACATAAAAAAACTAAAGATCTTCACTACAACGATATTCTGGAGTTCCTCGGAAAACGATCGGATTAAAAGGAGTGCGTTGCTGGAAAAACGGCCGTTTTTCATACTTTCTCCAATTTCAATATATGGGGTGTCAAACGAAAGCTAGTGATGAGTAGAATTCAATAAAAGTGCATTCAGGCAGCTCCGCGATAGCTGCAATTGCAGTTATTTGCGTGGTTGGGATACTTTTGATTCCGAAACCATACAGCTGTAAAATCATCGGAGACGGGAGTCGGAAGTGCCTCAACATCAAAATCGCGCTGTTATTGTACTCAGGAATATAAAAAAATTAAAGATTTTCACTACAACGATAGTCTGGAGCTCCTCGGAAAACGATTGGATTAAAAGGAGTTCGTTGCTGGAAAAACGGCCGTTTTTCATACTTTCTCCAATTTCAATATATGGGGTGTCAAACGAAAGCTAGTGATGAGTAGAATTCAATGAAGGTGCATTCAGGCAGCTTCGCGATACCTGCAATTGCAGTTTTTTGCGTGGTTGGGATGCTTTTGATTCCGAAACCATACCGCTGTAAAATCATCGGAAACGGCAGTCGGAAGTGCCTGAATATCAAAATCGCGCTGTTATTGTACTCAGGAACATAAAAAAACTAAAGATCTTCACTACAACGATATTCTGGAGTTCCTCGGAAATCGATCGGATTAAAAGGAGTGCGTTGCTGGAAAAACGGCCGTTCTTCATACTTTCTCCAATTTCAATATATGGGGTGTCAAACGAAAGCTAGTGATGAGTAGAATTCAATAAAAGTGCATTCAGGCAGCTTCGCGATACCTGCAATTGCAGTTGTTTGCGTGGTTGGGATACTTTTGATTCCGAAACCATACAGCTGTTAAATCATCGGAGACGGGAGTCGGAAGTGCCTGAATTTCAAAATCGCGCTGTTACTGTACTCAGGAACATAAAAAAATTAAAGATTTTCACGACAACGATATTCTGGAGTTCCTCGGAAAACGATCGGATTAAGAGGAGTGCGTTGCTGGAAAAACGGCCGTTTTTCATACTTTCTCCAATTTCAATATATGGGTTGTCAAACGAAAGCTAGTGATGAGTAGAATTCAATAAAAGTGCATTCAGGCAGGTTCGCGATACCTGCAATTGCAGTTTTTTGCGTGGTTGGGATACTTTTGATTCCGAAACCATACAGCTGTGAAATCATCGGAAACGGGAGTCGGAAGTGCCTGAATATCAAAATCGCGCTGTTACTGTACTCAGAAACATAAAAAATTAAAGATCTTCACCACAACGATATTCTGGAGTTCCTCGGAGAACAATCGGATTGCAAGGAGTGCGTTGCTGGAAAAACGGCCGTTTTTCATACTTTCTCCAATTTCAATATATGGGGTGTCAAACGAAAGCTAGTGATGAGTAGAATTCAATAAAAGTGCATTCAGGCAGCTTCGCGATAGCTACAATTGCAGTTTTTTGCGTGGTTGGGATACTTTTGATTCCGAAACCATACAGCTGTAAAATCCTCCGAAACGGGAGTCGAAAGTGCCTGAATATCAAAATCGCGCCGTCATTGTACTCAGGAATATAAAAAATTAAAGATCTTCACTGCAACGGTATTCTGGAGTTCCTCGGAAAACGATCGGATTAAAAGGAGTGCGTTGCTGGAAAAACGGCCGTTTTTCATACTTTCTCCAATTTCAATATATGGGGTGTCAAACGAAAGCTGGTGATGAGTAGAATTCAATAAAAGTGCATTCAGGCAGGTTCGCGATACCTGCAATTGCAGTTTTTTGCGTGGTTGGGATACTTTTGATTCCGAAACCATACAGCTGTAAAATCATCGGAAACGGGAGTCGGAAGTGCCTGAATATCAAAATCGCGCTGTTACTGTACTCAGAAACATAAATAATTAAAGATCTCCACCACAACGATATTCTGGAGTTCCTCGGAGAACAATCGGATTGCAAGGAGTGCGTTGCTGGAAAAACGGCCGTTTTTCATACTTTCTCCAATTTCAATATATGGGGTGTCAAACGAAAGCTAGTGATGAGTAGAATGCAATAAAAGTGCATTCAGGCAGCTTCGCGATACCTGCAATTGCAGTTTTTAGCGTGGTTGGGATACTTTTGATTCCGAAACCATGCAGCTGTAAAATCATCGGAAACGGGAGTCGGAAGTGCCTGAATATCAAAATCGCGCCGTCATTGTACTCAGGAATATAAAAAATTAAAGATCTTCACTGCAACGGTATTTAGGAGTTCCTCGGAAAACGATCGGATTGCAAGGAGTGCGTTGCTGGAAAAACGGCCGTTTTTCATACTTTCTCCAATTTCAATATATGGGGTGTCAAACAAGAGCTAGTGATGAGTAGAATTCAATAAAAGTGCATTCAGGCAGCTTCGCGATACCGACAATTGCAGTTTTTTGCGTGGTTGGGATACATTTGTTTCCGAAACCCTACAGCTGTAAAATCATCGGAAACGGGAGTCGGAAGTGCCTGAATATCAAAATCGCGCTGTTACTGTACTCAGGAACATAAAAAAATTAAAGATTTTCACTACAACGATATTCTGGAGTTCCTCGGAAAACGATCGGATTAAAAGGAGTGCGTTGCTGGAAAAACGGCCGTTTTTCATACTTTCTCCAATTTCAATATATGGGGTGTCAAACGAAAGCTAGTGATGAGTAGAATTCAATAAAAGTGCATTCAGGCAGCCTCGCGATACCTGCAATTGCAGTTTTTTGCGTGGTTGGGATACTTTTGATTCCGAAACCATACAGCTGTAAAACCATCGGAAACGGCAGTCGGAAGTGCCTGTATATCAAAATCGCGCCGTCATTGTATTCAGGAAGATAAAAAAATTGAAGATCTTCACTACAACGATATTCTGGAGTTCCTCGGAAAACGATCGGATTAAAAGGAGTGCGTTGCTGGAATAACGGCCGTTGTTTAAACTTTCTCCAATTTCAATATATGGGGTGTCAAACGAAAGCTAGTGATGAGTAGAATTCAATAAAAGTGCATTCAGGCAGCCTCGCGATACCTGCAATTGCAGTTTTTTGCGTGGTTGGGATACATTTGTTTCCGAAACCCTACAGCTGTAAAATCATCGGAGACGGGAGTCGGAAGTTCCTGAATATCAAAATCGCGCTGTTATTGTACTCAGGAACATAAAAAATTAAAAATCTTCACTACAACGATCTTCTGGAGTTCCTCGGAAAACGATCGGATTAGAAGGAGTGCGTTGCTGGAAAAACGGCCGTTTTTCATACTTTCTCCAATTTCAATATATGGGGTGTCAAACGAAAGCTAGTGATGGGTAGAATTCAATAAAAGTGCATTCAGGCAGCTTCGCGATAGCTGCAATTGCAGTGTTTTGCGTGGTTGGGATACATTTGTTTCCGAAACCATACAGCTGTAAAATCATCGGAGACGGGAGTCGGAAGTGCCTGAATATCAAAATCGCGCTGTTATTGCACTCAGGAACATAAAAAATTAAAAATCTTCACTACAACGATCTTCTGGAGTTCCTCGGAAAACGATCGGATTAGAAGGAGTGCGTTGCTGAAAAACGGCCGTTTTTCATACTTTCTCCAATTTCAATATATGGGGTGTCAAATGAAACCTAGTGATGAGTAGAATTCAATAAAAGTGCATTCAGGCAGCTTCGAGATACCTGCAATTGCAGTTTTTTGCGTGGTTGGGATACTTTTGATTCCGAAACCATACAGCTGTTAAATCATCGGAGACGAGAGTCGGAAGTGCCTGAATATCAAAATCGTGCTGTTATTGTACTCAGGAACATAAAAAAATTAAAGATCTTCACCACAACGATATTCTGGAGTTCCTCGGAAAACGATCGGATTAACAGGAGTGCGTTGCTGGAAGAACGGCAGATTTTCATACTTTCTCCAATTTCAATATATGGGGTGTCAAACGAAAGCTATCGATGAGTAGAATTCAATAAAAGTGCATTCAGGCAGCTCCGCGATACCTGCAATTGCAGTTTTTCGCGTGGTTGGGATACTTTTGATTCCGAAACCATACAGCTGTAAAATCATCGGAAACGGCAGTCGGAAGTGCCTGAATATGAAATTGGCGCTGTTATTGTACTCAGGAACATAAAAAAATTAAAGATTTTCACGACAACGATATTCTCGAGTTTCTCGGAAAACGATCGGATTGCAAGGAGTGCGTTGCTGGAAAAACGGCCGTTTTTCATACATTCTCCAATTTCAATATATGGGGTGTCAAACGAAAGCTAGTGATGAGTAGAATTCAATGAAAGTACATTCAGGCAGCTTCGCGATACCTGCAATTGCAGCTTTTTGCGTGGTTGGGATACTTTTGATTCCGAAACCATACAGCTGTAAAACCATCGGAAACGGCAGTCGGAAGTGCCTGTATATCAAAATCGCGCCGTCATTGTATTCAGGAAGATAAAAAAATTGAAGATCTTCACTACAACGATATTCTGGAGTTCCTCGGAAAACGATCGGATTAAAAGGAGTGCCGTTTTTCATACATTCTCCAATTTCATTACATGGGGTGTCAAACGAAAGCTAGTGATGAGTAGAATTCAATAAAAGTGCATTCAGGCAGCCTCGCGATACCTGCAATTGCAGCTTTTTGCGTGGTTGGGATACATTTGTTTCCGAAACTTTACAGCTGTAAAATCATCGGAGACGGGAGTCGGAAGTGCCTGAATATCAAAATCGCGCTGTTACTGTACTCAGGAACATAAAAAAATTAAAGATATTCACTAAACGATATTCTGGAGTTCCTCGGAAAACGATCGGAATAAAAGGAGTGCGTTGCTGAAAAACGGCCGTTTTTCATACTTTCTCCAATTTCAATATATGGGGTGTCAAATGAAACCTAGTGATGAGTAGAATTCAATAAAAGTGCATTCAGGCAGCTTCGAGATACCTGCAATTGCAGTTTTTTGCGTGGTTGGGATACTTTTGATTCCGAAACCATACAGCTGTTAAATCATCGGAGACGAGAGTCGGAATCAAAATCGTGCTGTTATTGTCTTCAGGAACATAAAAAAATTAAAGATCTTCACCACAACGATATGCTGGAGTTCCTCGGAAAACGATCGGATTTAGAGGAGTGCGTTGCTGGAAAAACGGCCGTTTTTCATACTTTCTCCGATTTCAATATATCGGGTGTCAAACGAAAGCTAGTGATGAGTAGAGTTCAATGAAAGTGCATTCAGGCAGCTTCGCGATACCTGCAATTGCAGTTTTTTGCGTGGTTGGGATACTTTTGATTCCGAAACCATACAGCTGTAAAATCATCGGAAACGGGAGTCGGAAGTGCCTGAATATCAAAATCGCGCTGTTATTGTACTCAGGAACATAAAAAAATTGAAGATCTTCACTACAACCATATTCTGGAGTTCCTCGGAAAACGATCGGATTAAAAGGAGTGCGTTGCTGGAATAACGGCCGTTGTTCATACTGTCTCCAATTTCAATATATGGGGTGTCAAACGAAAGCTAGTGATGAGTAGAATTCAATAAAAGTGCATTCAGGCAGCCTCGCGATACCTGCAATTGCAGTTTTTTGCGTGGTTGGGATACATTTGTTTCCGAAACCCTACAGCTGTAAAATCATCGGAGACGGGAGTCGGAAGTGCCTGAATATCAAAATCGCGCTGTTACTGTACTCAGGAACATAAAAAAATTAAAGATATTCACTTAACGATATTCTGGAGTTCCTCGGAAAACGATCGGAATAAAAGGAGTGCGCTGCTGAAAAACGGCCGTTTTTCATACTTTCTCCAATTTCAATATATGCGGTGTCAAACGAAAACTAGTGATGAGTAGAAATCAATAAAAGTGCATTCAGGCAGCTTCGCGATACCTGCAATTGCAGTTTTTAGCGTGGTTGGGATACTTTTGATTCCGAAATTATACAGCTGTAAAATCATCGGAAACGGGAGTCGGAAGTGCCTGAATATTAAAATCGCGCCACCATTGTCCTAGGGAACATAAAAAAATTAAAGATCTTCAGTACAACGATATTCCTGAGTTCCTCGGAAAACGATCGGATTGCAAAGTGTGCGTTGCTGGAAAAACGGCCGTCTTTCCTACTTTCTCCAATTTCAATATGGGGTGTCAAACGAAAGCTAGTGATGAGTAGAATTCAATAAAAGTGCATTCAGGTAGCTTCGCGATACCAGCAATTGCAGTTTTTTGCGTGGTTGGGATACTTTTGATTCCGAAATCATACAGCTGTAAAATCATCGGAAACGGGAGTCGGAAGGGCCTGAATATCATGATCGTGCTGTTATTGTACGCCCGAACGTAAAAAAATTAAAGACCTTCACCACAACGAAATTCTGGAGTTCCTCGGAAAACGATCGGATTGCAAGGAGTGCGTTGCTGGAAAAACGGCCGTTTTTCATACTTTCTCCAATTTCAATATATGGGGTGTCAAACGAAAGCTAGTGATGAGTAGAATTCAATAAAAGTGCATTCAGGCAGCTTCGCGATACCTGCAATTGCAGTTTTTTGCGTGGTGGGGATACTTTTGATTCCGAAACTATGCAGCTATAAAATCATCGGAAACGGCAGTCGGAAGTGCCTGAATATCAAAATCGCGCTGTTGTTGTACTCAGGAACATAAAAAAATTAATGATCTTCACTACAACGATATTCTGGAGTTCCTCGGAGAACGATCGGACTACGAGAAGTGCGTTGCTGGAAAACCGGCCGTTTTTCATACTTTCTCCAATGTCATTATATGGGGTGTCAAACGAAAGCTAGTGATGAGTAGAATTCAATAAAAGTGCATTCAGGCAGCTTTGCGATACCTGGAATTGCAGTTTTATGCGTGGTTGGGATACTTTTGATTCCGAAACCATACAGCTGTAAAATCATCGAAAACGGGAGTCGGAAGTGCCTGAATATCAAAATCGCGCTGTTATTGTACTCAGGAACATAAAAAAATTAAAGACCTTCACTACAACGATATTCTGGAGTTCCTCGGAAAACGATCGGATTAAAAGGAGTGCGTTGCTGGAGAAACGGCCGTTTTTCATACTTTCTCCAATTTAAATACATGGGGTGTCAAACGAAAGCTAGTGATGGGTAGAATTCAATAAAAGTGCATTCAGGCAGCTTCGCGATACCTGGAATAGCAGTTTTATGCGTGGTTGGGATACTTTTGATTCCGAAACCATACAGCTGTAAAATCATCGAAAACGGGAGTCGGAAGTGCCTGAATATCAAAATCGCGCTGTTATTGTACTCAGGAACATAAAAAAATTAAAGACCTTCACTACAACGATATTCTGGAGTTCCTCGGAAAACGATCGGATTAAAAGGAGTGCGTTGCTGGAAGAACGGCAGTTTTTCATACTTTCTCCAATGTCAATATATGGGGTGTCAAACGAAAGCTAGTGATGAGTAGAATTCAATAAAAGTGCATTCAGGCAGCTTTGCGATACCTGGAATTGCAGTTTTATGCGTGGTTGGGATACTTTTGATTCCGAAACCATACAGCTGTAAAATCATCGAAAACGAGAGTCGGAAGTGCCTGAATATCAAAATCGCGCTGTTATTGTACTCAGGAACATAAAAAAATTAAAGACCTTCACTACAACGATATTCTGGAGTTCCTCGGAAAACGATCGGATTAAAAGGACTGCGTTGCTGGAAAAACGGCCGTTTTTCATACTTTCTCCAATGTCAATATATGGGGTGTCAAACGAAAGCTAGTGATGAGCAGAATTCAATGAAAGTGCATTCAGGCAGCTTCGCGATACCTGCAATTGCAGTTTTTTGCGTGGTTGGGATACTTTTGATTCCGAAATCATACAGCTGTAAAATCATCGGAAACGGGAGTCGGAAGTGCCTGAATATCAAAATCGCGCCACCATTGTGCTAGGGAACATAAAAAAATAAAAGATCTTCACTACAACGATATTCTGGGGTTCCTCGGAAAACGATCGGATTAAAAGGAGTGCGTTGCTGGAAGAACGGATGTTCTTCATACTTTCTCCAATTTCAATATGGGGTGTCAAACGAAAGCTAGTGATGAGTAGAATTCAATAAAAGTGCATTCAGGTAGCTTCGCGATACCTGCAATTGCAGTTTTTTGCGTGGTTGGGATACTTTTGATTCCGAAATCATACAGGCGTAAAATCATCGGAAACGGAAGTCGGAAGTGCCTGAATATCATGATCGTGCTGTTATCGTACGCAGGAACGTAAAAAAATTAAAGATCTTCACCACAACGATATTCTGGAGTTCCTCGGAAAACGATCGGATTGCAAGGAGTGCGTTGCTGGAAAAACGACCGTTTTTCATACTTTCTCCAATTTCAATATATGGGGTGTCAAACGAAAGCTAGTGATGAGTAGAATTCAATAAAAGTGCATTCAGGCAGTTCGCGATACCTGCAATTGCAGTTTTTTGCGTGGTGGGGATACTTTTGATTCCGAAACCATACAGCTATAAAATCATCTGAAACGGCAGTCGGAAGTGCCTGAATATCAAAATCGCGCTGTTGTTGTACTCAGGAACATAAAAAAATTAATGATCTTCCCTACAACGATATTCTGGAGTTCCTCGGAAAACGATCGGACTACAAGAAGTGCGTTGCTGGAAAACCGGCCGTTTTTCATACTTTCTCCAATGTCATTATATGGGGTGTCAAACGAAAGCTAGTGATGAGTAGAATTCAATAAAAGTGCATTCAGGCAGCCTCGCGATACCTGCAATTGCAGTTTTTTGCGTGGTTGGGATACTTTTGATTCCGAAACCATACAGCTGTAAAATCATCGGAAACGGCAGTCGGAAGTGCCTGAATATCAAAATCGCGCTGTTATTGTACTCAGGAACATAAAAAAATTAAAGATCTTCACTACAACGATATTCTGGAGTTCCTCGGAAAACGATCGGATTGCAAAGTGTGCGTTGCTGGAAAAACGGCCGTCTTTCATACTTTCTCCAATTTCAATATATGGGGTGTCAAACGAAAGCTAGTGATGAGTAGAATTCAATAAAAGTGCATTCAGGCAGCTTCGCGATAGCTGCAATTGCAGTTTTTTGCGTGGTTGGGATACATTTGTTTCCGAAACCATACAGCTGTAAAATTATCGGAGACGGGAGTCGGAAGTGCCTGAATATCAAAATCACGCTGTTACTGTACTCAGGAACATAAAAAAATTAAAGATATTTACTACAACGATATTCTGGAGTTCCTCGGAAAACGATCGGATTGCAAAGTGTGCGTTGCTGGAAAAACGGCCGTCTCGATACTTTCTCCAATTTCAATATATGGGGTGTCAAACGAAAGCTAGTGATGAGTAGAATTCAATAAAAGTGCATTCAGGCAGCTTCGCGATAGCTGCAATTGCAGTTTTTTGCGTGGTTGGGATACTTTTGATTCCGAGACCATACAGCCGTAAAATCATCGGAGACGGGAGTCGGAAGTGCCTGAATATCAAAATCGCGCTGTTACTGTACTCAGGAACATAAAAAAATTAAAGATCTTCACCACAACGATATTCTGGAGTTCCTCGGAAAACGATCGGATTGCAAGGAGTGCGTTGCTGGGCAAACGGCCGTTGTTCATACTTTCTCCAATTTCAATATATGGGGTGTCAAACGAAAGCTAGTGATGAGTAGAATTCAATAAAAGTGCATTCAGGCAGCTTCGCGATACCTGCAATTGCAGTTTTTTTCGTGGTGGGGATACTTTTGATTCCGAAACCATACAGCTGTAAAATCATCGGAAACGGGAGTCGGAAGTGCCTGAATATCAAAATCGCGCCACCATTGTGCTAAAATAAAGATCCTCACTACAACGATTTTCTCGAGTTCCTCGGAAAACGATCGGATTAAAAGGAGTGCGTTGCTGGAAAAACGGATGTTCTTCATACTTTCTCCAATTTCAATATGGGGCGGCAAACGAAAGCTAGAGAAGAGTAGAATTCAATAAGAGTGCATTCAGGCAGCTTCGCGATACCTGCAATTGCAGTTTTTTGCGTGGTTGGGATACTTTTGATTCCGAAACCATACAGCTGTAAAATCATCGGAGACGGGAGTCGGAAGTGCCTGAATATCAAAATCACGCTGTTATTGTACTCAGGAACATAAAAAAATTAAAGATCTTCACTACCACGATATTATAGAGTTCCTCGGAAAACGATCGGATTGCAAGGAGTGCGTTGCTGGAAAAACGGCCGTTTTTCATACTTTCTCCAATTTCAATATATGGGGTGTCAAACGAAAGCTAGTGATGAGTAGAATTCAATAAAAGTGCATTCAGGCAGCTTCGCGATACTTGCAATTGCAGTTTTTTGCGTGGTTGGGATACTTTTGATTCCGAAATCATACAGCTGTAAAATCATCGGAAACGGGAGTCGGAAGTGCCTGAATATCATGATCGTGCTGTTATTGTACTCAGGAACATAAAAAAATTAAAGATCTTCACCACAACGATATTCTGGAGTTCCTCGGAAAACGATCGGATTGCAAGGAGTGCGTTGCTGGAAAAACGGCCGTTGTTCATACTTTCTCCAATTTCAATATATGGGGTGTCAAACGAAAGCTAGTGATGAGTAGAATTCAATAAAAGTGCATTCAGGCAGCTTCGCGATACCTGCAATTGCGGTTTTTTCGTGGTTGGGATACTTTTGATTCCGAAACCATACAGCTGTAAAATCATCGGAAACGGCAGTCGGAAGTGCCTGAATATCAAAATCGCGCTGTTGTTGTACCCAGGAACATAAAAAAATTAAAGATCTTCACCACAACGATATTCTGGAGTTCCTCGGAAAACGATCGGACTACAAGAAGTGCGTTGCTGGAAAACCGGCCGTTTTTCATACTTTCTCCAATGTCAATATATGGGGTGTCAAACGAAAGCTAGTGATGAGTAGAATTCAATAAAAGTGCATTCAGGCAGCTTCGCGATACCTGCAATTGCAGTTTTTTGCGTGGTTGGGATACTTTTGATTCCGAAACCATACAGCTGTAAAATTATCGGAAACGGGAGTCGGAAGTGCCTGAATATCAAAATCGCGCTGTACTTGTACTCAGGAACATAAAAAAATTAAAGATCTTCACTACAACGATATTCTGGAGTTCCTCGGAAAACGATCGGATTGCAAAGTGTGCGTTGCTGGAAAAACGGCCGTCTCTATACTTTCTCCAATTTCAATATATGGGGTGTCAAACGAAAGCTAGTGATGAGTAGAATTCAATAAAAGTGCATTCAGGCAGCTTCGCGATAGCTGCAATTGCAGTGTTTTGCGTGGTTGGGACACATTTGTTTCCGAAACCATACAGCTGTAAAATTATCGGAGACGGGAGTCGGAAGTGCCTGAATATAAAAATCGCGCTGTACTGTACTCAGGAACATAAAAAAACTAAAGATTTTCACTACAACGATATTCTGGAGTTCCTCATGAAACGATCGGATTAAAAGGAGTGCGTTGCTTGAAAAACGGCCGTTTTTCATACTTTCTCCAATTTAAATATACGGGGTGTCAAACGAAAGCTAGTGATGAGTAGAATTCAATGAAAGTGCATTCAGGCAGCTTCGCGATACCTGCAATTGCAGTTTTTTGCGTGGTTGGGATACTTTTGATTCCGAAACCATACAGCTGTAAAATCATCTTAAACGGGAGTCGGAAGTGCCTGAATATCAAAATCACGCTGTTGTTGTACTCAGGAACATAATAAAATTAAAGATCTTCACCACAACGATATTCTGGAGTTCCTCGGAAAACGATCGGATTGCAAGGAGTGCGTTGCTGGAATAACGGCCGTTTTTCATACTTTCTCCAATTTCAATATATGGGGTGTCAAACAAAAGCTAGTGATGAGTAGAATTCAATAAAAGTGCATTCAGGCAGCTTCGCGATCGCTGCAATTGCAATTTTTTTGCGTGGTTGGGATCCTTTTGATTCCGAAACCATACAGCTGTAAAATCATCGGAAACGGGAGTCGGAAGTGCCTGAATATCAAAATCGCGCCATCATTGTGCTAGGGAACATGAAAAAATTAAAGATCTTCACTACAACGATATTCTGGAGTTCCTCGGAAAACGATCGGATTAAAAGGAGTGCGTTGCTGGAAAAACGGCAGTTTTTCATATTTTCTCCAATTTCAATATATGGGGTGTCAAACGAAAGCTAGTGAAGAGTAGAATTCAATAAGTGTGCATTCAGGCAGCTTCGCGATACCTGCAATTGCAGTTTTTTGCGTGGTTGGGATACTTTTGATTCCGAAACCATAAAGCTAGAAAATCATCGGAAACGGGAGTCGGAAGTGCCTGAATATCAAAATCGCGCTGTTATTGTACTCAGCAACATCAAAAAATTAAAGATCTTCACCACAACGATATTCAGGAGTTCCTCGGAAAACGATCGGGTTGCAAGGAGTGCGTTGCTGGAAAAACGGCCGTTTTTCATACTTTCTCCAATTTCAATATATGGGGTGTCAAACAAAAGCTAGTGATGAGTAGAATTCAATAAAAGTGCATTCAGGCAGCTTCGCGATAGCTGCAATTGTAGTTTTTGCGTGGTTGGGATACTTTTGATTCCGAAACCATACAGCTGTAAAATCATCGGAAACGGGAGTCGGAAGTGCCTCAATATCAAAATCGCGCTGTTATTGTACTCAGGAACATAAAAAAATTAAAGATCTTCACCACAACGATATTCTGGAGTTCCTCGGAAAACGATCGGATTAGAAGGAGTGCATTGCTGGAAAAACGGCCGTTTTTCATACTTTCTCCAATTTTAACATATGGGGTGTCAAACAAAGCTAGTGATGAGTAGAATTCAATGAAAGTGCATTCAGGCAGCTTCGCGATACCTGCAATTGCAGTTTTTTGCGTGGTTGGGATACTTTTGATTCCGAAATCATACAGCTGTAAAATCATCGGAAACGGGAGTCGGAAGTGCCTGAATATCATGATCGTGCTGTTTTTGTACTCAGGAACATAAAAAAATTAAAGATCTTCACTACAACGATATTCTGGAGTTCCTCGGAAAACGATCGGATTGCAAAGTGTGCGTTGCTGGAAAAACGGCCGTTCTTCATACTTTCTCCAATTTCAATATATGGGGTGTCAAACGAAAGCTAGTGATGAGTAGAATTCAATAAAAGTGCATTCGGGCAGCTTCGCGATAGCTGCAATTGCAGTTTTTTGCGTGGTTGGGATGTATTTATTTCCGAAACCATACAGCTGTAAAATCATCGGAGACGGGAGTCGAAAGTGCCTGAATATCAAAATCGCGCTGTTACTGTACTCAGGAACAAAAAAAAATTAAAGATATTCACGACAACGATATTCTGGAGTTCCTCGGAAAACGATCGGATTGCAAGGAGTGCGTTGCTGGAAAAATGGCCGTTTTTCATACTTTCTCCAATTTCAATATATGGAGTGTCAAACGAAAGCTAGTGATGAGTAGAATTCAATAAAAGTGCATTCAGGCAGCTTCGCGATAGCTGCAATTGCAGTTTTTTGCGTGGTTGGGATACTTTTGATTCCGAAACCATACAGCCGTAATATCATCGGAGACGGGAGTCGGAAGTGCCTGAATATCAAAATCGTGCTGTTATTGTACTCAGGAACATAAAAAATTAAAGATTTTCACTACAACGATATTGTGGAGTTCCTCATGAAACGATCGGATTAAAAGGAGTGCGTTGCTTGAAAAACGGCAGTTTTTCATACTTTCTTCAATTTCAATATATGGGGTGTCAAACGAAAGCTAGTGATGAGTAGAATTCAATGGAAGTGCATTCAGGCAGATTCACGATACCTGCAATTGCAGTTTTTTGCGTGGTTGGGATACTTTTGATTCCGAAACCATACAGCTGTAAAATCATCGGAAACGGGAGTCGGAAGTGCCTGAATATCAAAATCGTGCTGTTATTGTACCTAGGAACATAATCAAATTAAAGATCTTCACCACAACGATATTCAGGAGTTCCTCGGAAAACGATCGGATTGCAAGGAGTGCGTTGCTGGAAAAACGGCTGTTTTTCATACTTTCTCCAATTTCAATATATGGGGTGTCAACTGAAAACTAGTGATGAGTAGAATTCAATAAGAGTGCATTCAGGCAGCTTCGCGAAAGCTGCAATTGCAATTTTTTTGCGTGGTTGGGATACTTTTGATTCCGAAACCATACAGCTGTAAAATCATCGGAAACGGGAGTCGGAAGTGCCTGAATATCAAAATCACGCTGTTATTGTACTCAGGAACATAAAAAAATTAAAGATCTTCACTACCACGATATTATGGAGTTCCTCGGAAAACGATCGGATTGCAAGGAGTGCGTTGCTGGAAAAACGGCCGTTTTTTATACTTTCTCCAATTTCAATATATGGGGTGTCAAACGAAAGCTAGTGATGAGTAGAATTCAATAAAAGTGCATTCAGGCAGCTTCGCGATACCTGCAACTGCAGTTTTTTGCGTGGTTGGGATACTTTTGATTCCGAAATCATACAGCTGTAAAATCATCGGAAACGAGAGTCTGAAGTGCCTGAATATCATGATCGTGCTGTTATTGTACTCAGGAACATAAAAAAATTAAAGATCTTTACCACAGCGATATTCTGGAGTTCCTCGGAAAACGATCGGATTGCAAGGAGTGCGTTGCTGGAAAAACGGCCGTTTTTCATACTTTCTCCAATGTCAATATATGGGGTGTCAAACGAAAGCTAGTGATGAGGAGAATTCAATACAAGAGCATTCAGGCCGCTTCGCGATACCTGCAATTGCAGTTTTTTGCGTGGTTGGGATCCTTTTGATTCTAAAACCATACAGCTGTAAAATCATCGAAAACGGCAGTCGGAAGTGCCTGAATATCAAAATCGCGCTGTTGTTGTACTCAGGAACATAAAAAAATTAATGGTCTTCACTACAACGATATTCTGGAGTTCCTCGGAAAACGATCGGACTACAAGGAGTGCGTTGCTGGAAAACCGGCCGTTTTTCATACTTTCTCCAATGTCAATATATGGGGTGTCAAACGAAAGCTAGTGATGAGTAGAATTCAATAAAAGTGCATTCAGGCAGCTTCGCGATACCTGCAATTGCAGTTTTTTGCGTGGTTGGGATACTTTTGATTCCGAAACCATACAGCTGTAAAATCATCGGAAACGGCAGTCGGAAGTGCCTGAATATCAAAATCGCGCTGTTATTGTACTCAGGAGCATAAAAAAATTAAAGATCTTCACTACAACGATATTCTGGAGTTCCTCGGAAAACGATCGTATTGCAAAGTGTGCGTTGCTGGAAAAACAGCCGTCTTTCATACTTCTCCAATTTCAATATATGGGGTGTCAAACGAAAGCTAGTGATGAGTAGAATTCAATAAAATTGCATTCAGGCAGCTTCGCGATAGCTGCTATTGCAGTTTTGGCGTGGTTGGGATACATTTGTTTCCGAAACCAAACAGCTGTAAAATTATCGGAGACGGGAGTCGGAAGTGCCTGAATATCAAAATCGCGCTGTTACTGTACTCAGGAACATAAAAAAATTAAAGATATTCACTACAACGATATTCAGGAGTTCCTCGGAAAACGATCGGATTGCAAGGAGTGCGTTGCTGGAAAAACGGCCGTTTTTCATACTTTCTCCAATTTCAATATATGGGGTGTCAAACAAAAGCTAGTGATGAGTAGAATTCAATAAAAGTGCATTCAGGCAGCTTCGCGATACCTGCAATTGCAGTTTTTTGCGTGGTTGGGATACTTTTGATTCCGAAACCATACAGCTGTAAAATCATCGGAAACGGGAGTCGGAAGTGCCTGGATATCATGATCGTGCTGTTATTGTACTCAGGAACATAAAAAAATTAAAGATCTTCACCACAACGATATTCTGGAGTTCCTCGGAAAACGATCGGATTGCAAGGAGTGCGTTGCTGGAAAAACGGCCGTTTTTCATACTTTCTCCAATTCCAATATATGGGGTGTCAAACGAAAGCTAGTGATGAGTAGAATTCAATGAAAGTGCATTCAGGCAGCTTCGCGATACCTGCCATTGCAGTTTTTTGCGTGGTGGGGATACTTTTGATTCCGAAACCATACAGCTGTAAAATCATCGGAAGCGGCAGTCGGAAGTGCCTGAATATCAAAATCGAGCTTTTATTGTACTCATGAACATAAAAAAATTAAAGATCTTCACCACAACGATATTCTGAAGTTCCTCGGAAAACGATCGGATTGCAAGGAGTAAGTTGCTGGAAAAATGGCCGTTTTTCATACTTTCTCCAATTTCAATAAATGGGGTGTCAAACGAAAGCTAGTGATGAGTAGAATTCAATGAAAGTGCATTTAGGCAGCTTCGCGATACCTGCAATTGCAGTTTTTTGCGTGGTTGGGATACTTTTGACTCCGAAACCATACAGCTGTAAAATCATCGGAAACGGGAGTCGGAAGTACCTGAATATCAAAATCGCGCTGTTATTCTACTCAGGAACATAATAAAATTAAAGATCTTCACCACAACGATATTCTGGAGTTCCTCGGAAAACGATCGGATTGCAAGGAGTGCGTTGCTGGAAAAACGGCCGTTTTTCATACTTTCTCCAATTTAAATATATGGGGTGTCAAACGAAAGCTAGTGATGAGTAGAATTCAATAAGAGTGCATTCAGGCAGCTTCGCGATAGCTGCAATTGCAATTTTTTTGCGTGGTTGGGATACTTTTGATTCCGAAACCATACAGCTGTAAAATCATCGGAAACGAGAGTCGGAAGTGCCTGAATATCAAAATCGCGCCACCATTGTGCTAGGGAACATAAAAAAATTAAAGATCTTCACTACCACGATATTATGGAGTTCCTCGGAAAACGATCGGATTGCAAGGAGTGCGTTGCTGGAAAAACGGCCGTTTTTCATACTTTCTCCAATTTCAATATATGGGGTGTCAAACGAAAGCTAGTGATGAGTAGAATTCAATAAAAGTGCATTCAGGCAGCTTCGCGATACCTGCAACTGCAGTTTTTTGCGTGGTTGGGATACTTTTGATTCCGAAATCATACAGCTGTAAAATCATCGGAAACGAGAGTCTGAAGTGCCTGAATATCATGATCGTGCTGTTATTGTACTCAGGAACATAAAAAAATTAAAGATCTTCACCACAGCGATATTCTGGAGTTCCTCGGAAAACGATCGGATTGCAAGGAGTGCGTTGCTGGAAAAACGGCCGTTTTTCATACTTTCTCCAATGTCAATATATGGGGTGTCAAACGAAAGCTAGTGATGAGGAGAATTCAATACAAGAGCATTCAGGCCGCTTCGCGATACCTGCAATTGCAGTTTTTTGCGTGGTTGGGATCCTTTTGATTCTAAAACCATACAGCTGTAAAATCATCGGAAACGGCAGTCGGAAGTGCCTGAATATCAAAATCGCGCTGTTGTTGTACTCAGGAACATAAAAAAATTAATGGTCTTCACTACAACGATATTCTGGAGTTCCTCGGAAAACGATCGGACTACAAGGAGTGCGTTGCTGGAAAACCGGCCGTTTTTCATACTTTCTCCAATGTCAATATATGGGGTGTCAAACGAAAGCTAGTGATGAGTAGAATTCAATAAAAGTGCATTCAGGCAGCTTCGCGATACCTGCAATTGCAGTTTTTTGCGTGGTTGGGATACTTTTGATTCCGAAACCATACAGCTGTAAAATCATCGGAAACGGCAGTCGGAAGTGCCTGAATATCAAAATCGCGCTGTTATTGTACTCAGGAGCATAAAAAAATTAAAGATCTTCACTACAACGATATTCTGGAGTGCCTCGGAAAACGATCGTATTGCAAAGTGTGCGTTGCTGGAAAAACAGCCGTCTTTCATACTTCTCCAATTTCAATATATGGGGTGTCAAACGAAAGCTAGTGATGAGTAGAATTCAATAAAAGTGCATTCAGGCAGCTTCGCGATAGCTGCTATTGCAGTTTTGGCGTGGTTGGGATACATTTGTTTCCGAAACCAAACAGCTGTAAAATTATCGGAGACGGGAGTCGGAAGTGCCTGAATATCAAAATCGCGCTGTTACTGTACTCAGGAACATAAAAAAATTAAAGATATTCACTACAACGATATTCAGGAGTTCCTCGGAAAACGATCGGATTGCAAGGAGTGCGTTGCTGGAAAAACGGCCGTTTTTCATACTTTCTCCAATTTCAATATATGGGGTGTCAAACAAAAGCTAGTGATGAGTAGAATTCAATAAAAGTGCATTCAGGCAGCTTCGCGATACCTGCAATTGCAGTTTTTTGCGTGGTTGGGATACTTTTGATTCCGAAACCATACAGCTGTAAAATCATCGGAAACGGGAGTCGGAAGTGCCTGGATATCATGATCGTGCTGTTATTGTACTCAGGAACATAAAAAAATTAAAGATCTTCACCACAACGATATTCTGGAGTTCCTCGGAAAACGATCGGATTGCAAGGAGTGCGTTGCTGGAAAAACGGCCGTTTTTCATACTTTCTCCAATTCCAATATATGGGGTGTCAAACGAAAGCTAGTGATGAGTAGAATTCAATGAAAGTGCATTCAGGCAGCTTCGCGATACCTGCCATTGCAGTTTTTTGCGTGGTGGGGATACTTTTGATTCCGAAACCATACAGCTGTAAAATCATCGGAAGCGGCAGTCGGAAGTGCCTGAATATCAAAATCGCGCTGTTGATGTACTCAGGAACATAAAAAAATTAAAGATCTTCACTACAACGATATTCTGGAGTTCCTCGGAAAACGATCGGATTGCAAGGAGTGCGTTGCTGGAAAAACGGCCGTTTTTCATACTTTCTCCAATTTCAATAAATGGGGTGTCAAACGAAAGCTAGTGATGAGTAGAATTCAATGAAAGTGCATTTAGGCAGCTTCGCGATACCTGCAATTGCAGTTTTTTGCGTGGTTGGGATACTTTTGACTCCGAAACCATACAGCTGTAAAATCATCGGAAACGGGAGTCGGAAGTGCCTGAATATCAAAATCGCACTGTTATTCTACTCAGGAACATAATAAAATTAAAGATCTTCACCACAACGATATTCTGGAGTTCCTCGGAAAACGATCGGATTGCAAGGAGTGCGTTGCTGGAAAAACGGCCGTTTTTCATACTTTCTCCAATTTAAATATATGGGGTGTCAAACGAAAGCTAGTGATGAGTAGAATTCAATAAGAGTGCATTCAGGCAGCTTCGCGATAGCTGCAATTGCAATTTTTTTGCGTGGTTGGGATACTTTTGATTCCGAAACCATACAGCTGTAAAATCATCGGAAACGAGAGTCGGAAGTGCCTGAATATCAAAATCGCGCCACCATTGTGCTAGGGAACATAAAAAAATTAAAGATCTTCACTACAACGATATTCTGGAGTTCCTCGGAAAACGATCGGATTGCAAGGAGTGCGTTGCTGGAAAAACGGATGTTCTTCATACTTTCTCCAATTTCAATATGGGGTGTCAAACGAAAGCTAGTGAAGAGTAGAATTCAATAAGAGTGCATTCAGGCAGCTTCGCAATACCTGCAATTGCAGTTTTTTGCGTGGTTGGGATACTTTTGATTCCGAAACCATACAGCTGTAAAATCATCGGAAACGGGAGTCGGAAGTGCCTGAATATCAAAATCGCGCTGTACTTGTACTCAGGAACATAAAAAAATTAAAGATCTTCACTACAACGATATTCTGGAGTTCCTCGGAAACGATCGGACTACAAGAAGTGCGTTGCTGGAAAACCGGCCGTTTTTCATACTTTCTCCAATGTCAATATATGGGGTGTCAAACGAAAGCTAGTGATGGGTCGAATTCAATGAAAGTGCATTCAGGCAGCTTCGCGATACCTGCAATTGCAGGTTTTTGCGTGGTTGGGATACTTTTGATTCCGAAACCATACAGCTGTAAAATCATCGGAAACGGGAGTCGGAAGTGCCTGAATATCAAAATCACGCAGCTGTTGTACTCAGGAACATAAAAAAATTCAAGATCTTCACTACAACGATATTTTGGAGTTCCTCGGAGAACGATCGGATTGCAAAGTGTGCGTTGCTGGAAAAACGGCCGTCTTTCGTACTTTCTACAATTTCAATATATGGGGTGTCAAACGAAACCTAGTGATGAGTAGAATTCAATAAAAGTGCATTCAGGCAGCTTCGCGATACCGGCAATTGCAGTTTTTTGCGTGGTTGGGAAACTTTTGATTCCGAAACCCTACAGCTGTAAGATCATCGGAAACGGCAGTCGGAAGTGCCCGAATATCATAATCGCGCTGTTGTTGTACTCAGGAACATAAAAAAATTAAAGATCTTCACTACAACGATATTCTGGAGTTCCTCGGAAAACGATCGGATTGCAAAGTGTGCGTTGCTGGAAAACCGGCCGTTTTTCATACTTTCTCCAATGTCAATATATGGGGTGTCAAACGAAAGCTAGTGATGGGTAGAATTCAATGAAAGTGCATTCAGGCAGCTTCGCGATACCTGCAATTGCAGGTTTTTGCGTGGTTGGGATACTTTTGATTCCGAAACCATACAGCTGTAAAATCATCGGAAACGGGAGTCGGAAGTGCCTGAATATCAAAATCGCGCTGTTATTGTACTCAGGAACATAATAAAATTAAAGATCTTCACCACAACGATATTCTGGAGTTCCTCGGAAAACGATCGGATTGCAAGGAGTGCGTTGCTGGAAAAACGGCAGTTTTTCATACTTTCTCCATTTTCAATATATGGGGTGTCACACAAAAGCTAGTGATGAGTAGAATTCAATAAAAGTGCATTCAGGCAGCTTCGCGATACCTGCAATTGCAGTTTTTTGCGTGGTTGGGATACTTTTGATTCCGAAACCCTACAGCTGTAAAATCATTGGAAACGGGAGTCGGAAGTGCCTGAATATCAAAATCGCGCTGTTATTGTACTCAGGAACATAAAAAAATTAAAGATCTTCACAACCACGATATTCTGGAGTTCCTCGGAAAACGATCGGATTGCAAGGAGTGCGTTACTGGAAAAACGGCCGTTTTTCATACTTTCTACAATTTCAATATATGGGGTGTCAAACGAAACCTAGTGATGAGTAGAATTCAATAAAAGTGCATTCAGGCAGCTTCGCGATAGCTGCAATTGCAGTTTTTTGCGTGGTTGGGATACTTTTGATTCCGAAACCCTACAGCTGTGAAATCATTGGAAACGGGAGTCGGAAGTGCCTGAATATCAAAATCGCGCTGTTATTGTACTCAGGAACATAAAAAAATTAAAGATCTTCAGTACAACGATATTCTGGAATTCCTCGGAAAACGATCGGATTGCAAAGTGTGCGTTGCTGGAAAAACGGCCGTCTTTCATACTTTCTCCAATTTCAATATATAGGGTGTCAAACGAAAGCTAGTGATGAGTAGAATTCAATAAAAGTGCATTCAGGCAGCTTCGCGATAGCTGCAATTGCAGTTTTTGCGTGGTTGGGATACATTTGTTTCCGAAACCATACAGCTGTAAAATTATCGGAGACGGGAGTCGGAAGTGCCTGAATATCAAAATCGCGCTGTTACTGTACTCAGGAACATAAAAAAATTAAAGATATTCACTACAACGATATTCTGGGGTTCCTCGGAAAACGATCGGATTAAAAGGAGTGCGTTGCTGGAAAAATGGCCGTTTTTCATACTTACTCCAATTTCAATATATGGGGTGTCAAACGAAAGCTAAAGCTGAGTAGAATTCAATAAAAGTGCATTCAGGCAGCTTCGCGATAGCTGCAATTGCAGTTTTTTGCGTGGTTGGGATACCTTTGATTCCGAAACCATACAGCCGTAAAATCATCGGAGACGGGAGTCGGAAGTGCCTGAATATCAAAATCGTGCTCTTATTGTACTCAGGAACATAAAAAAATTAAAGATTTTCACTACAACGATATTCTGGAGTTGCTCACGAAACGATCGGATTAAAAGGAGTGCGTTGCTTGAAAAACGGCCGTTGTTCATACTTTCTCCAATTTCAATATATGGGGTGTCAAACGAAAGCTAGTGATGAGTAGAATTCAATAAAAGTGCATTCAGGCAGCTTCGCGATACCTGCAATTGCAGTTTCTTGCGTGGTTGGGATACTTTTGATTCCGAAACCATACAGCTGTAAAATCATCGGAAACGTGAGTCGGAAGTGCCTGAATATCAAAATCGCGCTGTTATTGTACTCAGGAACATGAGAAAATTAAATATCTTCAGTGAACGATATTCTGGAGTTCCTCGGAAAACGATCGGATTGCAAGGAGTGCGTTGCTGGAAAAAACGGCCAATTTTCAAACTTTCTCCAATTTCAATATATGGGGTGTCAAACGAAAGCTGGTGATGAGTAGAATTCAATAAAGTGCTTTCAGGCAGCTTCTGGATAGCTGCAATTGCAGGTTTTTGCGTGGTTGGGATACTTTTGATTCCGAAACCATACAGCTGTAAAATCATCGGAAACGGGAGTCGGAAGTGCCTGAATATCAAAATCGCGCCTTTATTGTACTCAGGAACATAAAAAAATTAAAGATCTTCACTACAACGATATTCTGGAGTTCCTCGGAAAACGATCGGATTAAAAGGCGTGCCTTGCTGGAAAAACGGCCGTTTTTCATACTTTCTTCAATTTCAATATATGGGGTGTCAAACTAAAGCTAGTGATGAGTAGAATTCAATAAAAGTGCATTCAGACAACTTCGCGATACCTGCAATTGCAGTTTTTTGCGTGGTTGGGAGACTTTTGATTCCGAAACCATACAGCTGTAAAATCATCGGAAACGGGAGTCGGAAGTGCCTGAATATCAAAATCGCGCTGTTATTGTACTCTGGAACATAAAAAAATTAAAGATCTTCACTACAACGATATTCTGGAGTTCCTCGGAGAACGATCGGATTAAAAGGAGTGCGTTGCTGGAAAAACGGCCGATATATGGGGTGTCAAACGAAAGCTAGTGATGAGTAGAATTCAATGAAAGTGCATTCAGGCAGCTTCGCGATACCTGCAATTGCAGTTTTTTGCGTGGTTAGGATAGTTTTGATTCCGAAACCACATAGCTGTAGAATCATCGGAAACGGGAGTCGGAAGATCCTGAATATCAAAATCGCGCTGTTATTGTAGTCAGGAACATAAAAATAATTAAAGATCTTCACTACAACGATATTCTGGAGTTCCTCCGAAAACGATCGGATTGCAAGGAGTGCGTTGCTGGAAAAACGGCCGTTTTTCATACTTTCTCCAATTTCAATATATGGGATGTCAATCGAAAGCTACTGATGAGTAGAATTCAATTAAAATGCATTCAGGCAGCTTCGCGGTACCAGCAATTGAAGTTTTTTGCGTGGTTGGGATACTTTTGATTCCGAAACCATACAGCTGTAAAATCATCGGAAACGGGAGTCGGAAGTGCCTGAATATCAAAATCGCGCTGTTATTGTATTCTGGAACATAAAAAAATTAAAGATCTTCACTACAACGATATTCTGGAGTTCCTCGGAAAACGATCGGATTAAAAGGAGTGCGTTGGTGGAAAAACGGCCGGCTTTCATACTTTCTCCAATTTTAATATATGGGGTGTCAAACGAAAGCTAGTGATGAGTAGAATTCAATGAAAGTGCATTCAGGCAGCTTCGCGATACCTGCAATTGCAGTTTTTTGCGTGGTTGGGATACTTTTGATTCCGAAACCATACAGCTGTAAAATCATCGGAAACGGGAGTCGGAAGTGCCTGAATATCAAATTCACGCTGTTGGTGTACTCAGGAACATAAAAATAATTAAAGATCTTCACTACAACGATATTCTGGAGTTCCTCGGAAAACGATCGGATTAAAAGGAGTGCGTTGGTGGAAAAACGGCCGATTTTCATACTTTCTCCAATGTCAATATATGGGGTGTCAAACGAAAGCTAGTGATGTGTAGAATTCAATGAAAGTGCATTCAGGCAGCTTCGCGATACCTGCAATTGCAGTTTTTTGCGTGGTTGGGATACTTTTGACTCCGAAACCATACAGCTATAAAATCATCGGTAACGGGAGTCGGAAGTGCCTGAATATCAAAATCGCGCTGTTATTGTACTCAGGAACATGAAAAAATTCAATATCTTCACTACAACGATATTCTGGAGTTCCTCGGAAAACGATCGGATTGCAAGGAGTGCGTTGCTGGAAAAACGGCCGTTTTTCATACTTTCTCCAATTTCAATATATGGGGTGTCAAACGAAAGCTAGTGATGAGTAGAATTCAATAAAATTGCATTCAGGCAGCTTCGCGATACCTGCAATTGCAGGTTTTTGCGTGGTTGGGATACTTTTGATTCCGAAACCATACAGCTGTAAAATCATCGGAAACGGGAGTCGGAAGTGCCTGAATATCAAAATCACGCAGCTGTTGTACTCAGGAACATAAAAAAATTCAAGATCTTCACTACAACGATATTTTGGAGTTCCTCGGAAAACGATCGGATTGCAAAGTGTGCGTTGCTGGAAAAACGGCCGTCTTTCGTACTTTCTACAATTTCAATATATGGGGTGTCAAACGAAACCTAGTGATGAGTAGAATTCAATAAAAGTGCATTCAGGCAGCTTCGCGATACCGGCAATTGCAGTTTTTTGCGTGGTTGGGAAACTTTTGATTCCGAAACCCTACAGCTGTAAGATCATCGGAAACGGCAGTCGGAAGTGCCCGAATATCATAATCGCGCTGTTGTTGTACTCAGGAACATAAAAAAATTAAAGATCTTCACTACAACGATATTCTGGAGTTCCTCGGAAAACGATCGGATTGCAAAGTGTGCGTTGCTGGAAAACCGGCCGTTTTTCATACTTTCTCCAATGTCAATATATGGGGTGTCAAACGAAAGCTAGTGATGGGTAGAATTCAATGAAAGTGCATTCAGGCAGCTTCGCGATACCTGCAATTGCAGGTTTTTGCGTGGTTGGGATACTTTTGATTCCGAAACCATACAGCTGTAAAATCATCGGAAACGGGAGTCGGAAGTGCCTGAATATCAAAATCGCGCTGTTATTGTACTCAGGAACATAATAAAATTAAAGATCTTCACCACAACGATATTCTGGAGTTCCTCGGAAAACGATCGGATTGCAAGGAGTGCGTTGCTGGAAAAACGGCAGTTTTTCATACTTTCTCCATTTTCAATATATGGGGTGTCACACAAAAGCTAGTGATGAGTAGAATTCAATAAAAGTGCATTCAGGCAGCTTCGCGATACCTGCAATTGCAGTTTTTTGCGTGGTTGGGATACTTTTGATTCCGAAACCCTACAGCTGTAAAATCATTGGAAACGGGAGTCGGAAGTGCCTGAATATCAAAATCGCGCTGTTATTGTACTCAGGAACATAAAAAAATTAAAGATCTTCACAACCACGATATTCTGGAGTTCCTCGGAAAACGATCGGATTGCAAGGAGTGCGTTACTGGAAAAACGGCCGTTTTTCATACTTTCTACAATTTCAATATATGGGGTGTCAAACGAAACCTAGTGATGAGTAGAATTCAATAAAAGTGCATTCAGGCAGCTTCGCGATACCGGCAATTGCAGTTTTTTGCGTGGTTGGGATACTTTTGATTCCGAAACCCTACAGCTGTGAAATCATTGGAAACGGGAGTCGGAAGTGCCTGAATATCAAAATCGCGCTGTTATTGTACTCAGGAACATAAAAAAATTAAAGATCTTCAGTACAACGATATTCTGGAATTCCTCGGAAAACGATCGGATTGCAAAGTGTGCGTTGCTGGAAAAACGGCCGTCTTTCATACTTTCTCCAATTTCAATATATAGGGTGTCAAACGAAAGCTAGTGATGAGTAGAATTCAATAAAAGTGCATTCAGGCAGCTTCGCGATAGCTGCAATTGCAGTTTTTGCGTGGTTGGGATACATTTGTTTCCGAAACCATACAGCTGTAAAATTATCGGAGACGGGAGTCGGAAGTGCCTGAATATCAAAATCGCGCTGTTACTGTACTCAGGAACATAAAAAAATTAAAGATATTCACTACAACGATATTCTGGGGTTCCTCGGAAAACGATCGGATTAAAAGGAGTGCGTTGCTGGAAAAATGGCCGTTTTTCATACTTACTCCAATTTCAATATATGGGGTGTCAAACGAAAGCTAAAGCTGAGTAGAATTCAATAAAAGTGCATTCAGGCAGCTTCGCGATAGCTGCAATTGCAGTTTTTTGCGTGGTTGGGATACCTTTGATTCCGAAACCATACAGCCGTAAAATCATCGGAGACGGGAGTCGGAAGTGCCTGAATATCAAAATCGTGCTCTTATTGTACTCAGGAACATAAAAAAATTAAAGATTTTCACTACAACGATATTCTGGAGTTGCTCACGAAACGATCGGATTAAAAGGAGTGCGTTGCTTGAAAAACGGCCGTTGTTCATACTTTCTCCAATTTCAATATATGGGGTGTCAAACGAAAGCTAGTGATGAGTAGAATTCAATAAAAGTGCATTCAGGCAGCTTCGCGATACCTGCAATTGCAGTTTCTTGCGTGGTTGGGATACTTTTGATTCCGAAACCATACAGCTGTAAAATCATCGGAAACGGGAGTCGGAAGTGCCTGAATATCAAAATCGCGCTGTTATTGTACTCAGGAACATGAGAAAATTAAATATCTTCAGTGAACGATATTCTGGAGTTCCTCGGAAAACGATCGGATTGCAAGGAGTGCGTTGCTGGAAAAAACGGCCAATTTTCAAACTTTCTCCAATTTCAATATATGGGGTGTCAAACGAAAGCTGGTGATGAGTAGAATTCAATAAAGTGCTTTCAGGCAGCTTCTGGATAGCTGCAATTGCAGGTTTTTGCGTGGTTGGGATACTTTTGATTCCGAAACCATACAGCTGTAAAATCATCGGAAACGGGAGTCGGAAGTGCCTGAATCTCAAAATCGCGCCTTTATTGTACTCAGGAACATAAAAAAATTAAAGATCTTCACTACAACGATATTCTGGAGTTCCTCGGAAAACGATCGGATTAAAAGCCGTGCCTTGCTGGAAAAACGGCCGTTCTTCATACTTTCTCCAATTTCAATATATGGGGTGTCAAACTAAAGCTAGTGATGAGTAGAATTCAATAAAAGTGCATTCAGACAACTTCGCGATACCTGCAATTGCAGTTTTTTGCGTGGTTGGGAGACTTTTGATTCCGAAACCATACAGCTGTAAAATCATCGGAAACGGGAGTCGGAAGTGCCTGACTATCAAAATCGCGCTGTTATTGTACTCTGGAACATAAAAAAATTAAAGATCTTCACTACAACGATATTCTGGAGTTCCTCGGAGAACGATCGGATTAAAAGGAGTGCGTTGCTGGAAAAACGGCCGATATATGGGGTGTCAAACGAAAGCTAGTGATGAGTAGAATTCAATGAAAGTGCATTCAGGCAGCTTCGCGATACCTGCAATTGCAGTTTTTTGCGTGGTTAGGATAGTTTTGATTCCGAAACCACATAGCTGTAGAATCATCGGAAACGGAAGTCGGAAGATCCTGAATATCAAAATCGCGCTGTTATTGTAGTCAGGAACATAAAAATAATTAAAGATCTTCACTACAACGATATTCTGGAGTTCCTCCGAAAACGATCGGATTGCAAGGAGTGCGTTGCTGGAAAAACGGCCGTTTTTCATACTTTCTCCAATTTCAATATATGGGATGTCAATCGAAAGCTACTGATGAGTAGAATTCAATTAAAATGCATTCAGGCAGCTTCGCGGTACCAGCAATTGAAGTTTTTTGCGTGGTTGGGATACTTTTGATTCCGAAACCATACAGCTGTAAAATCATCGGAAACGGGAGTCGGAAGTGCCTGAATATCAAAATCGCGCTGTTATTGTATTCTGGAACATAAAAAAATTAAAGATCTTCACTACAACGATATTCTGGAGTTCCTCGGAAAACGATCGGATTAAAAGGAGTGCGTTGGTGGAAAAACGGCCGGCTTTCATACTTTCTCCAATTTTAATATATGGGGTGTCAAACGAAAGCTAGTGATGAGTAGAATTCAATGAAAGTGCATTCAGGCAGCTTCGCGATACCTGCAATTGCAGTTTTTTGCGTGGTTGGGATACTTTTGATTCCGAAACCATACAGCTGTAAAATCATCGGAAACGGGAGTCGGAAGTGCCTGAATATCAAATTCACGCTGTTGGTGTACTCAGGAACATAAAAATAATTAAAGATCTTCACTACAACGATATTCTGGAGTTCCTCGGAAAACGATCGGATTAAAAGGAGTGCGTTGGTGGAAAAACGGCCGATTTTCATACTTTCTCCAATGTCAATATATGGGGTGTCAAACGAAAGCTAGTGATGTGTAGAATTCAATGAAAGTGCATTCAGGCAGCTTCGCGATACCTGCAATTGCAGTTTTTTGCGTGGTTGGGATACTTTTGACTCCGAAACCATACAGCTATAAAATCATCGGTAACGGGAGTCGGAAGTGCCTGAATATCAAAATCGCGCTGTTATTGTACTCAGGAACATGAAAAAATTCAATATCTTCACTACAACGATATTCTGGAGTTCCTCGGAAAACGATCGGATTGCAAGGAGTGCGTTGCTGGAAAAACGGCCGTTTTTCATACTTTCTCCAATTTCAATATATGGGGTGTCAAACGAAAGCTAGTGATGAGTAGAATTCAATAAAATTGCATTCAGGCAGCTTCGCGATACCTGCAATTGCAGTTTTTTGCGTGGTTGGGATACTTTTGATTCCGAAACCACATAGCTGTAAAATCATCGGAAACGGGAGTCGGAAGATCCTGAATATCAAAATCGCGCTGTTGTTGTACTCAGGAACATAAAAATAATTACAGATCTTCACTACAACGATATTCTGGAGTTCCTCGGAAAACGAACGGATTGCAAGGAGTGCGTTGCTGGAAAAAATGCCGTTTGTGATACTTTCTCCAATTTCAATATATGGGGTGTCAATCGAAAGCTAGTGATGAGTAGAATTCAATAGAAGTGCATTCAGGCAGCTTCGCGATTCCAGCAATTGAAGTTTTTTGCGTGGTTGGGATAATTTTGATTCCGAAACCATACAGCTGTAAAATCATCGGAAACGGGAGTCGGAAGTGCCTGAATATCAAAATCGCGCTGTTATTGTACTCAGGAACATAAAAAAATTAAAAATCTTCACGACAACGATATTCTGGAGTACCTCGGAAAACGATCGGACTGCAAGGAGTGCGTTGCTGGAAAAACGGCCGTTTTTCATACTTTCTCCAATGTCAATATATGGGGTGTCAAACGAAAGCTAGTGATGTGTAGAATTCAGTAGAAGTGCATTAAGGCAGCTTCGCGATACCTGCAATTGCAGTTTTTTGCGTGGTTGGGATACTTTTGATTCCGAAACCATACAGCTGTGAAATCATCGGAAACGGGAGTCGGAAGTGCCCGAATATGAAAATCGCGCTATGGTTGTACTCAGGAGCATAAAAATAATTAAAGATCCTCACTAAAACGATATTCTGGAGTTCTCCGGAAAACGATCGGCTTAACAGGAGTGCGTTGCTGGAAGAACGGCAGTTTTTCATACTTTCTCCAATTGCAATATGTGGGGTGTCAAACGAAAGCTAGTGGTGAGTAGAATTCAATAAAAGTGCATTCAGGCAGCTTCGCGATACGTGCAATTGCAATTTTTTGCGTGGTTGGGATGCTTTTGATTCCGAAACCATACAGTTGTAAAATCATTGGAAACGGAAGTTGGAAGTGCCTGAATATCAAAATCGCGCTGTTATTGTACTCAGGAACATAAAAAAATTCAAGATCTTCACTACAACGATATTCTGGGGTTCCTCGGAAAACTATCGGATTGCAAGGAGTGCGTTGCTGGAACAACGGCCGTTTTTCATACTTTCTCCAATTACCAGATATGGGGTGTCAAACGAAAGCTATTGAAGAGGAGAATTCAATGAAAGTGCATTCAGGCAGCTTTGCGATACCTGCAATTGCAGTTTTTTGCGTGGTTGGGATGCTTTTGATTCCGAAACCATACAGCTGTAAAATCATCGGAAATGGGAGTCGGAAGTGCCTGAATATCAAAATCGCGCTGTTATTGTACTCAGGAAGATAAAAAAATTAAAGATCTTCACTACCACGATATTCTGGAGTTCCTCGGAAAACGATCGGATTGCAAGTAGTGCGTTGCTGGAAAAACGGCCGTTCTTCATACTTTCTCCAATTTCAATATATGGGGTGTCAAACGAAAGCTAGTGATGAGTAAAATTCCATAAAATTGCATTCAGGCAGCTTCGCGATACCTGCAATTCCAGTTTTTTGCGTGGGTGGAATACTTTTGATTCCGAAACCATACAGCTGTAAAATCATCGGAAACGGGAGTCGGAAGTGCCTGAATATCAAAATCGCGCTGTTATTGTACTCAGGAACATAAGAAAATAAAAGATCTTCACTACAACGATATTCTAGAGTTCCTCGGAAAACGATCGGATTGCAAGGAGGGCGTTGCTGGAAAAACGGCCGTTTTTCATACATTCTCCAATTTCAATATATGGGGTGTCAAACGAAAGCTAGTGATGAGTAGAATTCAATAAAAGTGCATTCAGGCAGCTTCGCGATACCTGCAATTGCAGCTTTTTGCGTGGTTGGGATACTTTTGATTCCGAAACCATACAGCTGTAAAGTCATCGGAAACGGGAGTCGGAAGTGCCTGAATATCAAAATCGCGCTGTTATGGTACTCAGGAACATGAAAAAATTAAAGATTTTCACTCTAACGATATTCTGGAGTTCCTCGGAAAACGATCGGATTGCAAGTAGTGCGTTGCTGGAAAAACGGCCGGTTTTCATACTTTCTCCAATTTCAATATATGGGGTGTCAAACGAAAGCTAGTGATGAGTAAAATTCCATAAAATTGCATTCAGGCAGCTTCGCGATACCTGCAATTCCAGTTTTTTGCGTGGGTGGAATACTTTTGATTCCGAAACCATACAGCTGTAAAATCATCGGAAACGGGAGTCGGAAGTGCCTGAATATGAAAATCGCGCTGTTATTGTACTCAGGAACATAAGAAAATAAAAGATCTTCACTACAACGATATTCTAGAGTTCCTCGGAAAACGATATGATTGCAAGGAGTGCGTTGCTGGAAAAACGGCCGTTCTTCATACTTTCTCCAATTTCAATATATGGGGTGTCAAACGAAAGCTAGTGATGAGTAAAATTCAATAAAAGTGCATTCAGGCAGCTTCGCGATAGCTGCAATTGCAGTTTTTTGCGTGGTTGGGATACTTTTGATTCCGAAACCATACCGCTGTAAAATCATCGCAAACGGAAGTTGGAAGTACTGAATATCAAAATCACACTGTTATTGTACTCAGGAACATTAAAAAACTAACGATCTTCACTACAACGATATTCTGGAGTTCCTCGAAAAACGATCGGATTAAAAGGAGTGCGTTGCTGGAAAAACGGGCGTTTTTCAGTCTTATTTCAACATATGGGGTGTCAAACGAAAGCTAGTGATGAGTAGAATTCAATAAAAGTGCATTCAGGCAGCTTCGCGATACCTGCAATTGCAGTTTTTTGCGTGGTTGGGCTCCTTTTATTCCGAGACCATACAGCTGTAAAATCCTCGGAAACGGGAGTCGGAAGCGCCTGAATATAAAAATCGCGCTATTAGGGTACTCAGGAACATGAAAAAATTAAAGATTTTCACTCTAACGATATTCTGGAGTTCCTCGGAAAACGATCGGATTACAAGGACTGCGTTGCTGGAAAAACGGCCGTTTTTCATACTTTCTCCAATTTCAATATATGGGGTGTCAAACGAAAGCTAGTGATGATTAAAATTCAATAAAATTGCATTCAGGCAGCTTCGCGATACCTGCAATTCCAGTTTTTTGCGTGGGTGGAATACTTTTGATTCCGAAACCATACAGCTGTAAAATCATCGGAAACGGGAGTCGGAAGTGCCTAAATATCAAAATCGCGCTGTTATTGTACTCAGGAACATAAGAAAATAAAAGATCTTCACTACAACGATATTCTAGAGTTCCTCGGAAAACGATCGGATTAAAAGGAGTGCGTTGCTGGAAAAACGGCCGTTCTTCATACTTTCTCCAATTTCAATATATGGGGTGTCAAACGAAAGCTAGTGATGAGTAGAATTCAATAAAAGTGCATTCAGGCAGCTTCGCGATACCTGCAATTGCAGCTTTTTGCGTGGTTGGGATACTTTTGATTCCGAAACCATACAGCTGCAAAGTCATCGGAAACGGGAGTCGGAAGTGCCTGAATATCAAAATCGCGCTGTTACTGTACTCAGGAACATAGAAAAATTAAAGATCTTCACTACAACGATATCATGGAGTTCCTCGGAAAACGATCGGATTAAAAGGAGTGCGTTGCTGGAAAAACGGCCGTTTTTCATACTTTGTCCAATTTCAATATATGGGGTGTCAAAAGAAAGCTAGTGATGAGTAGAATTCAATGAAAATGCATTCAGGCTGCTTCGCGATACCTGCAGTTGCAGTTTTTTGCGTGGTTGGGATACTTTTGATTCCGAAACCAAACAGCTGTAAAATCATCGGAAACGGGAGTCGGAAGTGCCTAAATATCAAAATCGCGCTGTTATTGTACTCAGGAACATAAAAAAAAATTAAGACCTTCACTACAACGATATTGTGGAGTTCCTCGGAAAACGATCGGATTAAAAGGAAAGCGATGCTGGAAAAACGGCCGTTCTAAAAACTTTCTCCAATTTCAATACATGGGGTGTCAAACGAAAGCTAGTGATGAGTAGAATTCAATCAAATTGCATTCAGGCAGCTTCGCGATACCTGCAATTGCAGTTTTTTGCGTGGTTGGGATACTTTTGATTCCGAAACCATACAGCTGTAAAAAAATCGGAAACGGGAGTCGGAAGTGCCTGAATATCAAAATCGCGCTGTTATTGTACCCAGAAACATAAACAAATTAAAGATCTTCACTACAACGATATCCCGGAGTTCCTCGGAAAACGATCGGATTGCAAGGAGTGCGTTGCTGGACAAACGGCCGTTGTTCATACTTTCTCCAATTTCAATATATGGGGTGTCAAACGAGGGCTGGTGATGAGTAGAATTCAATAAAAGTGCATTCAGGCAGCTTCGCGATACCTGCAATTGGAGTTTTTTGCGTGATTGGGATACTTTTGATTCCGAAACCATACAGCTGTAAAATCATCGGAAACGGGAGTCGGAAGTGCCTGAATATCAAAATCGCGCTGCTATTGAACTCAGGAACATTAAAAATTAAAGATCTTCACAACAACAATATTCTGGAGTTCCTCGGAAAACGATCGGATTGCAAGGAGTGCGTTGCTGGAAAAACGGCCATTTTTCATACTTTCTCCAATTTCAATATATGGGGTATCAAACGAATGCTAGTGATGAGTAAAATTCAATAAAAGTGCATTCAGGCAGCTTCGCGATACCTGCAGTTGCAGTTTTTTGCGTGGTTGAGATGCTTTTGATTCCGAAACGAAACAGTTGTAAAATCATCGGAAACGGGAGTAGGAAGTGCCTGAATATCAAAATCGCGCTGCTATTTAACTCAGGAACATTAAAAATTAAAGATCTTCACAACAGCAATATTCTGGAGTTCCTCGGAAAACGATCGGATTGCAAGGAGTGCGTTGCTGGAAAAACGGCCATTTTTCATACTTTCTCCAATTTCAATATATGGGGTATCAAACGAATGCTAGTGATGAGTAAAATTCAATAAAAGTGCATTCAGGCAGCTTCGCGATACCGGCAATTGCAGTTTTTTGCGTGGTTGGGATACTTTTGATTCCGAAACCATACAGCTGTAAAATCATCCGAAACGGGAGTCGGAAGTGCCTGAATATCAAAATCACGCTGCTATTGTACTCGGGAACATTTAAAAATTAAAGATCTTCACTACAACGCTATTCTGGAGCTCCTCTCAAAACGATCGGATTAAAAGGAGTGCGTTGCTGGAAAAATGGCCGTTGTTTAAACTTTCTCCAATTTCAATGTATGGAGTGTCAAACGAAAGCTAGTGATGAGTAGAATTCAATAAAAGTGCATTCAGGCATCTTCGCGATACCTGCGTTTGCAGTTTTTTGCGTGGTTGGGATACTTTTGATTCCGAAACCATACAGCTGTAAAATCATTGGAAACGGGAGTCGGAAGTGCCTGAATATCAAAATCGCGCTGTTATTGTACTCAGGAACACAAAATAATTAAAGATCTTCACTACCACGATATTCTGGATTTCCTCGGAAAACGATCGTATTGCAAGGAGTGCGTTGCTGGAAAAACGGCCGTTTTTCATACTTTCTCCAATTTCAATATATGGGGTGTCAAACGAAAGCTAGTGATGAGTAGAATTCAATAAAAGTGCATTCAGGCAGCTTTGCGATACCTGCCATTGCAGTTTTTTGCGTGGTTGGGATACTTTTGATTCCGAAACCATACAGCTGTAAAATCATCGGAAACGGGAGCCGGAAGTGCCTGAATATCGAAATCGCACTGTTATTGTACTCAGGAACATAAAAAATTAAAGATCTTCACTACAACGATATTCTGGAGTTCCTCGGAAAACGATCGGATTGCAAGGAGTGCGTTGCTGGAAAAACGGCCAATTTTCATACTTTGTCCAATTTTAATATATGGGGTGTCAAACGAAAGCTGGTGATGAGTAGAAACCAATAAAAGTGCATTCAGGCAGCTTCACGATAGCTGCAATTGCAGTTTTTTGCGTGGTTGGGATACTTTTGATTCCAAAAGCATACAGCTGTAAAATCATTGGAAACGGGAGTCGAAAGTGCCTGAATATCAAAATCGCGCTGTTATTGTACTCAGGAACATAAAAAAATTAAAGATCTTCACTACCACGATATTCTGGAGTCCCTCGGAAAACGATCGGATTATAAGGAGTGCGTTGCTGGAAAAACGGCCGTTTTTCATACTTTCTCCAATTTTAATACATGGGGTGTCAAACGAAAGCTAGTGATGAGTAGAATTCAATAAAAGTGCATTCAGGCAGCTTCGCGATACCTGCATTTGCAGTTTTTTGCGTGTTTGGGATACCTTTGATTCCAAAACCATACGGCTGTAAAATCATTGGAAACGGGAGTCGGAAGTGCCTGAATATCAAAATCGCGCTGTTATTGTACTCAGGAACATAAAAAACTTAAAGATCTTCACTACAACGATATTCTGGAGTTCCTCGGAAAATGATCGGACTGCAAGGAGTGCGTTGCTGGAAAAACGGCCGTTTTTCATACTTTCTCCAATTTCAATATATGGGGTGTCAAACGAAAGCTGATGATGAGTCGAATTCAATAAAAGTGCATTCAGGCAGCTTCGCGATAGCTGCAATTGCAGTTTTTTTCATGGTTGGGATGCATTTGATTCCGAAACCATACAGCTGTAAAATCATTGGAAACGGGAGTAGGAAGTAATGAATATCAAAATCACGCTGTTATTGTACTCAGGAACATTTAAAAACTCAAGATCTTCACTACAACGATATTCTGGAGTTCCTCGGAAAACGATCGGATTGCATGGAAGGCGTTGCTGGAAAAACGGCCGTTGTTCATACTTTCTCCAATTTCAATATATGGGGTGTCAAACGAAAGCTAGTGATGAGTAGAATTCAATAAAAGTGCATTCAGGCAGCTTCGCGATAGCTGCAATTGCAGTTTTTTGCGTGGTTGGGATACTTTTGATTCCGAAACCATACAGCTGTAAAATCATCGGAAACGGGAGTCGGAAGTGCCGGAATATCCAAATCGCGCAGCTATTGTACTCAGGAACATAAAAAAATTAAAGATCTTCACTACAACGATATTCTGGAGTTCCTCTGGAAACGATCGGTTTGCAAGGAGTGCGTTGCTGGAAAAACGGCTGTTGTTCACACTTTCTCCAATTTCAATATATGGGGTGTCAAACGAAAGCTAGTGATGAGTAGAATTCAATAAAAGTGCATTCAGGCAGCTTTGCGATACCTGCAATTGCAGTTTTTTGCGTGGTTGGGATACTTTTGATTCCGAAACCATACAGCTGTAAAATCATCGGAAACGGGAGTCGGAAGTGCCCGAATATCAAAATCGCGCTGTTATTGTACTCAGGAACATAAAAAACTTAAAGATCTTCACTACAACGATATTCTGGAGTTCCTCGGAAAACGATCGGATTGCAAGGAGTGCGTTGCTGGAAAAACGGCCGTTTTTGATACTTTCTCCAATTTCAATATATGGGGTGTCAAACGAAAGCTAGTGATGAGTAGAATTCAATAAAAGTGCATTCAGGCAGCTTCGCGATACCTCCAATTGCAGTTTTTTGCGTGGTTGGGATACTTTTGGTTCCAAAAACCACATAGCTGTAAAATCATCGGAAACGAGAGTTGGAAGAGCTGAATATCAAAATCACGCTGTTATTGTACTCCGGAACATTAAAAAACTAAAGATCTTCACTTCAACGATATTCTGGAGTTCCTCGGAAAACGATCGGATTGCAAGGAGTGCGTTGCTGGAAAAACGGGCGTTCTTCATACTTTCTCCAATTTCAATATATGGGGTGTCAAACGAAAGCTAGTGATGGGTAGAGTTCAACAAAAGTGCATTCAGGCAGCTTCGCGATAGCTGCAACTGCAGTTTTTTGCGTAGTTGGGATACTTTTGATTCCGAAACCATACAGCTGTAAAATCATCGGAAACGGGAGTGGGAGTTTCTGAATATCAAAATCGCGCTGTTATTGTACTCAGGAACATATAAAAAATTAAAGATCTGCACTACAACGATATTCTGGAGTTCCTCGGAAAACGATCGGATTGCAAGGAATGCGTTGCTGGAAAAATGGCCGTTACTCATACCTTCTCCAATTTCAATATATGGGGTGTCAAACGAAAGCTAGTGATGAGTAGAATTAAATAAAATTGCATTCAGGCAGCTTCGCGATACCTGCAATTGCAGTTTTTTGCGTGGTTGGGATACTTTTGATTCCGAAACCATACAGCTGTAAAATCATCGGAAACGGGAGTCAGAAGTGCCTGAATATCAAAATCGCGCTGTTATTGTACTCAAGAACATAAAAAAATTAAATATATTCACTACCACGATATTCTGGAGTTCCTCGGAAAACGGTCGGATTGCAAGGAGTGCGTTGCTGGAATAACGGCCGTTTTTCATACTTTTTCCAATTTCAATATATGGGGTGTCAAACGAAAGCTAGTGATGAGAAGAATTCAATAAAAGTGCACTCAGGCAGCTTCGCGATACCTGCAATTGCAGCTTTTGCGTGGTTGGGATACTTTTGATTCCGAAACCATACAGCTGTAAAATCATCGGAAACGGGAGTCGGAAGTGCCTGAATATCAAAATCGCGCTGTTATTGTACTCAGGAACATAAAAAAATCAAGATCTTCACGACAACAATATTCTGGAGTTCCTGGGAAAACGATCGGACTAAAAGGAGTGCGTTGCTGGAAAAATGGCCTTCATTCATACTTTCTCCAATTTCAATATATGGGGTATCAAACGAAAGCTAGTGATGAGTAGAATTCAATAAAAGTGCATTCGAACAGCTTCGCGATAGCTGCAATTGCAGTTTCACCGTGGTTGGGATACTTTTGATTCTGAAACCTACAGCTATAAAATCATCGGAAACGAGAGTCGGAAGTGCCCGAATATCAAAATCGCGCTGTTATTGTACTCAGGAACATAAAAATATTAAAGATCTTCACTACAACGATATTCTGGAGTTCCTCGGAAAACGATCGGACTAAGAGGAGTGCGTTGCTGGAATAACGGCCGTTTTCCATACTTTCTCCAATTTCAATATATGGGGTGTCAAACGAAACCTAGTGATGAGTAGAATTCAATAAAAGTGCATTCAAGCAGCTTTGCGATACCTGCCATTGCAGTTTTTTGCCTGGTTGGGATGCTTTTGATTCCGAAACCATACAGCTGTAAAATCATCGAAAACGGCAGTCGGAAGTGCCTGAATATCAAAATCGCGCTGTTATTGTACTCAGGAACCTAAAAAAATTAAAGATCTTCACTACAACGATATTCTGGAGTTCCTCGGAAAACGATCGGATTGCAAGGAGTGCGTTGCTGGAAAAAAGGCCGTTATTCATACTTTCTCCAATTTCAGTATATGGGGTATCAAACGAAAGCTAGTGATGAGTAGAATTCAATAAAAGTGCATTCAGGCAGCTTTGCGATACCTGCAATTGCAGTTTTTTGCGTTGTTGGGATTCTTTTGATTCCGAAACCATACCGCTGTAAAATCATCGGAAACGGCAGTCGGAAGTGCCTGAATATCAAAATCGTGCTGTTATTGTACTCAGGAACATAAAAAAATTAAAGATCTTCACTACAACGATATTCTGGAGTTCCTCGGAAAACGATCGGATTGCAAGGAGTGCGTTGCTGGAATAACGGCCGTTTTTCATACTTTTTCCAATTTCAATATATGGGGTGTCAAACCAAAACTAGTGATGAGTAGAATTCAATAAAAGTGCATTCAGGCAGCTTCGCGATACCTGCAATATCAGTTTTTTGCGTGGTTGGGATACCTTTGATTTCGAAACCATACAGCTGTAAAATCATCAGAAACGGGAGTCGGAAGTGCCTAAATATCAAAATCGCGCGATTATTGTACTTAGGAACATAAAAAAATTAAAGATCTTCACTACAACAATATTCTGGAGTTCCTCGGAAAACGATCGGATTAAAAGGAGTGCGTTGCTAAAAAAACGGCCGTTCTTCATACTTTCTCCAATTTCAATATACGGGGTGTCAAACGAAAGCTAGTGATGATTAGAATTCAATAAAAGTGCATTCAGGCAGCTTTGCGATACCTGCAATTGCAGTTTTTTGCGTGGTTGGGGTACTTTTGATTCCGAAACCATACAGCTGTAAAATCATTGGAAACGGGAGTCGGAAGTGCCTGAATATCAAAATCACGCTGTTATTGTACTCAGGAACATTAAAAAAATTAAAGATCTTCACTACAGCGATATTCTGGAGTTCCTCGGAAAACGATCGGATTAAAAGGAGTGCGTTGCTGGAAAAACGGCCGTTTTTCATACTTTCTCCAATTTCAATAAATGGGTTGTCAAACAAAACCTAGTGATGAGTAGAATTCAATAAAAGTGCATTCAGGCAGCTTCGCGATACCTGCAATTACAGTTTTTTGCGTTGTTGGAATACTTTTGATTCCGAAACCATACAGCTGTACAATCATCGGAAACGGGAGGCGGAATTGCCTGAATATCAAAATCGCAATGTTATTGTACTCAGGAACATAAAAAAAATAAAGATCTTCACTCTAACGATATTCTGGAGTTCCTCGGAAAACGATCGGATTAAAAGGAGTGCGTTGCTGGACAAACGGCCGTTTTTCATACTTTCTCCAATTTCAATATATGGGGTGTCAAACGAAAGCTAGTGATGAGTAGAATTCAATGAAAGTGCATTCAGGCAGCTTCGCGATACGTACAATTGCAGTTTTTTGCGTGGTTGGGATACTTTTGATTCTGAAACCGTACAGCTGTAAAATCATCGGAAACGGGGGTCGGAAAAGCCTGAATATCGAAATCGCGATGTTAATGTACTCAGGGACATAAAAAAATTAAAGATCTTCACAACAACGATATTCTGGAGTTCCTCGGAAAACGATCGGATTGCAAGGAGTGCGTTGCTGGAAAAACGGCCGTTTTTCATACTTTCTCCAATGTCAATATTTGGGGTGTAAACGAAAGCTAGTGATGAGTAAAATTCTATAAAAGTGCAATCAGGCAGCTTCGCGATACCTGCAATTGCAGTTTTTTGCGTGGCTGGGATACTTTTGATTCCGAAACCATACAGCTGTAAAATCATCGGAAACGGGAGTCAGAAGTGCCTGAATATCAAAAGCGCGCAGTTATTGTACTCAGGAACATAAAAAATTAAAGATCTTCACCACAACGATACTCTGGAGTTCCTCGGGAAACGATCGGATTGCAAGGAGTGCGTTGCTGGAATAACGTTCGTTTCTCATACTTTCTCTAATTTCAATATATGGGGTGTCAAACGAAAGCTAGTCATAAGTAGAATTCAATGAAAGTGCATTCAGGCAGCTTCGCGCTACCTGCGGTTGCAGTTTTTTGCGTGGTTGGGATACTTTTGATTCCGGAACCATACAGCTGCAAAATCATTGGAAACGAGAGTCGGAAGTGCCTGAATATTAAAAATCGCGCTGTTATTGTACTCAGGAACATAAAAAAATTAAAGATCTTCACAACAACAATATTCTCGAGTTCCTCGGAAAACGATCGGATTGCAAGGAGTGCGTTGCTGGAAAAACGGCCGTTATTCATACTTTCTCCAATTTCAATAAATGGGGTGTCAAACGAAAGCTAGTGATGAGTAGAATTCAATGAAAGTGCATTCAGGCAGCTTCGCGATACCTGAAATTGCAGTTTTTTGCGTGGTTGGTATACTTTTGATTCCGAAACCATACAGCTGTAAAATCATGGGAAACGGGGGTCGAAAGTGCCTGAATATCAAAATCGCGCTGTTATTGTACTCAGGAACATATAAAAATTAAAACACGAAAGCTAGTGACGAGTAGAATTCAATAAAAGTGCATTCAGGCAGCTTCGCGATACCGGCAATTGCAGTTCTTTGCGTGGTTGGGATACTTTTGATTCCGAAACCATACAGCTGTAAAATCATCGGAAACAGGAGTCGGAAGTGCCTGAATATCAAAATCGCGCTGTTATTGTACTGAGGAACATAGAAAAATTAAAACACGAAAGCTAGTGACGAGTAGAATTCAATAAAAGTGCATTCAGGCAGCTTCGCGATACCTGCAATTGCAGTTTTTTGCCGGGTTGGGATACTTTTGATTCCGAAACCATACAGCTGTGAAATCATCGGAAACGGGAGTCGGAAGTGCCTGAATATCAAAATCGTGCTGTTATTGTACTCAGGAACATAAAAAAATCAAAGATCTTCACTACAACGATATTCTGGAGTTCCTCGGAAAACGATCGTATTGCAAGGAGTGCGTTGCTGGAGAAACGGCCGTTATTCATACTTTCTCCAATTTCAATACATGGGGTGTGAAACGAAAGCTAGTGATGAGTAGAATTCAATGAAAGTGCATTCAGGCAGCTTCGCGATAGATGCAATTGCAGTTTTTTGCGTGGTTGGGATACTTTTGATTCCGAAACCATACAGCTGTAGAATCATCGCAAACGGGAGTAGGAAGTGCCTGAATATCAGAATCGCGCTGTTATTGTACTCAGGAACATAAAAAAGTTAAAGATCTTCACTACAACGATATTCTGGAGTTCCTCGGAAAACGATCGGATTAAAAGGAATGCGTTGCTGGAATAAAGGCCGTTTTGCATACTTTCTCCAATTTCAATATATGGCCTGTCAAACGAAAGCCAGTGATGAGTCGAATTCAATAAAAGTGCATTCAGGCAGCTTCGCGATCGCTGCAATTGCATTTTTTTGCTTGGTTGGGATACTTTTGATTCCGAAACCATACAGCTGTAAAATCATCGGAAACGGGGGTCGGAAGTGCCTGAATATCAAAATCGCGCTGTTATTGTACTTAGGAACATAAAAAAATTAAAGATCTTCACTACAACGATATTCTGGAGTTCCTCGGAAAACGATCGGATTAAATCGGATACATTCTCCAATTTCAATATATGGGGTGTCAAACGAAAGCTAGTGATGAGTAGAATTCAATAAAAGTGCATTCAGGCAGCTTCGCGATAGCTGCAACTGCAGTTTTTTGCGTGGTTGGGATGGTTTTGATTCCAAAACCATACAGCTGTAAAATCATCGGAAACGGGAGTCAGAAGTGCCTGAATATCAAAAGCGCGCTGTTATTGTACTCAGGAACATAAAAAATTAAAGATATTTTAAACAACGATATTCTGGAGTTCCTCGGAAAACGAGCGGATTGCAAGGAATGCGTTGCTGGAAAAACGGCCGTTTCTCATACTTTCTCCAGTTTCAATATATGGGGTGTCAAACGAAAGCTAGTGATGAGTAGAATTCAATAAAAGTGGATTCAGGCAGCTTCGCGCTACCTGCAGTTCAGTTTTTTGCTTGGTTGGGATACTTTTGATTCCGAAACCATACAGCTGTAAAATCATCGGAAACGGGAGTCGGAAGTGCCTGAATATCAAAATCGCGCTGTTATTGTACTCAGGAACATAAAAAAATTAAAGACCTTCACTACAACGATATTCTGGAGTTCCTCGGAAGACGATCGGATTAAAAGGAGAGCGTTGCTGGAAAAACGGCCGTTTTTCATACTTTCTCCAATTTTAATACATGGGGTGTCACACGAGTGCTAGTGATGAGTAGAATTCAATAAAAGTGCGCTTCTTTGTTCGGCGATCTCGTTTGACCACCAGTATACTGGAGGCTTACCATGTCGGGGTCTCCGGCGGGGCATGGAAGACTCGCAAGCAGCTATGATGGTACTCATAGTTGAGTTCACCAAGTCCTTGGCTGTAGGCCCTCCATTCCCTGGCGGAGCTCCCAGCAACGGTGCGCCTGCCGTAAGCGCGTCAGTGAACTTCTCGACGTCCATCCTCCCAGTCCTCCATCCGAGGATTGAAGTTTGGGCATATGCACGCAGAGTGGCATCGTCGTGAATCTCAACAGCTATATACTGGTGATCACTAGCCGAGTAGTCCTCTAGTACTCACCAGTTGTGTACTCTAGGTACCAGGGACTCCGAAGCGAGTGTCACATCGGGTATGGTTCGTACGCAACCCCAGCGGCGGAAAGTAGGGGTGTTACCAGTATTTAGGACAAAAAGCGCTGTTCTGGCCGCCATGTCCAAGATTTGCTTTCCCCTTGGGTCGGATTGTGGCATACCCCATTCGATGGCTCTAGCGTTGAAGTCTCCCCCGACCAGCATGTGGCCCTCTGTGTTCGAGACAGCGTCCTCCAGGGCATCGAGTTTGGTTCGAAAGGATCGCATTGCCTCGTTAGGCGTCAGATAAACACTGAAATATGTTATCCCTGAACACCGCACCCACACAAAACCATCCCCGCGTCCATGGCCCTGCACCTGAAGGCGGGCGCTGTCTCGAACCCAGATGGCCGAGGTACCAGTTTTGTCAGGGTACCACGCTTGCGAGTCCTTGTTATGATGTTGCTCGCTCAGCAACAGGAGGTCAGCTTTCTTATCCCTCGCAAACTGCTCAAGTAGGTCCTGGGCGTTTGTACTTCGATGCAAATTGACCTGCAGGATACGGATCGTTTGAGTATCGATTTGGCTTTAGCTATGGCCTCCTTGAAAACTCGGCATCTCCCTGTCCCCGGCTCATGTTTGAGGTCGCCGGGTGTTAGCTTAGCATCCTTGCATAGAATGCATTTTGCCTCGTTCGTGCACTCCTTCCTTTTGTGCCCCGTTTCACCACATTTGTAGCACAAAGATCTCCTGTCGGGTCCCCTACAGCCATACGCGGTGTGTCCGTATTCGAGGCATCTGAAGCAGCGGATAGGGATCGCTCTTCTCCGTATCCTGCAGATCACCCAACCTATCTTAATTTCGCCCTTCGCCAGGATTTGCTGGGCGTCTTTATCAGCTAGTTCGACAACAGCCATGCGTTGCCCCCTTGTGTTTTCACGTGTCAATCTCGCCTTGACTTCACTTAAGCTGGGGAACTCCCTCCTAATGGCATCCTCTACTTCAGCTTTGTCCGTGACGCAGTCGAGGTCCCTGATTTCCAGGGTGGCCATTGGTTCGAGCGAGGCAACCGTTGCCGCATCTCCAAGAACCTTTTGAACCGCGTCACGGAATGCATCTTTGTTTGTGGATTCTGGCCCAAATTCCACCAGCAAGCCACCGGTCCGGGTTGGTCGAACTGCTTTGATGGCAGTTTTGGTGTCGTCTGGCTTGACCGCTCCTTTAATTTCACGGAGGACATCTGCGTAGGTTCGGCCCTTAGTGGGTTTAATAAGCAGTGACTCTCGCAAGGGTTTGCGCCGTGGTTTCAGGCAGCTTTGCGATACCTGCAATTGCAGTTTTTTGCGTGGTTGGGATACTTTTGATTCCGAAACCATACAGCTGTAAAATCATCGGAAACGGGAGTCGGAAGTGCCTGAATATCAAAATCGCGCTGTTATTGTACTCAGGAACATAAAAAAATCAAGATCTTCACGACAACAATATTCTGGAGTTCCTGGGAAAACGATCGGACTAAAAGGAGTGCGTTGCTGGAAAAACGGGCGTTTTTCATACTTTCTCCAATTTCAATATATGGGGTGTCAAACGAAAGCTAGTGATGAGTAGAATTCATTAAAAATGCATTCAGGCAGCTTCGCGATACCTGCAATTGCAGTTTTTTGCGTGGTTGGGATACTTTTGATTCCGAAACCATACCGCTGTAGAATCATCGGAAACGGGAGTCGGAAGTGCCTGAATATCAAAATCACGTTGTTTTTGTACTCAGGAACATAAAAAAATTAAAGATCTTCACTACAACGATACTCTGGAGTTCCTCGGGAAACGATCGGATTGCAAGGAGTGCGTTGCTGGAAAAATGGCCGTTTTTCATACTTTCTCCAATTTCAATATATGGGGTGTCAAACGAAAGCTAGTGATGGGTAGAATTCAATGAATGTGCATTCAGGCAGCTTCGCGATAGCTGCAATTGCAGTTTTTTGCGTGGTTGGGATACTTTTGATTCCGAAACCATACAGCTGTAAAATCATCGGAAACGGGAGCCGGAAGTGCCTGAATATCATAATCGCGCTGCAATTGTACTCAGGAACATAAAAAAATTAAAGGTCTTCACTACAACTATATTCTGGAGGTCCTCGGAAAACGATCGGATTGCAAGGAGTGCGTTGCTGGAAAAATGGCCGTTATTCATACTTTCTCCAATTTCAATATATGGGGTGTCAAACGAAAGCTAGTGATGAGTAGAATTCAATAAAAGTGCATTCAGGCAGCTTTGCGATAGCTGCAATTGCAGTTTTTTGCGTGGTTTGGATACAGTACCTGAATATCAAAATCGCGCTGTTATTGTACTCATGAACATAAAAAAATTAAAGATCTTCACTACAAGGATATTCTGGAGTTCCTCGGAAAACGATCGGATTAGAAGGAGTGCGTTGCTGGAGAAACGGCCGTTTTTCATACTTTCTCCAATTTCAATATATGGGGTGTCAAACGAAAGCTAGTGATGAGTAGAATTCAATAAAAGTGTATTCAAGCAGCTTCGCGATTGCTGCAATTGCAGTTTTTTGCGTGGTTGGGATACGGCCCAAGCATACAGCTGTAAAATCATCGGAAACGGGAGTCGGAAGTGCCTGAATATTAAAACCGCGCTGTTATTGTACTCAAGAACATAAAAAAATCCCCGTTGGCAGCACCATCCGGAAAGGTAAATTTCTCGTATGTGGCGTAAGGTTTCGAAAAAGAAATTGGCTTATCTACTACTGGAATTCTTATTGCAGTTTTTGTAGCACTACATGGGTATTTATTAACAGAAAGGATCTGCCGTCGTTCGTATTTGGAGACCCTTCATAGAGGCGCAAATATTTTGCTAATTAAATTGAGTTGCACACGTATGGATCACATTTTGAAAATCGGTGCTAATAAATTGTTATAAACATATTTATACTCGTTTCGCCCTTCTCACATTTGCTGTTTATACATTTGACAGTGGTTGTCAAACAAAGGTGATTACTTTTTGGCTTAAATAGCTCAAATAGTTAATTTCAAAAGATTTCCATAAAAGTTTAATCAGCACTTGCATTGCCATTAATATATACATTTTCGATTCTTTTCTGAGCCATCAGGGGCCGTTATTTTGAATTTTTATGGAAAACGGCTGCTAAAATTATTAAGCTGTAAATTTTCGACTTTTTTATTTGTCATCCGATTTGCATAATTAAATTAAATTAACTTGCCTTAATAACTTATAATTTCAAGTTTCAACGGAATCTGTTGAGAAACTTGGCTCTTAGAGGGCTACAGAAATAAACAAGTTGGGTAAACAGATTTACGCTCATGTCAGAAGGGTTTTGTATTCAATTTACAAAATGCAGTCACCAGGTCGAATCAAATCAAGATACATGTCAAAGACGATTTTATTGGAGAAAATATGAAATTCGAAGATAATACCATTATTAACAAAGTTGAACGAATTTCGACTTCTGAGGTTTTTGGTATTGTTATACTCATAAATATCTCCCTTGATAATTATTTCAGATGTCCATTCGCGAGGGTGGAAACACATTTTTCATGTATTTCCCCCTGTGCCCCCAGTGAAGCAAAAACTGACAGTTTAAGAACTGTTTGAAATGCTCCCATGAAAAAGTTCATTTCATACTCATATCGGCTACGTTTGATGAATTTTTTTCAGGGGCTATACTCCTGTACTGTAATCATCGATTCATGGCCAATTTTTTTCGAATCCCTGAATCGTTACAAAGCCTTTTGCTAGGAGCTCTCTCCCGCCTCCTTGACTTGTTTCACTTCCGAGCACTTATTGTAAGTAATCATCTTCAGTCATTCATTAAATTGAATCAAGTGTTCAAAGCATGCACCTTAAACGTTGAAGTTGGGAAAAAATAACTCAAAATTATCCAATCTTCGCATTTAAAACAGCCACCATTTTGTTTTACGATTACTGATACCACTAGCTGAACCGATTCTCAAAGATCTACATGACACCTATCATTCCTGAAATTTTTCATGCAAATCCTATCAAAACTGTAGTGTCTGAGTCGGTAAAAAGCGCATGTTGTTCCATAGCCATATGTTGCCATAGTAATAAATGCAGCGCATATTGTTCCATGGTAATACAGGAAAATTCAAACTGCTATAACAATCTTTATGAAACTTTCAGGATAGATACATCTTATAAATAGTCATCTGTGTACTGAAATTCATAGAATTTAAGGATACCGTTAAGATTTTATTCAAGAAAGCATAAAATCGATAAATCATACTATTACTAACAAAGTTGAGTGAACTGCGACTTCACAGGTGTCCAATCGCGAGGGGGGAACACAAATTTTCGTGTATTTCCCCTGCCTCTGCACCCCTCGAACCAAACTTTGCCAAATTAAGAACTGTTTTGAAAAGTTCTCATCAAGACCTTACATTTGATACCCATATCGGCTACTTTCAATGAAATTTTTTTTTCGGGGGGTCACTCCCCTATATGGGGAGACCCCCCTTAAATACCTTATAAAAATTTTTTGTAGTTGAAATTTGAAGAGAACACCATTTTACACCTACATACAAAATTTAATGTTTCTAGCTTAAGTAGTTTCCGAGAAAAACTGCTGTGACACACGGACGGACGGACGAACGGGCGAACGGACGGAAGGACGGATGGACGAACGGATTGACGAACGGACAGACAGACGGACAGACAGGACGCGATTTTAGTAGGGTTTTGTAAAATTATTTTACAAAACCCTAAAAAAATGTTTATGTCACCCCCCCTGTATGGGGAGACCCCCTTAAACACTTTGAAATATGTTCTTACACTGCAAATTTCAAGAGGCACCACTTTTGACCTACGTAGAAAATTTCCTCATTCTAGCTCATGTGGTTTGCGAGAAAACTTGTGACACACGAGCAAACGGACGGACGGGCAGACAGACAAGTCGCGATTTTATATTTTTTTAAGGGTATTGTTAAAAATATTGTACAATATTTAAAAAATATTCTGATGTATAAATACGTTCAAGATAAGTCATTTAAAACGTTTCCATGAAAAAAATTCATTATTTCAGTTGCTACTAAAATAGCGAATTGCGCTTGCTCCTGACTTTTGGGGGCCGCCATTTTGAATGCATGCATTTGAGTTTGGACAATTTTAAATCTCTGTGGGCTAGGACCTCATCAATCAGTGTGCCAAATATCGTTCAAATCAGAGTTTGGCTCTAGATAGGGCAACATAAATCAATTTTTAGTGAAAATGGCAGCTTAAAAATATTGGGTTTTAAATTTTCGACTTTTTTATTTTTCATTCAATTTTAATTATTTTCTGCGTAATACAAGAACATATTACAGAGATCCATAATCTCAAGTTTCATCAAAATCTGCTGAAAAATGTGACCGCTAGAGGGCCACAAAAACCTGAATCAAACGCATATTTAAAACGCCGCCATTTTGAAATTTGCACATGCATGATTACCAAAATATCAAAAACTGTAGGTATATATATATATATATATATATATATATATATATATATATATATATATATTGTTACATGCGCAAATAATTCTGCGAGCTACTGTCGCAATTGTTTTCACAATCATTAAGAACATCAGCAAATGAATTTACTCGAAACCACGAGAACCCAACAAGCATTATCAACATCTGAAAGTGAGTCACTGCCCATTCATTACGCTGCTGGAATATTCCCGCTTATTCATCAATGTACGAGAACTGAGTTGAATGATTAGAGACCCTATATTAAGGCGAGCTGAATGAATGGGGGGATCATTCATTACAACCGCGATAGAAAACGGCGATACGCGAAGTACAGGCGATATTGATTGTTTGAGTGTGAAGTGATTTTAGTAGACAATTGCGATAGAAATTTATGGACAAGTGGAAGGTAGAATTGTAATAGTGAAAATTAAAGTTGTGAAATGGTTATTGAAGTGATCGTGCATTTTTTTTGACGAATTAAATAAACTCTTTTAACTTAAATTAAAAGACATTGCGTTTTCACTTTCCCGGAACACTAAATTATTGGCCGCGAACCATAACACGTGACAATGGTGTCGAGAAGTGAGATTAAAATTTTGAAAGTAAAAAACGTTTAAACATAAAAAAAAGAAAAATGCACAATAGTGAAATCTAACGTAGAAACTGGTTGAAAAATAAATAAAAGCCGAAATAATAAATAATAACCACGAAGCTAACATTTCAAACTAAATGAATTTACCATGGCGGAGCTTAAGGGAGACGCAAAAACGCCAAAACCAAAGGAACCAGAAAATGCGCTGGTTCAAATGTTGATGCTGATGCAGCAAGAGCAGCGACAACAGTCATCCAATTTAACTGCGAAGCTAAATGAACAATCAGCGCAGCTAAATGAACAATCAGCGAAGCTGGACCAACAAGCGATCGAAATCAAGGCAGACATCACACAGAAGCTGGAGAAACAGTCAACCGAAATAAAAGCGGTGCTCGGTCATCTGAACAAACAAATTAAAGGCGTCGAGGAAAAGGTTGACCAGGTTGAGGAAAAGGTTTACCAGGTCGAGGAAAAGGTCAGCCAGGTTGAAGAGAGAATGAACCATGAGATGGAAAACGTGAAAAAAGAATTGGAAGCAGCAAAGGCAGTAGTAACGACTTCATCAGCCCCGCTTATAACCGCAGCGCCAAGCATATCCAGAAATGTGCAAGCACCAATATTCGATGGGCAAACGGTCTGGAGTATTTACAAAATCCAGTTTGAAGTAGCCGCTAGGATAAATCGCTGGAATGAGCAGGAACGAGCAACTGAATTAATTTTTGCTCTTAGAGGCCCAGCTGCTGAGCTTTTGCAGACTATCCCCGTTGAGCTACATTCAAACCCGGCTGCTATAATGAATGCGCTGGACATGCGTTATGGAGACGATCATCTGAAGCAGATTAACCGGGAACAGCTACGGCATTGGATGCAAAAGCCTGGCGAAACCTTACAGCAGCTAGCCCAAGACATTGAGCGCCTGGCACTTTTGGCTTATCCAGCTTACGACCCAGAACATCAAGATGACGCAGCAACAGAAGCATTCATCAGTGCGTTAAAGGACCAGGAATTGCAACAAGCCGTGCGTTTAGCCCAAAAGCAAATGGTTAAGGACGCATTGGTTTATAGTCTCAACTTTGAGGCAGCGAAAAATGCGACTCGTACCACTGCCCGGGATCGTGAAATAGTGGCAGACGAGTGCATGTGTAAGCGCGTGGAAAATGAGCGAGAGCCGCAGGTGAATGGTGCGCCTAGATGCTGGGATTGTGGAGAGAAGGGGCACCTGCAAAGAGACTGCAAGAAGCGAAGAAAACGGAGCTATTGTCCAGGATGGTGGAAATCCAGACCGTGTCAGGAGCCTAGAATGGAGGCCCATCAAACTGCAAGGGCCAACTTCGTGGGGCAAACGTTAGCTAGGAGGATCGACATGCCCAGTACCCCCATCACCGTGCCAAGGCAACATCGTGGAGAAGCAGCCTTCCTGGTCAAGTTTATGAAGAACATTGCACCATAACAAACGAAACTGGTGCAACCCGATCGACTATCCGACCAGACCTAGTGAGGCCCCAACTACTTCACAAGGGTGGAGTTCATGGAAATGCTGACGCCCTATCTCGTCATCCAAGTCCAGCTAACTGCAAGCAGTGCCGGCGGATTGAGGAAAAGGAGCCGACCGTTGATCTGTGAGTGATAACGGCCGGATTCGATGAAGGTTGGTCAGCGGAGGAGATTAGAAATGCCCAGTTAGCCGATGAAGACATCGGACCATTGCTCGTATGGAAGGAGACAACTGGGCGGCCTGCGTGGAGGGACGTTTCAACGCATGGCGCAACCCTGAAAAGCTATTGGGCACAATGGAACTCCCTTCAGGTGGAGAACGGCGTACTCAAGCGGAAATGCAAAACGACGGATGGCAGCTCCTATAGGATGCAAACTATACTACCCAAAAGCCGAATCCACGATGTGGTTAAGGAAATGCATGAAGGATCCTCGGGAGGCCACCTTGGTGCTAACAAAACCTTAGCAAAATTGCGGGAAAGGTTCTACTGGCTACACGCTCGAGAAGACGTAGAGGACTGGTGTCGCAGATGCACAATTTGCGCTTCCGTCAAAGGTCCAAAACGATGACTGAGAGGACAAATGCAAACCTATAACGTGGGGTACTGTTTGAAAGGATTGCTGTTGACTTCGCTGGACCCTTTCCTGAATCTGAATTGGGAAATCGATACGTGCTAGTTGTAGCCGATTATTTCAGCAAGTGGCCCGAGGTCTACCCCATTACCAACCAGGAAGCAACTACTGTAGCCGAACAGCTAGTGTTAAATTGGGTCAGTAGGTACGGCGTGCCTTGCGAACGACATTCGGATCAAGGCCGAAACGTTGAGTCACTAGTTTTTGGTGAAAAGTGTGAGCTGCTCGGAATACGGAAAACGAGGACAACACCGCTGCATCCCCAATCCGATGGAATGGTCGAACGTTTCAACGGCACGCTCAATAAATACCTCACCAAGATGGTTGACGAGAACCAAAGGGACTGGGATCGACACATTCCACTATTTTTAATGGCGTACAGAGCTGCCGAACATGCATCGACGGGCCAAGCCCCAGCCAAAGTCATTTTTGGAAAGACTATTCGTCTGCCAGCTGATATAAACTTCGGAACACCCCCTGAGAAGCCCCAAACTCAAGTGTTCTAAGACGACGGTTGAATCAGATACACCGGACAGTGCGAAAACACCTCGAATCGGCTACTGACCGCATGAAGACCAGGTATGATCTAAAGGCAAATTCAACTGGCTTCCAGCAAGATGACTTGGTGTGGCTATATAACCCGCAACGGCGAAAGGGTAGGTCTCCAAAGTTGCAACATAATTGGGTGGGACCATACCGAGTTACAAAGCGAATCAACGACGTCGTAAACCGAAAACAGGAACATCGTAAGCCGAGAGCTAAAATGAAAATCGTGCATCTGGACCGTCTTGCCCCATATTACACCCAGGGAGAATTGACTACAACTGGTGACACATCTTTTCGGGGCGAAAAGAACTGAGGTGGGGGCAGTGTTACATGCGCAAATAATTCTGCGAGCTACTGTCGCAATTGTTTTCACAATCATCAAGAACATCAGCAAATGAATTTACTCGAAACCACGAGAACCCAACAAGCATTATCAACATCCGCAAGTGAGTCACTGCCCATTAATTACGCTGCTGGAATATTCCCGCTTATTCACCAATGTACGAAAACTGAGTTGAATGATTAGAGACCCTATATAAAGGCGAGCTGAATGAATGGGGGGATCATTCATTACAACCGCGATAGAAAACTGCAATACGCGAAGTACAGGCGGTATTGATTGTTTGAGTGTGAAGTGATTTTAGTAGACAATTGCGATAGAAATTTATGGACAAGTGGAAGGTAGAATTTTAATAGTGAAAATCAAAGTTGTTAAATAGTTAGTGAAGTGATTGTGCATTTTTGACAAATTACATAAACTCTTTTAATTGAATTTAAAAGACATTGCGTTTTCACTTTCCCGGAACATTAAATTATTGGCCGCAAACCATAACACGCGACAATATATATATATATATATATATATATATATATATATATATATATATATATATATATATATATATATATATATATATATATATATATATATATATGGGATGTAACGATATAGAATTTCACAACTTTAATTTTCACTATTACAATTCTACCTTCCACTTGTCCATAAATTTCTATCGCAATTGTCTACTAAAATTACTTCACACTCAAACAATCAATATTGCCTGTACTTCGCGTATCGCCGTTTTCTATCGTGGTTGTAATGAATGATCCCCCCATTCATTCAGCTCGCCTTAATATAGGGTCTCTAATCATTCAACTCAGTTCTCGTACATTGATGAATAAGCGGGAACATTCCAGCAGAGTTATTAATGGGCAGTGACTCACTTTCAGATGTTGATAATGCTTGTTGGGTTTTCGTGGTTTCGAGTAAATTCATTTGCTGATGTTCTTAATGATTGTGAAAACAATTGCGACAGTAGCTCTCAGAATTATTTGAGCATGTAACAATATATATATATATATATATATATATATATATATATATATATATATATATATATATATATATATACATATATATATATATATATATATATATATATATATATATATATATATATATATATATATATATATATCTATATGCGTATATATATATATATATATATATATATATATAGATATAAATATATATATATATATATATATATATATATATATATATATATATATATATATATATATATATATATATATATGATGCTCTCTGGAATAGGTAAATTTCTCTCGAGAAATTTACCCAAAAATCCCCATTGGCAGCACCAGCCGGAAAGGTAAATTTCTCGTATGCAGCGTAAGGTTTCGAAAAAGAAATTGGCTCATCTACTACTGGACTTCTTATTGCAATTTTTGTAGCACTACATGGGTATTTATCAACAGAAAGGATCTGCCGCCATTCGTATTTGGAGACCCTTCATAGAGGCGCAAATATTTTGCTAATTAAATCGAGTTGCACACGTATGGATCACATATTGAAAATCGGCGGGTAATAAATTGTTATAAACATATTTATACTCGTTTCGCCCTTCTCACATTTGCTGTTTATACATTTGACAGTGGTTGTCAAACAAAGGTGATAACTTTTTGGCTTAAATAGCTCAAATAGTTAATTTCAAAAGATTTCCATAAAAGTCTAATCAGCACTTGCATTGCCATTAATATATACATTTTCGATTCTTTTCTGAACCATGAGGGGCCGTTATTTTGAAGTTTTATTGAAAACGGCTGCTAAAATTATTAAGCTGTAAATTTTCGAATTTTTTATTTGTCATCCGATTTGCATAATTAAACTAAATGAACTTGCCTTAATAACTTATAATTTCAAGTTTTATCGGAATCTGTTGAAAAGTTGGCTGCTAAAGGGCTACAGAAATAAAAAAAAATATTTATATCACCCCCCTGTATGGGGAGACCCCTTAAACACTTTAAAATATGTTCTTGCACTGCAAATTTCAAGAGGCACCACTTTTGACCTACGTAGAAAATTTCCTCATTCTAGCTCACGTGGTTTGCAAGAAAACTTTTGACACACGAACAAACGGACGGACGGCCAGACAGACAAGTCGCGATTTTATAATTTTTTAAGGGTATTGTTAAAAATATTGTACAATATTTAAAAAATATTCTGATTTATATATACGTTCAAGATAAGTCATTTAAAACGTTTCCATGAAAAAAATTCATTATTTCAGTTGCTACTAAAATAGCGAATTGCGCATGTTCCTGACCTTTGGGGGCCGCCATTTTGAATGCATGCATTTGATTTTGGACAATTTTAAATCTCTGTGGGCTAGAACCTCATCAATCAATGTGCCAAATCTCGTTCAAATCGGAGTTTGACTCTAGACAGGGCAAAATCATTCAATTTTTAGTGAAAATGGCAGCTTAAAAATATTGGGTTTTAAATTTTCGACTTTTTTATTTTTCATTCAATTTTAATAATTTTCTGCATAATACAAGAACATAGTACAGAGATCCATAATTGCAAGTTTCATCAAAATCCGCTGGAAAATATGACCGCTAGAGGGCCACATAAACCTGAAAAAACGCATATTTAAAACGCCGCCATTTTCAAATTTGCACATGCATGATCACCAAAATATTCTGAAAATTTGGTGAAAACCGGAGCAAAATTGCAACTTCTAGCGTGGTCACAAATTTCGTTATAACCCATATATATATATATATATATATATATATATATATATATATATATATACGAGTATGTATATACATATATATATATATATATATATATATATATATATATATATATATAAATATATATATATATACATATATATATATATATATATATATATATATATATATAGATATATATATATATATATATATATATATATATAATATATATATATATATATATATATATATATATATATATATATATATATATATATATATATATATGATGCTCTCCGCAATAGGTAAATTTCTCTCGAGAAATATACCTAAACATTAAAGATCTTCACTACAACGATATTCTGGAGTTCCTCGGAAAACGATCGGATTAAAAGGAGTGCGTTGCTGGAACAACGGCCGTTTTTCATACTTTCTCCAATTTCAATATATGGGGTGTCAAACGAAAGCTAGTGATGAGTAGAATTCAATAAAAGTGCATTCAGGCAGCTTCGCGATACCTGCAATTGCAGTTTTTTGCGTGGTTGGGATACTTTTGATTCCGAAACCATACAGCTGTAAAATCATCGGAAACGGGAGTCGGAAGTGCCTGAATATCAAAATCGCGCTGTTATTGTACTCAGCAACATAAAACAATCAAAGATCTTCACAACAACGATATTGTGTAGTTCCACGGAAAACGATCGGATTGCAAGGAGTGCGTTGCTGGAAAAACGGCCGTTTTTCATACTTTCTCTAATTTCAATATATGGGGTGTCAAACGAAAGCTAGTGATGAGTAGAATTCAATAAAAGTGCATTCAGGCAGCTTCGCGATACCTGCAATTGCAGTTTTTTGCGTGGTTGGGATACTTTTGATTCCGAAACCATACAGCCAAACCATACTGAATATCAAAATCGCGCTGTTATTGTACTCAGGAACATGAAACAATTAAATATCTTCACTACAACGATATTCTGGAGTTCCTCGGAAAACGATCGGATTGCAAGCAGTGCGTTGCTGGAAAAACGGCCGTTGTTCATACTTTCTCCCATTTCAATATATGGGGTGTCAAACGAAAGCTAGTGAAGAGTAGAATTCAATAAAAGTGCATTCAGGCAGCTTCGCGATACCTGCAATTGCAGTTTTTTGCGTGGTTGGGATACTTTCGATCCCGAAACCATACAGCTGTAAAATCATCGGAAACGGGAGTTGGAAGTGCCTGAATATCAAAATCGCGCTGTTATTGTACTCAGGAACATAAAACAATTACAGACCTTCACCACAACGATATTCTGGAGTTCCTCGGAAAACGATCGGATTCATAGGAGTGCGTTGCTGGAAAAACGGCCGTTTTTCATACTTTCTCCAATTTCAATATATGGGGTGTCAAACGAAAGCTAGTGATGAGTAGAATTCAATAAAAGTGCATTCAGGCAGCTTCGCGACACCTGCAATTGCAATTTTTTGCGTGGTTGGGATACTTTTGATTCGAAACCCTACAGCTGTAAAATCATCGGAAACGGGAGTCGGAAGTGCCTGAATATCAAAATTGCGCTGTTATTGTACTCAGGAACATAAAAAATTAAAGATCTTCACTACCACGATATTCTGAAGTTCCTCGGAAAACGATCGGATTAAAAGGAGTGCGTTGCTGGAAAAACGGCCGTTTTTCATACTTTCTCCAATAACAATATATGGGGTGTCAAACGAAAGCTAGTGATGAGTAGAATTCAATAAAAGTGCATTCAGGCAGCTTCGCGATACCTGCAATTGTAGTTTTTTGCGTGGTTGGGATACTTTTGATTCCGAAACCATACAGCTGTAAAATCATCGGAAACGGGAGTCGGAAGTGCCTGAATATCAAAATCGCGCTGTTATTGTACTCAGGAACATAAAAAAATTAAATATCTTCAACGATATTCTGGAGTTCCTCGGAAAACGATCGGATTAAAAGGAGTGCGTTGCTGGAAAAACGGCAGTTTTTCATACTTTCTCCAATTTCAATATGTGGGGTGTCAAACGAAAGCTAGTGATGAGTAGAATTCAATAAAAGTGCATTCAGGCAGCTTCGCGATACCTGCAATTGCAGTTTTTTGCGTGGTTGGGATACTTTTGATTCCGAAACCATACAGCTGTAAAATCATCGGAAACGGGAGTCGGAAGTGCCTGAATATCAAAATCGCGCTGTTATTGTACTCAGGAACATTAAAAACTTAAAGGTCTTCACTACAACGATATTTCTGGAGTTCCTCGCAAAACGATCGGATTAAAAGGAGTGCGTTGCTGGGAAAAACGGCCGTTTTTCATACTTTCTCCAATTTTAACATATGGGGTGTCAAACGAAAGCTAGTGAAGAGTAGAATTCAATAAAATTGCATTCAGGCAGCTTCGCGATACCTGCAATTGCATTTTTGCGTGGTTGGGATACTTTTGATTCCGAAACCATACAGCTGTAAAATCATCGGAAACGGGAATCGGAAGTGCCTGAATATCAAAATCGCGCTGTTATTGTACTCAGGAACATGAAAAAATTAAATATCTTCACTACAACGATATTCTGGAGTTCCTCGGAAAACGATCGGATAGCAAGCAGTGCATTGCTGGAAAAACGGCCGTTATTCATACTTTCTCCCATTTCAAAATATGGGGTGTCAAACGAAAGCTAGTGAAGAGTAGAATTCAATAAAAGTGCATTCAGGCAGCTTCGCGATACCTGCAATTGCAGTTTTTGCGTGGTTGGGATACTTTTGATTCCGAAACCATACAGCTGTAAAATCATCGGAAACGGGAGTCGGAAGTGCCTGAATATCAAAATCGGGCTGTTATTGTACTCAGGAACATAAATAAGTTACAGATCTTCACTACAACGATATTCTGGAGTTCCTCGGAAAACGATCGGATTGCAAGGAATGCGTTGCTGGAAAAACGGCAGTTTTTCATACTTTCTCCAATTTCAATATATGGGGTGTCAAACGAAAGCTAGTAATGAGTAGAATTCAATAAAAGTGCATTCAGGCAGCTTCGTGACACCTGCAATGGCAGGTTTTGCGTGGTTGGGATACTTTTGATTCCGAAACCATACAGCTGTAAAATCATGGGAAACGGGAGTCGGAAGTGCCTGAATATAGAAAACGCGCTGTTATTGTACTCAGAAACATAAAAAATTAAAGATCTTCACAACAACGATATTCTGGAGTTCCTCGGAAAACGATCGGATTGCAAGGAGTGCGTTGCTGGAAAAACGGCAGTTTTTCATACTTTCTCCAATTTCAATATATGGGGTGTCAAACGAAAGCTAGTGATGAGTAGAATTCAATAAAAGTGCATTCAGGCAGCTTCGCGGTACCTGCAATTGCAGTTTTTTGCGTGGTTGGGATACTTTTGATTCCGAAACCATACAGCTGTAAAATCATCGAAAACGGGAGTCGGAAGTGCCTGAATATCAAAATCGCGCTGTTATTGTACTCAGGAACATAAAAAACTTAAAGATCTTCACTACAACGATATTCTGGAGTTCCTCGGAAACCGATCGGATTAAAAGGAGTGCGTTGCTGGAAAAACGGCCGTTTTTCATACTTTCTCCAATAACAACATATGGGGTGTCAAACGAAAGCTAGTGAAGAGTAGAATTCAATAAAATTGCATTCAGGCAGCTTCGCGATACCTGCTATTGCATTTTTTTGCGTGGTAGGGATACTTTTGATTCCGAAACCATACAGCTGTAAAATCATCGGAAACGGGAATCGGAAGTGCCTGAATATCAAAATCGCGCTGTTATTGTACTCAGGAACATGAAAAAATTAAATATCTTCACTACAACAATATTCTGGAGTTCCTCGGAAAACGATCGGATTGCAAGCAGTGCGTTGCTGGAAAAACGGCCGTTGTTCATACTTTCTCCCATTTCAATATATGGGGTGTCAAACGAAAGCTAGTGAAGAGTAGAATTCAATAAAAGTGCTTTCAGGCAGCTTCGCGATACCTGCAATTGCAGTTTTTTGCGTGGTTGGGATACTTTTGATCCCGAAACCTTACAGCTGTAAAATCATCGGAAACGGGAGTTGGAAGTGCCTGAATATCAAAATCGCGCTGTTATTGTACTCAGGAACATTAAACAATTACAAACCTTCACTACAACGATATTCTGGAGTTCCTCGGAAAACGATCGGATTAATAGGAGTGCGTTGCTGGAAAAACGGCCGTTTTTCATACTTTCTCCAATTTCAATATATGGGGTGTCAAACGAAAGCTAGTGATGAGTAGAATTCAATAAAAGTGCATTCAGGCAGCTTCGCGACACCTGCAATTGCAATTTTTTGCGTGGTTGGGATACTTTTGATTCCGAAACCCTACAGCTGTAAAATCATCGGAAACGGGAGTCGGAAGTGCCTGAATATCAAAATTGCGCTGTCATTGTACTCAGGAACATAAAAAATTAAAGATCTTCACTACCACAATATTCTGAAGTTCCTCGGAAAACGATCGGATTAAAAGGAGTGCGTTGCTGGAAAAACGGCCGTTTTTCATACTTTTTCCAATTTCAATATTTGTGGTGTCAAACGAAAGCTAGTGATGAGTAGAACTCAATAAAAGTGCATTCAGGCAGCTTCGCGATACCTGCAATTGTAGTTTTTTGCGTGGTTGGGATACTTTTGATTCCGAAACCATACAGCTGTAAAATCATCGGAAACGGGAGTCGGAAGTGCCTGAATATCAAAATCGCGCTGTTATTGTACTCAGGAACATGAAAAAATTAAAGATCTTCACTATCACGATATTCTGGAGTTCCTCGGAAAACGATCGGATTAAAAGGAGTGCGTTGCTGGAAAAACGGCAGTTTTTCATACTTTCTCCAATTTCAATATATGGGGTGTCAAACGAAAGCTAGTGATGAGTAGAATTCAATAAAAGTGCATTCAGGCAGCTTCGCGATACCTGCAATTGCAGTTGTTTGCGTGGTTGGGATACTTTTGATTCCGAAACCATACAGCTGTAAAATCATCGGAAACGGGAGTCGGAAGTGCCTGAATATCAAAATCGAACTGTTATTGTACTCAGGAACATAAAACAATCAAAGATCTTCACAACAACGATATTGTGTAGTTCCTCGGAAAACGATCGGATTGCAAGGAGTGCGTTGCTGGAAAAACGGCCGCTTTTCATACTTTCTCTAATTTCAATATATGGGGTGTCAAACGAAAGCTAGTGATGAGTAGAATTCAATAAAAGTGCATTCAGGCAGCTTCGCGATACCTGCAATTGCAGTTTTTTGCGTGGTTGGGATACTTTTGATTCCGAAACCATACAGCTGTAAAATCGTCGGAAACGGGAGTCGGAAGTGCCTGAATATCAAAATCGCGCTGTTATTGTACTCAGGAACATGAAAAAATTAAATATCTTCACTACAACGATATTCTGGAGTTCCTCGGAAAACGATCGGATTGCAAGCAGTGCGTTGCTGGAATAACGGCCGTTGTTCATACTTTCTCCCATTTCAATATATGGGGTGTCAAACGAAAGCTAGTGAAGAGTAGAATTCAATAAAAGTGCATTCAGGCAGCTTCGCGATACCTGCAATTGCAGTTTTTTGCGTGGTTGGGATACTTTTGATCCCGAAACCATACAACTGTAAAATCATCGGAAACGGGAGTTGGAAGTGCCTGAATATCAAAATCACGCTGTTATTGTACTCAGGAACATAAAACAATTACAGACCTTCACTACAACGATATTCTGGAGTTCCTCGGAAAACGATCGGATTAAAAGGAGTGCGTTGCTGGACAAACGGCAGTTTTTCATACTTTCTCCAATTTCAATATATGGGGTGTCAAACGAAAGCTAGTGAAGAGTAGAATTCAATAAAAGTGCATTCAGGCAGCTTCGTGATACCTGCAATTGCAGTTTTTGCGTGGTTGGGATACTTTTGATTCCGAAACCATACAGCTGTAAAATCATCGGAAACGGGAGTCGGAAGTGCCTGAATATCAAAATCGCGCTGTTATTGTACTCAAGAACATAAATAAGTTACAGATCTTCACTACAACGATATTCTGGAGTTCCTCGGAAAACGATCGGATTGCAAGGAATGCGTTGCTGGAAAAACGGCAGTTTTTCATACTTTCTCCAATTTCAATATATGGGGTGTCAAACGAAAGTTAGTGATGAGTAGAATTCAATAAAAGTGCATTCAGGCAGCTTCGCGACACCTGCAATGGCAGGTTTTGCGTGGTTGGGATACTTTTGATTCCGAAACCATACAGCTGTAAAATCATGGGAAACGGGAGTCGGAAGTGCCTGAATATAGAAAACGCGCTGTTATTGTACTCAGAAACATAAAAAATTAAAGATCTTCACAACAACGATATTCTGGAGTTCCTCGGAAAACGATCGGATTGCAAGGAGTGCGTTGCTGGAAAAACGGCAGTTTTTCATACTTTCTCCAATTTCAATATATGGGTGTCAAACGAAAGCTAGTGATGAGTAGAATTCAATAAAAGTGCATTCAGGCAGCTTCGCGGTACCTGCTATTGCAGTTTTTTGCGTGGTTGGGATACTTTTGATTCCGAAACCATACAGCTGTAAAATCATCGGAAACGGGAGTCGGAGGTGCCTGAATATCAAAATCGCGCTGTTATTGTACTCAGGAACATAAAAAACTTAAAGATCTTCACTACAACGATATTCTGGAGTTCCTCGGAAAACGATCGGATTAAAAGGAGTGCGTTGCTGGAAAAACGGCCGTTTTCATACTTTCTCCAATAACAACATATGGGGTGTCAAACGAAAGCCAGTGAAGAGTAGAATTCAATGAAATTGCATTCAGGCAGCTTCGCGATACCTGCTATTGCATTTTTTTGCGTGGTAGGGATACTTTTGATTCCGAAACCATACAGCTGTAAAATCATCAGAAATGGGAATCGGAAGTGCCTGAATATCAAAATCGCGCTGTTATTGTCCTCAGGAACATGAAAAAATTAAATATCTTCACTACAACGATATTCTGGAGTTCCTCGGAAAACGATCGGATAGCAAGCAGTGCGTTGCTGGAAAAACGGCCGTTGTTCATACTTTCTCCCATTTCAATATATGGGGTGTCAAACGAAAGCTAGTGAAGAGTAGAATTCAATAAAAGTGCATTCAGGCAGCTTCGCGATACCTGCAATTGCAGTTTTTTGCGTGGTTGGGATACTTTTGATCCCGAAACCTTACAGCTGCAAAATCATCGGAAACGGGAGTTGGAAGTGCCTGAATATCAAAATCGCGCTGTTATTGTACTCAGGAACATTAAACAATTACAGACCTTCACTACAACGATATTCTGGAGTTCCTCGGAAACGATCGGATTAATAGGAGTGCGTTGCTGGAAAAACGGCCGTTTTTCATACTTTCTCCAATTTCAATATATGGGGTGTCAAACAAAAGCTAGTGATGAGTAGAATTCAATAAAAGTGCATTCAGGCAGCTTCGCGACACCTGCAATTGCAATTTTTTGCGTGGTTGGGATACTTTTGATTCCGAAACCCTACAGCTGTAAAATCATCGGAAACGGGAGTCGGAAGTGCCTGAATATCAAAATTGCGCTGTTATTGTAGTAAGGAACATAAAAAATTAAAGATCTTCACTACCACGATATTCTGAAGTTCCTCGGAAAACGATCGGATTAAAAGGAGTGCGTTGCTGGAAAAACGGCCGTTTTTCATACTTTCTCCAATTTCAATATTTGGGGTGTCAAACGAAAGCTAGTGATGAGTAGAATTCAATAAAAGTGCATTCAGGCAGCTTCGCGATACCTGCAATTGTAGTTTTTTGCGTGGTTGGGATACTTTTGATTCCGAAACCATACAGCTGTAAAATCATCGGAAACGGGAGTCGGAAGTGCCTGAATATCAAAATCGCGCTGTTATTGTACTCAGGAACATAAAAAAATTAAAGATCTTCACTATCACGATATTCTGGAGTTCCTCGGAAAACTATCGGATTAAAAGGAGTGCGTTGCTGGAAAAACGGCAGTTTTTCATACTTTCTCCAATTTCAATATATGGGGTGTCAAACGAAAGCTAGTGATGAGTAGAATTCAATAAAAGTGCATTCAGGCAGCTTCGCGATACCTGCAATTGCAGTTTTTTGCGTGGTTGGGATACTTTTGATTCCGAAACCATACAGCTGTAAAATCATCGGAAACGGGAGTCGGAAGTGCCTGAATATCAAAATCGCGCTGTTATTGTACTCAGGAACATAAAAAACTTAAAGGTCTTCACTACAACGATATTCTGGAGTTCCTCGGAAAACGATCGGATTAAAAGGAGTGCGTTGCTGGAAAAACTGTCGTTTTTCATACTTTCTCCAATTACAACATATGGGGTGTCAAACGAAAGCTAGTGAAGAGTAGAATTCAATAAAATTGCATTCAGGCAGCTTCGCGATACCTGCAATTGCATTTTTTTGCGTGGTTGGGGTACTTTTGATTCCGAAACCATACAGCTGTAAAATCATCGGAAACGAGAATCGGAAGTGCCTGAATATCAAAATCGCGCTGTTATTGTACTCAGGAACATGAAAAAATTAAATACCTTCACTACAACGATATTCTGGAGTTCCTCGGAAAACGATCGGATAGCAAGCAGTGCGTTGCTGGAAAAACGGCCGTTGTTCATACTTTCTCCCATTTCAATATATGGGGTGTCAAACGAAAGCTAGTGAAGAATAGAATTCAATAAAAGTGCATTCAGGCAGCTTCGCGATACCTGCAATTGCAGTTTTTGCGTGGTTGGGATACTTTTGATTCCGAAACCATACAGCTGTAAAATCATCGGAAACGGGAGTCGGAAGTGCCTGAATATCAAAATCGGGCTGTTATTGTACTCAGGAACATAAATAAGTTACAGATCTTCACTACAACGATATTCTGGAGTTCCTCGGAAAACGATCGGATTGCAAGGAATGCGTTGCTGGAAAAACGGCAGTTTTTCATACTTTCTCCAATTTCAATATATGGGGTGTCAAACGAAAGCTAGTGATGAGTAGAATTCAATAAAAGTGCATTCAGGCAGCTTCGCGACACCTGCAATGGCAGGTTTTGCGTGGTTGGGATACTTTTGATTCCGAAACCATACAGCTGTAAAATCATGGGAAACGGGAGTCGGAAGTGCCTGAATATAGAAACCGCGCTGTTATTGTACTCAGAAACATAAAAAATTAAAGATCTTCACAACAACAATATTCTGGAGTTCCTCGGAAAACGATCGGATTGCAAGGAGTGCGTTGCTGGAAAAACGGCCGTTTTTCATACTTTCTCCAATTTCAATATATGGGGTGTCAAACGAAAGCTAGTGATGAGTCGAATTCAATAAAAGTGCATTCAGGCAGCTTCGCGGTACCTGCAATTGCAGTTTTTTGCGTGGTTGGGATACTTTTGATTCCGAAACCATACAGCTGTAAAATCATCGGAAACGGGAGTCGGAAGTGCCTGAATATCAAAATCGCACTGTTATTGTACTCAGGAACATCAAAAATTAAAGATCTTCACTACAACGATACTCTGGACTTCCTTGGAAAACGATCGGATTACAAGGAGTGCGTTGCTGGAAAAACGGCCGTTTTTCATAATTTCTCCAATTTCAATATATGGGGTGGCAAACGAAAGCTAGTGATGAGAAGAATTCAATCAAAGTGCATTCAGGCAGCTTCGCAATACCTGCAATTGCAGTTTTTGCGTGGTTGCGATACTTTTGATTCCGAAACTATACAGCTGTAAAATCATCGGAAACGGGAGTCGGAAGTGCCTGAATATCAAAATCGCGCTGTTATTTTACTCAGAAACATAAAAAATTAAAGATCTTTACTACAACGATATTCTGGAGTTCCTCGGAAGACGATCGGATTGCAAGGAGTGCGTTGCTAGAAAAACGGCCGTTTTTCATACTTTCTCCAATTTCAATATATGGGGTGTCAAACGAAAGCTAGTGATGAATGGAATTCAATAAAAGTGCATTCAGGTAGCTTCGCGATAGCTGCAATTGCAGTTTTTTGCGTGGTTGGGATACTTTTGATTCCAGAACCATTAAGCTGTAAAATCATCGGAAACGGGAGTCGGAAGTGCCTGAATATCAAAATCGCGCTGTTATTGTACTCAGGAACATAAAAAAATTAAAGATCTTCACTACAACGATACTCTGGAGTTCCTCGGAAAACGATCGGATTACAAGGAGTGCGTTGCTGAAAAAACGGTATATGGGATGTCAAACGAAAGCTAGTGATGAGTTGAATTCAATAAAAGTGCATTCAGGCAGCTTCGCAATACCTGCAATTGCAGTTATTTGCGTGGTTGGGATGCTTTTGATTCCGAAACCATACAGCTGTCAAATCATCGGAAATGGGAGTCGAAAGTTCCTGAATATCAAAATCGTACTGTTATTGTACTCAGGAACATAAAAAAATTAAAGATCTTCACTACAACGATATTCTGGAGTTCCTCGGAAAACGATCGGATTAAAAGGAGTGCGTTGCTGGAAAAACGGCCCTTGTTCATACATTCTCCAATTTCCATATATGGGGTGTCAAACGAAAGCTAGTGATGAGTGGAATTCAATAAAAGTGCATTCAGGCAGCTTCGCGATACCTGCAATTGCAGTTTTTTGCGTGGTTGGGATACTTTTGATTCCGAAACCATACAGCTGTAAAATCATCGGAAACGGGAGTCGGAACTGCCTGAATATCAAAATCGCGCTGTTATTGTACTCAGGAACATAAAAAAATTAAAGATCTTCACTACAACGATATTCTGGAGTTCCTCGTAAAACGATCGGATTAATAGGAGTGCGTTGCTGGAGAAACGGCCGTTTTTCATGCTTTCTCCAATTTCAATATATGGGGTGTCAAACGAAAGCTAGTGATGAGTAGAATGCATTAAAAGTGCATTCAGGCAGCTTCGCGATAGCTGCAATTGCAGTTTTTTGCGTGGTTGGGATACTTTTGATTCCGATACCATACAGCTGTAAAATCATCGGAAACGGGAGTCGGAAGTGCCTGAATATCAAAATCGCGCTGTCATTGTACTCAGGAACATAAAAAAATTAAAGATCTTCAACGACATTCTGGATTTCCTCGGAAAACGATCGGATTACAAGGAGTGCGTTGCTGGAAAAACGGCCGTATTTCATACTTTCTCCAATTTCAATATATGGGGTGTCAAACGAAAGTTAGTGATAAGTAGAATCATACAGCTGTAAAATCATCGGAAACGGGAGTCGAAAGTGCCTCGATATCAAAATCGCGCTGTTATTGTACTCAGGAACATAAAAAAATTAAAGATCTTCACTATTCACATTCAGGCAACTTCGCGATACCTGCAATTGCAGTTTTTTGCGTGGTTGGGATGCTTTTGATTCCGAAACCATACAGCTGTAAAATCATCGGAAACTCGAGTCGGATGTGCCTGAATATCAAAACCGCGCTGTTATTGTACTCAGGAACATAAAAAAATTAAAGATCTTCACTAAAACGATATTCTGGAGCTCCTCGGAAAACGATAGGATTGCAAGGAGTGCTTTGCTGAAAAAACGGCCGTTTTCATACTTTCTCCAATTTCAATATATGGGGTGTAAAACGAAAGTCATTGATGAGTAGAATTCAATAAAAGTGCATTCAGGCAGCTTCACGATACTTGCAATTGCAGTTTTGTGCGTGGTTGGGATGCTTTTGATTCCGGAACCATACAGCTGTAAAATCATCGGAAACGGGAGTCGGAAGTGCCTGAATATCAAAATCGCGATGTTATTGTAATCAGGAACATAAAAAAATTAAAGATCTTCACTACAACGATATTCTGGAGTTCCTCGGAAAACGATCGGATTACAAGGAGTGCGTTGCTGGAAAAACGGCCGTTTTTCATTCTTTCTCCAATTTCAATATTTGGGGTTCCAAACGAAAGCTGGTGGTGAGAAGGATTCAATAAAAGTGCATTCAGGCAGCTTCGCGATACCTGCAATTGCAGTTTTTTGCGTGGTTGGGATACTTTTGATTCCGAAACCATACAGCTGTAAAATCATCGGAAACGGGAGTCGGAAGTGCCTGAATATCAAAATCGCGCTGTTATTGTACTCAGGAACATAAAAAAATTAAAGATCTTCAACGACATTCTGGATTTCCTCGGAAAACGATCGGATTACAAGGAGTGCGTTGCTGGAAAAACGGCCGTTTTTCATACTTTCTCCAATTTCAATATATGGGGTGTCAAACGAAAGTTAGTGATAAGTAGAATCATACAGCTGTAAAATCATCGGAAACGGGAGTCGAAAGTGCCTCGATATAGAAATCGCGCTGTTATTGTACTCAGGAACATAAAAAAATTAAAGATCTTCACTGCAACGATATTCTGGGGTTCCTCGGAAAACGATCGGATTGCAAGGAGTGCGTTGCTGAAAAAACTTCCGTTGTTCATACTTTCTCCAATTTCAATATATGGGGTGTCAAACGAAAGCTAGTGAAGAGTGGAATTCATTAAAAGTGCATTCAGGCAGCTTCGCGATACCTGCAATTGCAGTTTTTTGCGTGGTTGGGATACTTTTGATTCCGAAACCATACAGCTGTAAAATCATCGGAAACGGGAGTCGGAAGTGCCTGAATATCAAAATCGCGCTGTTATTGTACTCAGGAACATAAAAAAATTAAAGATCTTCAACGACATTCTGGATTTCCTCGGAAAACGATCGGATTACAAGGAGTGCGTTGCTGGAAAAACGGCTGTTTTTTATACTTTCTCCAATTTCAATTTATGGCTTGTCGAACGAAAGCTAGTGATGAGTAGGATTCAATAAAATTGCATTCAGGCAGGTTCGCGATACCTGCAATTGCAGTTTTTTGCGTGGTTGGGATACTTTTGATTCCGAAACCATACAGCTGTAAAATCATCGGAAACGGGAGTCGGAAGTGCCTGAATATCAAAATCGCGCTGTTATTGTACTCCGGAGCATGAAAAAATTAAAGATCTTCACCACAACGATATTCTGGAGTTCCTCGGAAAACGATCGGGTTAAAAGGAGTGCGTTGCTGAAAAAACGGCCGTTCTTCATACTTTCTCCAATTTCAATATATGGGGTTTCAAACGAAAGCTAGTGAAGAGGGGAATTCAATAAAAGTGCATTCAGGCAGCTTCGCGATACCTGCAATTGCAGTTTTTTGCGTGGTTGGGATACTTTTGATTCCGAAACCATACAGCTGCAAAATCATCGGAAACGGGAGTCGGAAGTGCCTGAATATCGAAATCGCACTGTAATTGTACTCCGGAGCATGAAAAAATTAAAGATCTTCACCACAACGATATTCTGGAGTTCCTCGGAAAACGATCGGGTTAAAAGGAGTGCGTTGCTGAAAAAACGGCCGTTCTTCATACTTTCTCCAATTTCAATATATGGGGTTTCAAACGAAAGCTAGTGAAGAGGGGAATTCAATAAAAGTGCATTCAGGCAGCTTCGCGATACCTGCAATTGCAGTTTTTTGCGTGGTTGGGATACTTTTGATTCCGAAACCATACAGCTGTAAAATCATCGGAAACGCGAGTCGAAAGTGCCTGAATATCAAAATCGCACTGTAATTGTACTCCGGAGCATGAAAAAATTAAAGATCTTCACCACAACGATATTCTGGAGTTCCTCGGAAAACGATCGGGTTAAAAGGAGTGCGTTGCTGAAAAAACGGCCGTTTTTCATACTTTCTCCAATTTCAATATATGGGGTGTTAAACGAAAGCTAGTGAAGGGTGGAATTCAATAAAAGTGCATTCAGGCAGCTTCGCGATACCTGCAATTGCAGTTTTTTGCGCGGTTGGGATACTTTTGATTCCAGAACCATACAGCTGTAAATCATCGAAAGCAGGAGTCGGAAGTGATTGAGTATCAAAATCGCGCTGTTAGTGTACTCAGGAACATAAAAAAAAAATAAAGATCATCACTACAACGATATTCTGGAGTTCCTCTGAAAACAATCGGATTAGAAGGAGTGCGTTGCTGGCAAAACGGCAGTTGTTCATACCTCCTCCAATTTCAATATATGGGGTGTCAAACGAAAGCTAGTGATGAGTAGAATTCAATAGAAGTGCATACAGGCAGCTTCCCGATACCTGCAATTGCAGTTTTTTACGTGGTCGGGATACCTTTGATTCCCAGACCATACAGCTGTAAAATCATCGGAAACGGGAGTCAGAAGTGCCTGAATATCAAAATCGCACTGTCATTGTACTCAGGAACATTAAAAAATTAAAGATCTTCACTACAACGCTATTCTGGAGTTCCTCGGAAAACGATCGGATTACAAGGAGTGCGTTGCTGGAAAAACGGAGGTTTTTCATACTTTCTCCAATTTCAATATATGGTGTTTCAAACGAATGCTAGTGATGAGTAGAATTCAATAAAAGTGCTGTCAGGCAGCTTCGCGATAGCTGCAATTGCAGTTTTTTGCGTGGTTGGGATACTTTTGATTCCGAAACCATACAGCTGTAAAATCATCGGAAACGGGAGTCGGAAGTACCCGAATATCAAAATCGCGCTGCTATTGTACTCAGGAACATAAAAAAATTAAAGATCTTCACTACAACGAGATTCTGGAGTTCCTCGGAAAACGATCAGATTAAAAGGAGTGCGTTGCTGGAAAAACGGCCGTTTTTCAAACTTTCTCCAATTTCAATATATGGGGTGTCAAACGAAAGCTAGTGATGAGTAGAATTCAATAAAATTGTATTCAGGCAGCTTTGCGATACCTGCAATTTCAGTTATTTGCGTGGTCGGGATACCTATGATTCCGAGACCATACAGCTGTAAAATCACCGGAAACGGGAGTCAGAAGTGCCTGAATATCAAAATCGCGCTGTTATTGTACTCAGGAACATTAAAAAAATTAAAGATCTTCACTACAACGATATTCTGGAGTTCCTCGGAAAACGATCGGATAAAAAGGAGTGCGTTGCTGGCAAAACGGCAGTTGTTCATACTTTCTCCAATTTCAATATATGGGGTGTCAAACGAAAGCTAGTGATGAGTAGAATTCAATAGAAGTGCATTCAGGCACCTTTGCGATACCTGCAATTACAGTTTTTTGCGTGGTCGGGATACCTTTGATTCCGAGACCATACAGCTGTAAAATCATCGGAAACGGGAGTCAGAAGTGCCTGAATATCATAATCGCACTGTTATTGTACTCAGGAACATCAAAAAATTAAAGATCTTCACTACAACGATATCCTGGAATTCCTCGGAAAACGATCGGTTTGCAAGGAGTGCGTTGCTGGAAAAACGGCCGTTTTTCACACTTTCTCCAATTTCAATATATGGGGTGTCAAACGAAAGCTAGTGATGAGTAGAATTCAATAAAAGTGCATTCAGGCAGCTTCGCGATACCTGCAATTGCAGTTTTTTGCGTGGTTGGGATACTTTTGATTCCGAGACCATACAGCTGTAAAATCATCGGAAACGGGAGTCGGAAGTGCCTGAATATCAAAATCGCGCTGTTATTGTACTCAGGAACATAAAAAATCAGAATATATAAATGGCGTCTGGGCAAAGTTCGAAGTTCAAAAATTTTTTAAAGTTTCAATCCATATTGGATTTTTATGAAGTCTAAAATCAAGGTAGACGTTGATGAGATCATGTATTAAATGTACCAGAACTGAATTCGATTCCAATAAACTCCTGCAGATTTTAGCCGTTGTGGTTTTTGCATTGCAGTAAAAAATTATATTTTAATATGAGTACATGATGCAATGTATTCAAGAAACTGAGTTAGTTGAATGGTTTGAAATTAAAAAATTTGCCACTTAAAAGGGTGACATAAAAAACTTTTAGAAAAAAAGAAAACCGACTTCAAAATGCCCTAAAAAGGATGAAATAAATTTTATGGAAGCGGTGCCATATCATACTTTCCCCATTCTTTTGTGATGGTGAAGATGTTGGAAGTATTTATGTTGAAATGGGGAAATTTATTTGGCACCGCTTCCATAAAATTTATTTCATCCTTTTTTGGGCATTTTGAAGTCGGTTTTCTTTTTTTTCTAAAAGTTTTTTATTTCACCCTTTTTAGTGGCAAATTTTTTAATTTCAAACCATTCAAAACTCAGTTTCTTGAATACATTGCATCATGTACTCGTATATTAAAATATAATTTTTTACTGAAATGCAAAAACCACTACGGCTATAATCTGCAGGAGTTCATTGGAATCGAATTTAAGTCTGGTACATTTAATCCATGATCTCATCAAAGTCTACCTTGATTTTAGATTTCATAATAATCCAATAAGAATTGTAGCTTTGAGAAATTTTCGAATATATATATATTTATATCTATACATATCTATATATCTATTATAAATATATATATATATATATATATATATATATATATATATATATATATATATATATATGTGTGTGTGTGTGTGTGTGTGTGTATATGTATGTATATATATACATATATATTTATATATATATATAAATATATATATATATATATATATATATATATATATATATATATATATATATATATATATATATATATATATATCTATATATATATATATATATATATATATATATATATATATATATATATATGTATACATATATATATATATATATAGATATATATATATATAAAAATATTATATATATATATATATATATATATATATATATATATATATATATATATATATATATATATATATATATATATATATATATATATATATATATATATATATATATATATATAAATATATACATATACGAGGTGTGTTCAAAAAATATCGCGAATTTTGTTTTTTTTTCAAAAATTGTTTATTTATTCATGAATATCTATTTTGTCCCCTTGAAAGTAATCCCCATGAGATATTATACACTTGTGCCAACGGTTTTTCCAATCTTCGAAGCACTTCAGAAAATCATTTTTTTTAATCTTGTTCAGCTCCTCCTTCGATGCCGTCTTTATCTCGTCAAGCGTAGCGTAACGTCGTCCTTTCATGGGCCTCTTCAGTTTAGGAAACAAGAAAAAGTCACAGGGGTTCAGATCTGGGGAATACGGTGGCTGCGGCATCATTAGTGTGTTGTTTTTGGCCAAAAAGTCGCGCACAAGCAACGATGTGTGAGCAGGGGCGTTATCGTGGTGCAAAAGCCAATTTTTGTTCTCCCACAAATCCGGGCGTTTCTGGCGGATTGCTTCGCGCAAATTGCGCATAACTTGCAGGTAATATTCCTTATTGACCGTTCTTCCTGTGGCAAGAACTCATGATGCACCACGCCCCTGGAATCGAAGAAAACTGTCAGCAAAACTTTCACATTCGACCGAACTTGGCGCGCTTTTTTCGGTCTTGGTTCATGCGGCAGCTTCCATTGAGATGATTGAGCTTTGGTTTCCACGTCATAACCATAAACCCACGATTTGTCACCAGTTATGACCCTCTGGAGCAAATTTGGTTCGTCGCGGACAGAGTTTAACATCTCATTAGCAATGTTCATGCGTTGCTGTTTTTGGTCGCAATTGAGCAATTTTGGTACGAATTTCGCGGCGACCCGTCTCATGCCCAAATCGTTGATAAAAATCGAATGGCACGAGCCAATCGATATGCTTAGGTCCTCAGCAACTTCTCTAACGGTGATTCGACGATTGGCCAATACCATTTTCTCCACTTCATTAATTTTTTCGTCTGTTGTTGAAGTGCTCGGGCGTCCGGCACGCTCTTCGTCGTTCACATCTTCTCGGCCTTCTAAAAACATTTTGTACCACCGATAAACGTTGCTTTGGTCCAAGGTAGCTTCGCCGTATGCCACAGTCAACATTCGGAATAGATCCGCGCACTTAATTTCGTTTTTCACACAAAATTTGATACACGTTCTTTGATCCATTTTTTTGAATAAGTAAAAATCGAAGACAATTGAAAACACGTGCAAGTAAAGCAGCTATCACCAATTAAGTGAACATTCAAAATGACCGAGCTTGTCGGCATAAGTGACAGAAATGAGTACCAACATAACGCCACAAAAAAATCGAAATTCGAATATACGTAACCCGCGAAAATTCAAAATTCGCGATGCTTTTTGAACACACCTCGTATGTATAGACATATGTTTTTATATATATAAACATAAAGTTCACTCCGCAATCAATCTCATGAAATTTACTTAAAAATATCCTTCTTAACCATTCGTTCACGTTTATTCGATACACATCGCCTTAGTTTTCAGTTAACTATGGCACCTAATTTTCATGAAAGTTTGAAGATAATCATACCAAAAGTTCAATGAAAACTCGGCTATGCATTTCTATCTTCATCTGTACAGTTATGATCAATTATAGCAGGAAATGTATTTCTTTTTAGGTTGCGATTATCGCCGGTTTTTAGTATGGAAATCACTTATTTTAGATTTCTGGGCATATGTTATAATGTAGATATAATATTAAAAGTAACGAGTCAACATTATAATTTGCAATCACTTAATCCTTATTATTTCTTCAGGGAATTTTATAATCCTATATGTACCGTTTACGTCTAAGGATGTAAGAAGGATCCTGTACCAAGCTCATTGGTAAGCAAAGAATGAATGCGGAAGAGAAAAGCGTCCTGAAATGTTTCCTCTAACTATTGTATTTATGCCACACTTAGAATTAATTTATGGGTTATTTCCGGTAGAAATGATGGACTAAAAAGTACCGTTTATGCAGAAAATTAAGGATACTGATCATTTTTATCATCCATCACCAAAGGACTCGGTATCTCCAACAAATCCTTGCAGAGTGCCAACTAATTGGCACTTTTCGTATGAAATATCTTTTAAATTCAATTTCTTGACATCAATGTATCATATTTAACTGTTAATATCTACAGAGCCCTTGGAAGGATTGCAATTCTGTTCCGATGCATTTCAGATCAATATGTTGTCTTTCATTTGAAACCTCTACAATCAAAATCCTTACAAGCGGCGATCAGTTATGCTGAAAAATCGGGGTGAAAGTCGGAATTTTTTTGGTTTTAAGGGTAGAAGTCCTTTACCGTTACTTGAATTTCTTGTCCTTTAAACGCGACCTAACTGGAAGAAGGACGGATCATTTCCCAAAAACTGGACTCTTCTATCCATCTCCGTTCAAAAATTATGCGTGAACATACAAAAAAAAAAAGCAAAAAAAAAATATACGCAATGAATTGATAACCTTCTTTCTTTTGGAAGTCGGTTAAAAATTGAAGATCTTCACTACAACGATATTCTGGAGTTCCTCGGAAAACGATCGGATTGCAAGGAGTGCGTTGCTGGAAAAACGGCCGTTTTTCATACTTTCTCCAAATTCAATATATGGGGTGTCAAACGAAAGCTAGTGATGAGTAGAATTCAATAAAAGTGCATTCAGGCAGCTTCGCGATAGCTGCAATTGCAGTTTTTGCGTGGTTGGAATACTTTTGGTTCCGAAACCATACAGCTATAAAGTCATCGGAAACGGGAGTCGGAAGTGCCTGAATATCAAAACCGCGCTGTTATTGTACTCAGGAACATAAAAGAATTAAAGATCTTCACTACAACGATATTCTGGAGTTCCTCGGAAAACGATCGGATTGCAAGGAGTGCGTTGCTGGAAAAACGGCAGTTCTTCATACTTTCTCCAATTTGAATATATGGGGTGTCAAACGAAAGCTAGTGATGAGTAGAATTCAATTAAAGTGCATTAAGGCAGCTTAACGATACCTGCAATTGCAGTTTTTTGCGTGGTTGGGATACTTTTGATTCCGTAACCATACAGCTGTAAAATCATCGGAAACGGGAGTCGGAAGTGCCTCAATATCAAAATCGCACTTTTATTGTACTCAGGAGCATAAAAAAATTAAGGATCTTCACTACAACGCTAATCTGGAGTTCCTCGGAAAACGATCGGATTAAAAGGAGTGTGTTGCTGGAAAAACGGCCGTTTTTCATACTTTCTCCAATTTCAATATATGGGGTGTCAAACAAAAGCTAGTGATGAGTAGAATTCAATAAAAGTGCATTCAGGCAGCTTCACAATAGCTGCAATTGCAGTTTTTGCGTGGTTGGAATACTTTTGATTCCGAAACCATACGAGGTGTGTTCAAAAAATATAGCGAATTTTGCTATTTTCAAAAATTATTTATTTATTCATGAATATGTATTTTGTCCCCTTCAAAGTAATCCCCATGAGATATTATACACTTGTGCCAACGGTTTTTCCAATCTTCGAAGCACTTCAAAAAATCATTTTTTTTAATCTTGTTCAGCTCCTCCTTCGATGCCGTCTTTATCTCGTCAAGCGTAGCGTAACGTCGTCCTTTCATGGGCCTCTTCAGTTTCGGAAACAAGAAAAAGTCACAGGGGGCCAGATATGGGGAATACGGTGGCTGCGGCATCATTAGTGTGTTGTTTTTGGTCAAAAAGTCGCGCACAAGCAATGATGTGTGAGCAGGGGCGTTATCGTGGTGCAAAAGCCAATTTTTGTTCTCCCACAAATCCGGGCGTTTCTGGCGGATTGCTTCGCGCAAATTGCGTATAACTTGCAGGTAATATTCCTTATTGACCGTTCTTCCCTGTGGCAAGAACTCATGATGCACCACGCCCCTGCAATCGAAGAAAACTGTCAGCAAAACTTTCACATTCGACCGAACTTGGCGCGCTTTTTACGGTCTTGGTTCATGTGGCAGCTTCCATTGAGATGATTGAGCTTTGGTTTCCACGTCATAACCATAAACCCACGATTCGTCACCAGTTATGAACCTCTGGAGCAAATTTGGTTCGTCGCGGACAGAGTTTAACATCTCATTAGCCTCTTCAGTTTGGGAAACAAGAAGAAGTCACAGGGGGCCAGATCTGGGGAATACGGTGGCTGCGGCATCATTAGTGTGTTGTTTTTGGCCAAAAAGTCGCGCACAAGCAATGATGTGTGAGCAGGGGCGTTATCGTGGTGCAAAAGCCAATTTTTGTTCTCCCACAAATCCGGGCGTTTCTGGCGGATTGCTTCGCGCAAATTGCGCATAACTTGCAGGTAATATTCCTTATTGACCGTTCTTCCCTGTGGCAAGAACTCATGATGCACCACGCCCCTGCAATCGAAGAAAACTGTCAGCAAAACTTTCACATTCGACCGAACTTGGCGCGCTTTTTACGGTCTTGGTTCATGTGGCAGCTTCCATTGAGATGATTGAGCTTTGGTTTCCACGTCATAACCATAAACCCACGATTCGTCACCAGTTATGACCCTCTGGAGCAAATTTGGTTCGTCGCGGACAGAGTTTAACATCTCATTAGCAATGTTCATGCGTTGCTGTTTTTGGTCGCAATTGAGCAATTTTGGTACGAATTTCGCGGCGACCCGTCTCATGCCCAAATCGTTGATAAAAATCGAATGGCACGAGCCAATCGATATGCTTAGGTCCTCAGCAACTTCTCTAACGGTGATTCGACGATTGGCCAATACCATTTTCTCCACTTCATTAATTTTTTCGTCTGTTGTTGAAGTGCTTCTCGGCCTTCTAAAAACATTTTGTACCACCGATAAACGTTGCTTTGGTCCAAGGTAGCTTCGCCGTATGCCACAGTCAACATTCGGAATAGATCCGCGCACTTAATTTCGTTTTTCACACAAAATTTGATACACGTTCTTTGATCCATTTTTTTGAATAAGTAAAAATCGAAGACGATTGAAAACACGTGCAAGTAAAGCAGCTATCACCAATTAAGCGAACATTCAAAATGGCCGAGCTTGTCGGCATAAGTGACAGAAATGAGTACCAACATAACGCCACAAAAAAATCGAAATTCGAATATACGTAACCCGCGAAAATTCAAAATTCGTGATACTTTTTGAACACACCTCGTACAGCTATAAAGTCATCGGAAACGGGAGTCGGAAGTGCCTGAGTATCAAAACCGCGCTGTTATTGTACTCAGGAACATAAAAAAATTAAAGATCTTCACTACAACGATATTCTGGAGTTCCTCGAAAAACGATCGGATTATAAGGAGTGCGTTGCTGGACAAACGGCCGTTCCTCATACTTTCTCCAATTTCAATATATGGGGTATCAAACGAAAGCTAGTGATGAGTAGAATTCAATAAAAGTGCATTCAGGCAGCTTCGCAATACCTGCAATTGCATTTTTTTGCGTGGTTGGGATACTTTTGATTCCGAAACCATACAGCTGTAAAATCATCGGAAACGGGAGTCGGAAGTGCCTGAATATCAAAATCGCGTTGTCATTGTACTCAGGAACATAAAAAAATTAAAGATCTTCACTACAAAGATATTCTGGAGTTCCTCAGAAAACGATCGGGTTAAAAGGAGTGCGTTGCTGAAAAAACGGCCGTTTTTCATACTTTCTCCAATTTCAATATATGGGGTGTCAAACGAAAGCTAGTGAAGAGTGGAATTCATTAAAAGTGCATTCAGGCAGCTTCGCGATACCTGCAATTGCAGTTTTTTGCGTGGTTGGGATACTTTTGATTCCGAAACCATACAGCTGTAAAATCATCGGAAACGGGAGTCGGAAGTGCCTGAATATCAAAATCGCACTGTAATTGTACTCCGGAGCATGAAAAAATTAAAGATCTTCACTACAACGATATTCTGGATTTCCTCGGAAAACGATCGGATTAAAAGGAGTGCGTGGCTGGAAAAACGGCCGTTTTTTATACTTTCTCCAATTTCAATTTATGGCTTGTCGAACGAAAGCTAGTGATGAGTAGGATTCAATAAAATTGCATTCAGGCAGCATCGTGAAACCTGCAATTGCAGTTTTTTGCGTGGTTGGGATACTTTTGATTCCGAAACCATACAGCTGCAAAATCATGGGAAACGGGAGTCGGAAGTGCCTGTTATAGGTGAACATACAAAAAAAAAAGCAAAAAAAAAATATATACGCAATGATTTGATTACCTTCTTACTTTTGGAAGTCAGTTAAAAATGATCTGGTTTATAAGTTCTTTCAAGTAAAGTCATTTAAAACGTTTCCATGAAAAATATTCATTATTTCAGTTGGCACTAAAATAGCGAATTGCGCTTGCCTTCAGACCTTTGGGGGCCGCCTTTTTGAATGCATGCATTTGATTTTGGATTATTTTAAATCTTTGTATGCTAGGACCTCATCAATCAATGTACTATCTCGTTCAAATAGGATAATTCAATTTTTAAAGAAAATGGCAGCTAAAAATATTAGGCTTAAAATTTTCGACTTTTTTATTTTTCATTCAATTTTAATCATTTCCTGCGAAATACAAGAACATAAAAAAAGAGATTCATAATCTCAAGTTTTATCAAAATCCGTTGGAAAATGTGACCGCTAGAGGGCCACAAAAACATGAAAAAAAACGCATATTTGAACAGCCGTCGTTTTGAAATTTGCACATGCATGATCACCAAAATATCAAAGACTATAGGTGTAAGAAATGTCTATCTTAAAACCAAGTTTCGTATATGTCGGCTCAAAATTGCGACTTTTAAAAGCCTTTGAAATTTTGACTTTCAACTGGCCGCCATTTTGTCTTTTGCAACTTGACCTCCAGTTTTTTTACGTAATTCTTTACATACTTATAATTTCTATCAAACAACCGAGTTTCCTGAAAATCTGTTGAAAGCTTTTACCACTATTACAACAACAAAATTTTGCACGTTTTTCGAACTTTGAGCGGCCGCCATTTGTTTCTGCTGTACCGACTTTAGATTTTTTATTGTGAGATTCATCACATACATCAGTGAACCTTTGTACCAAATTTCATCCAAATCGGAGCTATACTTTGGTTAGCACAGAAATCACGATTTTTCGTCTAAAATGGCCGCCATTTTGTTTTTGCCCGGCCGATATAGCTGGTTCACTAAGTTAAACGAGGTAATTACCCAATACACCTTTCCTGAATATTTGGTGAAAATCGAAGCAAAATTGCAACCTCTAGCGTGGTCACAAATTTCGTTATATCCCATATCTATACATATATATATATATATATATATATATATATATATATATATATATATATATATATATATATATATATATATATATATATATATATATATATATATATATTTAGATATGATGCTCTCCGCAATAAGCAAATTTCTCTCGAGAAAATTACCTAATCTATGGGGTGTCAAACGAAAGCTAGTGATGAGTAGAATTCAATAAAAGTGCCTTCAGGCAGCTTCGCGATACCTGCAATTGTAGTTTTTTGCATGGTTGGAATCCTTTTGATTCCGGAACCATACAGCTGTAAAATCATCGGAAACGGGGGTCGGAAGTGCCTGAATATCCAAATCGCGCTGTTATTGTACTCAGGGACATCAAAAAACTAAAGATCTTCACTACAACGATATTCTGGAGTTCCTTGGAAAGTGATCGGATTGCAAGGAGTGCGTTGCTGGAAAAACGGCCGTTCTTCATACTTTCTCCAATTCCAACATATGCGGTGTCAAACGAAAGCTAGTGATGAGTAGAATTCAATAAAAATGCATTCAGGCGGCTTCGCGATACCTGCAATTGCAGTTTTTTGCGTGGTTGGGATACTTTTGATTCCAAAACCATACAGCTGTAAAATCTTCGGAAACGGGGGTCGGAAGTGCCTGAATATCAAAATCGCGCTGTTATTGTACTCAGGAACATAAAAATATATCTTCACTACAACGATATTCTGGAGTTCCTCGAAAAACGATCGGATTATAAGGAGTGCGTTGCTGGACAAACGGCCGTTCCTCATACTTTCTCCAATTTCAATATATGGGGTATCAAACGAAAGCTAGTGATGAGTAGAATTCAATAAAAGTGCATTCAGGCAGCTTCGCAATACCTGCAATTGCATTTTTTTGCGTGGTTGGGATACTTTTGATTCCGAAACCATACAGCTGTAAAATCATCGGAAACGGGAGTCGGAAGTGCCTGAATATCAAAATCGCGTTGTCATTGTACTCAGGAACATAAAAAAATTAAAGATCTTCACTACAAAGATATTCTGGAGTTCCTCAGAAAACGATCGGGTTAAAAGGAGTGCGTTGCTGAAAAAACGGCCGTTTTTCATACTTTCTCCAATTTCAATATATGGGGTGTCAAACGAAAGCTAGTGAAGAGTGGAATTCATTAAAAGTGCATTCAGGCAGCTTCGCGATACCTGCAATTGCAGTTTTTTGCGTGGTTGGGATACTTTTGATTCCGAAACCATACAGCTGTAAAATCATCGGAAACGGGAGTCGGAAGTGCCTGAATATCAAAATCGCACTGTAATTGTACTCCGGAGCATGAAAAAATTAAAGATCTTCACTACAACGATATTCTGGATTTCCTCGGAAAACGATCGGATTAAAAGGAGTGCGTGGCTGGAAAAACGGCCGTTTTTTATACTTTCTCCAATTTCAATTTATGGCTTGTCGAACGAAAGCTAGTGATGAGTAGGATTCAATAAAATTGCATTCAGGCAGCATCGTGAAACCTGCAATTGCAGTTTTTTGCGTGGTTGGGATACTTTTGATTCCGAAACCATACAGCTGCAAAATCATGGGAAACGGGAGTCGGAAGTGCCTGTTATAGGTGAACATACAAAAAAAAAAGCAAAAAAAAAATATATACGCAATGATTTGATTACCTTCTTACTTTTGGAAGTCAGTTAAAAATGATCTGGTTTATAAGTTCTTTCAAGTAAAGTCATTTAAAACGTTTCCATGAAAAATATTCATTATTTCAGTTGGCACTAAAATAGCGAATTGCGCTTGCCTTCAGACCTTTGGGGGCCGCCTTTTTGAATGCATGCATTTGATTTTGGATTATTTTAAATCTTTGTATGCTAGGACCTCATCAATCAATGTACTATCTCGTTCAAATAGGATAATTCAATTTTTAAAGAAAATGGCAGCTAAAAATATTAGGCTTAAAATTTTCGACTTTTTTATTTTTCATTCAATTTTAATCATTTCCTGCGAAATACAAGAACATAAAAAAAGAGATTCATAATCTCAAGTTTTATCAAAATCCGTTGGAAAATGTGACCGCTAGAGGGCCACAAAAACATGAAAAAAAACGCATATTTGAACGGCCGTCGTTTTGAAATTTGCACATGCATGATCACCAAAATATCAAAGACTATAGGTGTAAGAAATGTCTATCTTAAAACCAAGTTTCGTATATGTCGGCTCAAAATTGCGACTTTTAAAAGCCTTTGAAATTTTGACTTTCAACTGGCCGCCATTTTGTCTTTTGCAACTTGACCTCCAGTTTTTTTACGTAATTCTTTACATACTTATAATTTCTATCAAACAACCGAGTTTCCTGAAAATCTGTTGAAAGCTTTTACCACTATTACAACAACAAAATTTTGCACGTTTTTCGAACTTTGAGCGGCCGCCATTTGTTTCTGCTGTACCGACTTTAGATTTTTTATTGTGAGATTCATCACATACATCAGTGAACCTTTGTACCAAATTTCATCCAAATCGGAGCTATACTTTGGTTAGCACAGAAATCACGATTTTTCGTCTAAAATGGCCGCCATTTTGTTTTTGCCCGGCCGATATAGCTGGTTCACTAAGTTAAACGAGGTAATTACCCAATACACCTTTCCTGAATATTTGGTGAAAATCGAAGCAAAATTGCAACCTCTAGCGTGGTCACAAATTTCGTTATATCCCATATCTATACATATATATATATATATATATATATATATATATATATATATATATATATATATATATATATATATATATATATATATATATTTAGATATGATGCTCTCCGCAATAAGCAAATTTCTCTCGAGAAAATTACCTAATCTATGGGGTGTCAAACGAAAGCTAGTGATGAGTAGAATTCAATAAAAGTGCCTTCAGGCAGCTTCGCGATACCTGCAATTGTAGTTTTTTGCATGGTTGGAATCCTTTTGATTCCGGAACCATACAGCTGTAAAATCATCGGAAACGGGGGTCGGAAGTGCCTGAATATCCAAATCGCGCTGTTATTGTACTCAGGGACATCAAAAAACTAAAGATCTTCACTACAACGATATTCTGGAGTTCCTTGGAAAGTGATCGGATTGCAAGGAGTGCGTTGCTGGAAAAACGGCCGTTCTTCATACTTTCTCCAATTCCAACATATGCGGTGTCAAACGAAAGCTAGTGATGAGTAGAATTCAATAAAAATGCATTCAGGCGGCTTCGCGATACCTGCAATTGCAGTTTTTTGCGTGGTTGGGATACTTTTGATTCCAAAACCATACAGCTGTAAAATCTTCGGAAACGGGGGTCGGAAGTGCCTGAATATCAAAATCGCGCTGTTATTGTACTCAGGAACATAAAAAAATTAAAGATCTTCACTACAACGATATTCTGGAGTTCCTCGAAAACGATCGGATTACAAGGAGTGCATTGCTGGACAAACGGCCGTTTTTCATAATTTCTCCAATTTCAATCTATGGGGTGTCAAACGTAAGCTAGTGATGAGTAGAATTCATATAAGTGCATTCAGGCAGCTTCGCGATACCTGCAATTGCATTTTTTGCGTGGTTGGGATACTTTTGATTCCGAAACCATACAGCTCTAAAATCATCGGAAACGGGGGTCGGAAGTGCCTGAATATCGTAATCGCGCTGTTATTGTACTCAGGAACATAAAAAAATTAAAGATCTTCACTACAACGAAATTCACGAGTTCCTCGGAAAACGAACGGATTGCAAGGAGTGCGTTGCTGGAAAAACGGCCGTTTTTCATACTTTCTCCAATTTCAATATATGGGGTGTCAAACGTAAGCTAGTGATGAGTAGAATTCAGTGAATGTGCATTAAGGCAGCTTTGCGATACCTGCAATTGCAGTTTTTTGCGTGGTTGGGATACTTTTGATTCCGAAACCATACAGCTATAAAATCATCGGAAACGGGAGTCGGAAGTGCCTGAATATCAAAATCGCGCTGTTATTGTACTCAGGAACATAAAAAATTAAAGAACTTCACTACAACGATATTCTGGAGTTCCTCGGAAAACGATCGGGTTAAAAGGAGTGCGTTGCTGAAAAAACGGCCGTTTTTAATATTTTCTCCAATTTCAATATATGGGGTGTCAAACGAAAGCTAGTGAAGAGTGGAATTCAATAAAAGTGTATTCAGGCAGCTTCGCGATACCTGCAATTGCAGTTTTTTGCGTGGTTGGGATACTTTTGATTCCGAAACCATACAGCTGCAAAATCATCGGAAACGGGAGTCAGAAGTGCCTGAATATCAAAATCGCACTGTAATTGTACTCCGGAGCATGGAAAAATTAAAGATCTTCACCACAACGATATTCTGGAGTTCCTCGGAAAACGATCGGATTACAAGGAGTGCGTTGCTGGAAAACGGCCGTTTTTCATACTTTCTCCAATTTCAATATATGGGGTGTCAAACGAAAGCTAGTGATGAGGAAAATTCAATAAAAGTGCATTCAGGCAGCTTCGCGATACCTGCAATTGCAGTTTTTTGCGCCGTTGGGATACTTTTGCTTCCGAAACCATACAGCTGTAAAATCATCGGAAACGGGAGTCGGAAGTGCCTGAATATCAAAATCGCACTGTAATTGTACTCCGGAGCATGAAAAATTAAAGATCTTTACCACAACGATATTCTCGAGTTCCTCGGAAAACGATCGGGTTAAAAGGAGTGCGTTGCTGAAAAAACGGCCGTTTTTCATACTTTCTCCAATTTCAATTTATGGGGTGTCAAACGAAAGCTAGTGAAGAGTGGAATTCAATAAAAGTGCATTCAGGCAGCTTCGCGATACCTGCAATTGCAGTTTTTTGCGTGGTTGGGATACTTTTGATTCCGAAACCATACAGCTGTAAAATCATCGGAAACGGGAGTTGGAAGTGCCTGAATATCAAAATCGCGCTGTTATTGTACTCAGGAACATAAAAAATTAAAGAACTTCACTACAACGATATTCTGGAGTTCCTCGGAAGACGATCGGGTTAAAAGGAGTGCGTTGCTGAAAAAACGGCCGTTTTTCATACTTTCTCCAATTTCAATATATGGGGTGTCAAACGAAAGCTAGTGAAGAGTGGAATTCTATAAAAGTGCATTCAGGCAGCTTCGCGATACCTGCAATTGCAGTTTTTTGCGTGGTTGGGATACTTTTGATTCCGAAACCATACAGCTATAAAATCATCGGAAACGGGAGTCGGAAGTGCCTGAATATCAAAATCGCGCTGTAATTGTACTCCGGAGCATGAAAAAATTAAAGATCTTCACCACAACGATATTCTGGATTTCCTCGGAAAACGATCGGGTTAAAAGGAGTGCATTGCTGAAAAAACGGCCGTTTTTCATACTTTCTCCAATTTTAATATATGGGGTGTTAAACGAAAGCTAGTGAAGAGTGGAATTCAATAAAAGTGCATTCAGGCAGCTTCGCGATACCTGCAATTGCAGTTTTTTGCGTGGTTGGGATACTTCTGATTCCGGAACCGTACAGCTGTAAAATCATCGGAAGCAGGAGTCGGAAGTGACTGAGTATCAAAATCGCGCTGTTAGTGTACTCAGGGTCATAAAAAAATTAAAGATCTTCACTACAACGAGATTCTGGAGTTCCTCGGAAAACGATCAGATTAAAAGGAGTGCGTTGCTGGACAAACGGCCGTTTTTCATACTTTCTCCAATTTCAATATATGGGGTGTCAAACGAAAGCTAGTGATGAGTAGAATTCAATAAAAGTGCATTCAATCAGCTTTGCGATACCTGCAATTTCAGTTATTTGCGTGGTCGGGATACCTTTGATTCCGAGACTATACAGCTGTAAAATCACCGGAAACGGGAGTCAGAAGTGCCTGAATATCAAAATCGCGCTGTTATTGTACTCAGGAACATTAAAAAAATTAAAAATCTTCAATACAACGATATTCTGGAGTTCCTCGGAAAACGATCGGATTAAAAGGAGTGCATTGCTGGCAAAACGGCAGTTGTTCATACTTTCTCCAATTTCAATATATGGGGTGTCAAACGAAAGCTAGTGATGAGTAGAATTCAATACAAGTGCATTCAGGCAGCTTCGCGATACCTGCAATTGCAGTTTTTTGCGTGGTCGGGATACCTTTGATTCCGAGACCATACAGCTGTAAAATCATCGGAAACGGGAGTCAGAAGTGCCTGAATATCATAATCGCACTGTTATTGTACTCAGGAACATAAAAAATTTAAAGATCTTCACTACAACGATATCCTGATCGGATTGCAAGGAGTGCGTTGCTGGAAAAACGGCCGTTTTTCATACTTTCTCCAATTTCAATATATGCGGTGTCAGACGACAGCTAGTGATGAGTAGAATTCAATAACAGTGCATTCAGGCAGCTTCGCGATACCTGCAATTGCAGTTTTTTGCGTGGCTGGGATACTTTTGATTCCGAGACCATACAGCTGTAAAATCATCGGGAACGGGAGTCGGAAGTGCCTGAATATCAAAATCGCGCTGTTATTGTACTCAGGAACATAAAAAATCAGAATATATAAATGGCGTCTGAGCAAAGTTCGAAGTTCAAAAAGTTTTTAAAGTTTCAGTCCATATTGGATTTTTATGAAGTCTAAAATCAAGGTAGACGTTGATGAGATCATGTATTAAATGAACCAGAACTGAATTCGATTATAATAAACTCCTGCAGATTTTAGCCGTTGTGGTTTTTGCATTGCAGTAAAAAATTATATTTTAATATGCGAGTACATGATGCAATGTATTCAAGAAACTGAGTTTTGAATGGTTTTTTTTTTTTTTTTGTTTTTTTTGTGGTAGGGAGGTGAAGGCATTTATGCCCGCCGAGTCTGGCAGTGTGGGACTCCCATGGAGGATACCTTTGGACTACCCACTAAACACCTCCCCTGTCAATCTGAGAATCTAGCCTGGAACCGTTTGACACATTACTTCGGGCCAGGTCTCGTTTTGTTACGCCGTGGGGCGCCTTCAAGCTGGGTAGTCCCTTTCCTCGCGGGAGGGGAGGGGGGAAGAGGAATTGCCAGAAGAGCGATCCCCCAGCCCCAGTGCCTCCGGCTGCTGTGAGTCCCTTTTATATTTTAGGACTGCCCGAGCATAATGTGCCACCTGGTTCCATTTGTCAACCGATTCGAGCATCACCGCAACTATATTATCCGGGGTGAGCTCTCCCATCTCCCTGTAGAGTTCCCTTCGCAGCCTGGCCTATTTGGTACACGCAAAAAATGTGTGACAGGCATTGTCCTCCTCTCCTGGGCAAAATCGACAATCGGTAGACCGTGACTTGCCGATCTTGTGCAGGTAAGACTGAAAACACCCGTGCCCGCTCAAAAGCTGGGTCAGATAGAAACTCAGTCTCACCATGCCTTCGATTTAGCCACGGTCTCACATCCGGGATGAGGCACGCAGTCCACCTTCCCTTCGTGCAATTCCTCCAAGACTGCTGCCAATCGTTGAGCGAGCGTTGTCTCTCCTCGCGGACAACCATCTCCCTCGCATCCTCGTTTCGGCGCAGGTAAATAGCGTGGCGCTCTCTAGCAAGGCAGGCGACAAGTATCACGCCTGCAATCACTCTCACCGCCGAGTCGGAGACTGTTGGATACGAAGATGCAATTCTCAGTGCTCCTCTTCTCTGTACCTGTGCCAATCGTTTTCGGTATACCTCCTTGCTGAGAGCGTCGCCCCATACCTCTGCTCCGTACAGTAGCACTGACCCTACAGCACTCATCAAGAGGCGTCTTCTTGATGGGCTGGGTCCCCCTACGTTGGCCATAAGTCGACTCAGGGCCGATATTCCCGAAGCAGCCTTCTCAGCCGTTGCCCTGATTTGCTCAGAGAAACTCATCTTCGAGTCGATCAGTAGCCCCAGGTACTTCACCGCTGGCTTCGATTCGATCTGTATATCTCCAATAATGATCATCCTTACTCTAGGGATTCTCTTTTTTGTCAAGATGACCACTTCGGTTTTCTCCAGTGCTAAACTGAGCCCGCGAGCAGTCATCCAGTCCCTCACTCGGCGCATTAGCATACCTAGCCTAAGTTGCGCTTGTTTAACGGTGCGTCCGGCGACCAGGGCCGCAACATCATCCGCATAGCCGACCAAGCGCGACTCATCTGGCATCTCAAGTCTCAGTAGCCCGTCGTAAGACACGTTCCACAGGTCCGGACCAAGGATAGATCCCTGGGCAACACCCGAGGTAATTTCCATCCTTCGTTGGCCCTGTGTCGTGTCGTAGAGCAGGCTTCGGTCCTTTAGGTAGTTCCTCAAAAGCCGCATTAGATATTCTGGAACTTGAAAAGAGTTTTCCAGCGTGTCCAGAATATCCACCCATCTAGTGGAGTTGAAGGCATTCCTGACGTCGAGTGTCACCAACAGGACGATCCGTCGCTTGGTGCGACTATATGCCTCTGCCTTTTGGACCGCGTTCACCACCTCTGCAATCGCATCAATGGTAGAACGTCCTGCTCTAAAGCCGTACTGCCGAGGAGATAGGTCCCCAGCAGCACGAATCGCGTCAGTGAGTCTTCCCTTGATGAGTTTCTCTAGCACTTTCCCAGCCGTGTCTAGCATGCATAACGGGCGGTATGCAGACGGCGATTCGGGATTTCCCTTCCTCTTGCTGACCAGCACGAGCCTCGCCACCTTCCATCGTACCGGGAAAACCCCGTCCCGTAGGCAAGCGTTGAATGTGCTGAGCAGCAAGTCAGGACAATGGTGATAGACGAGCTGCAAAACCTCAGCTGGAACACCATCTGGACCTGGAGCCTTCCTCGCTTTCAGGGAGAGGACTGCCTCCTCCAGTTCCAGCTGTGTGAAGAGTGGGCACTCGACTGCTGTTTCACCATAGACAGCGTCAACACGGACGGGATGGGCGGGGAAGAGTCCCTGCACTATCGCGTCCATCTTTTCCGCGTCATGTATACAAGGCTTCCGTAGGGCACCAAGTTTCCCCATGACCAGCTTGTAGCCAAGGCCCCACGGATCCCTATTTACATCGTCCATGAGGTCTTGCCAGCATCGGGCCTTGCTCTTGTTAATAAGCCTGCGAAGATATTTCCTGCCGGACCTGTATGCTGCTAGCTTAGTGTCTGCCTCCTCCCGTGTTCGCGCCCGCTGGGCCTCTCGCCGAAGTTTGTGACACTCGCTTCTTTGTTCGGCGATCTCATTTGACCACCAGTATACTGGAGGCTTACCATGTCGGGGTCTCCGACGGGGCATGGAAGACTCGCAAGCAGCTATGATGGTACTCATAGTTGAGTTCACCAAGTCCTTGGCTGTAGGCCCTCCACTCCCTGGTGGAGCTCCCAGCAACAGTGCGCCAGCCGTAAGCGCGTCAGTGAACCTCTCGACGTCCATCCTCCCAGTCCTCCATCCGAGGATTGAAGTTTGGGCATATGCACGCAGAGTGGCATCGTCGTGAATCTCAACAGCTATATACTGGTGATCACTAGCCGAGTAGTCCTCTAGTACTCGCCAGTTGTGTACTCTAGGTACCAGGGACTCCGAAGCGAGTGTCACATCGGGTATGGTTCCTACGCAACCCCAGCGGTGGAAAGTAGGGGTGTTACCAGTATTTAGGACAAAAAGCGCTGTTCTGGCCGCCATGTCCAAGATTTGCTTTCCCCTTGGGTCGGATTGTGGCATACCCCATTCGATGGCTCTAGCGTTGAAGTCTCCCCCGACCAGCATGTGGCCCTCTGTGTTCGAGACAGCGTCCTCCAGGGCATCGAGTTTGGTTCGAAAAGATCGCATTGCCTCGTTAGGCGTCAGATAAACACTGAAATATGTTATCCCTGAACACCGCACCCACACAAAACCATCCCCGCGTCCATGGCCCTGCACCTGAAGGCGGGCGCTGTCTCGAACCCAGATGGCCGAGGTACCAGTTTTGTCAGGGTACCACGCTTGCGAGTCCTTGTTATGATGTTGCTTGCTCAGCAACAGGAGGTCAGCTTTCTTATCCCTCGCAAACTGCTCAAGTAGGTCCTGGGCGTTTGTGCTTCGGTGCAAATTGACCTGCAGGATACGGATCATTTGAGTATCAATTTGGCTTTAGTTAGGGCCTCCTTGAAAACCCAGCATTTCCCTGTCCCCGGCTCATGTTTGACGTCGCCGGGTGCTAGCTTAGCATCCTTGCATAGAATGCATTTTGCCTCGTTCGTGCACTCCTTCCTTTTGTGCCCCGTTTCACCACATTTGTAGCACAGAGATCTTCTGTCGGGTCCCCTACAACCATACGCGGTGTGTCCGTATTCGAGGCATCTGAAGCAGCGGATAGGGATCGCTCTTCTCCGTATCCTGCAAATCACCCAACCTATCTTAATTTTGCCCTTCGCCAGGATTTGCTGGGCGTCTTTATCAGCTAGTTCGACAATAGCCATGCGTTGCCCCCTTGTGTTTTCACGTGTCAATCTTGCCTTGACTTCACTTAAGCTGGGGAACTTCCTCCTAATGGCATCCTGTACTTCAGCTTTGTCCGTGACGCAGTCGAGGTCCCTGATTTCCTGATCCTTTTTAGGGCATTTTGAAGTCGGTTTTCTTTTTTTCTAAAAGTTTTTTATTTCACTCTTTTTAGTGGCAAATTTTTTTAATTTCAAACCATTCAAAACTCAGTTTCTTGAATACATTGCATCATGTACTCGTATATTAAAATATAATTTTTTACTGCAATGCAAAAACCACTACGGCTATAATCTGCAGGAGTTCATTGGAATCGAATTTAAGTCTGGTACATTTAATCCATGATCTCATCAAAGTCTACCTTGATTTTAGATTTCATAATAATCCAATAAGAATCGCAGCTTTGAGAAATTTTCAAATATATATATATTTATATCTATACATATCTATATATCTACTATATATATATGTATATATATATATATATATATATATATATATATATATATATATATATATATATATAGATATATATATATGTATATATATGTGTGTGTGTGTGTTCGTGTGTGTGTGTGTATATATTGGTATGTATGTATATATATATATATATATATATATATATATATATATATATATATATATATATATATATATATATATATCTATATATATATATATATATATATATATATATATATATATATATATATTCATATATATTTATATATATATATATATATATATATATATATATACATATATATATATATATATATATATATATATATATATATATATATATATATATATATATATATATATATATAAATATTTATATATATATATATATATATATATATATATATATATATATATATATATAAATATATACATATATGTATAGACATATGTTTTTATATATATAAACATAAAGTTCACTCCGCAATCAATCTCATGAAATTTACTTAAAAATATCCTTCTTAACCATTCGTTCACGTTTATTCGATACACATCGCCTTAGTTTTCAGTTAACTATGGCACCTAATTTTCATGAAAGTTTGAAGATAATCATACCAAAAGTTCAATGAAAACTCGGCTATGCATTTCTATCTTCATCTGTACAGTTACGATCAATTATAGCAGGAAATGTATCTCTTTTTACGTTGCGATTCTTGCCGGTTTTTAGTATGGAAATCACTTATTTTAGATTTCTGGGCATATGTTATAATGTAGATATAATATTAAAAGTAACGAGTCAACATTATAATTTGCAATCACTTAATTCTTATTATTTCTTCAGGGAATTTTATAATCCTATATGTACCGTTTACGTCTAAGGATGTAAGAAGGATCCTGTACCAAGCTCATTGGTAAGCAAAGAATGAATGCGGAAGAGAAAAGCGTCCTGAAATGTTTCCTCTAACTATTGTATTTATGCCACACTTAGAATTAATTTATGGGTTATTTCCGGTAGAAATGATGGACTAAAAAGTACCGTTTATGCAGAAAATTAAGGATACTGATCATTTTTATCATCCATCACCAAAGGACTCGGAATCTCCAACAAATCCTTGCAGAGTGCTACAATGTGACGCCTACGCCCGGGAATCGAAGTGATTCCGATCCCGAACCCTTGCAACCGGCCAGATGGAAATGTCCTCGAAGTGCCAGCGGACTTCATCTGTCGTGCGGATATCGTTGCGCAGAAAACATTTTTTTTTCTGTCCAAATATTTAGATCTGTGGAGATAAATATTCGAAATATGAAATTAATCCAAGCCCCGGCGCATTTCGAGACATAGCCATCTGGAAATGCCCCTCCACCGTGGCCATCGAAAAACTATGCCACTGGCGACAAATGGAGAGGCACATTGCCGCCATGTGGCGTGCCACTCCACACACAGCTGTTTTGTCCGATGTGACAACCGGTGGATTTGACAGCCACATGGAGGCGATGGCGTTCAGTATACTTTGATTTGGACAGATGTCAGTGGATTTGGCGCCTCTTGTTGGACTTAAAATTCGAGAATAGTGTATGAAAATAACGGTTCATGGTAATTGCAGCTATTGTACGGACATTGGTTAATCGTTTGGCTAAGTAACAGCAATAAGAAAGTTGAGTGATGAAAAACTAGTAAGAGGTAATATTTTTTCGTTCGGCTTACGTCGACAAATGTCTTACCATGTTCTGATTACAGTTCATCGCTCCTCGTCGTCGAAGCGCCTCAGCCTTCGACCCGCCTAACAATTTACCCACCCAGGGAGGGGAAATACACCTAGTCCCTTCGGAGCCACAACAGCAGTTACTATCGGAATTTGTGAAGGCTAGTTGAATCGGCCGTAGTTTATTTTAGTTTAATACTTTTTGCCAATTACTTGCATATATTCATTTCTAAACCGAAGAAAGCGGTCTAATAAACATTATTTTTAATTTAACCTAAAGCGCCTCTCTAAAGTAAAATACAGTAAAGACAATTTAAAAAAGATGGTTAATGAGATTAATAAAAGATGGATATTTTATTCCCTTACTCACTAGATCATGTTAAAGAATACCTAACTAAAAAAAACTGGAGCCAATCTATAACCCAAGGTGCAATAAGTGGTCTACAAGAACAGGCCAAAAATGATATTAAAAATAATATAGAAGGTATTACAATAATACCTGAAGAGGAAACGGATAAAGATAAAATCATAGAAAATATTGTTGACAACTTTCGCATTCAAGTGAGGAACGATCTGAAGGTAGGGCCATTCAAAAACTTGCAAGGCCTCATATGGGAAGAGGGTTATAAATCGGGTGCAGTTAAAGGGCACATTTACGAGGATGTTCCAGAAGCATTTCAGAATTGGAAAACTAATGGAATCAAATTATATATATACTCAAGTGGAAGCGTTTATGCACAAAAGTTATTGTATGGATACACTGAACAAGGAGATTTATTATCATTCATTGAAGAACACTTTGACACCAAAGTTGGTGTGAAGCAAGAAGTGAAATCTTATGAATAGAATTAGTGTCAGTTCTGCAGAGCGGGTCAAATATCGGTATTCATTGGGCAGTGTTTATATTCCACCCGGCGTATTTTACCGACTGAAAGCGAAGACTTCATTTCCAAAGCAAGTTTCCGGCGGTCCAATCGTTCGGCGCCGCATATCATGGAAGTTCCTGATTTGTATTACAGTCGCGATGAATATGTTGAAACGGCTTCGGGTAATAAATTAGGTCGGACAATTACAAATTAATTAAATGGAAATCATCTCCTTTCCGTTTTGAGGTTAAGGAAGAAAAAACGTACACTGTGTAATCCGCTTTTGGTGTTAGATTAAACTAATATTATCCTTCAAGCATAGGATCTCTTTAAAAATGGCACATTTTAACATAGACTCCAAATAGGTTTGCGAACACTATAAGAAAATTTAAGATCCCGTACATTACGCGATATCAAGCTAAAGTCGATTAATTACGTAAACTATTAGTGAAATTTCACTAAAGTTCACTAATATATAAAAACATGAGCACGAAAGCAACTCCATTATTTCTTATTAAGCATGATTTGATTTCATAAAAGCAACGAAATAAAAAAAAATTAAATTAAATCGAATATCAACTCCATTGCTAATCCGTAGTATAAACAGTCGGAGTAATGCAAAAAGTGAATGGATTGTAAAAAAGAAAAATATTATTTAAATTAACTGAACATTACTTCTAAACTATATCACACCGTAAAGGATTTATTAATTTGTAGAGGAAGTGAATTTTACCCATTGTGTAGATGAAAAAATGGACAACTGCAAAGTTTTGCGAAAAAGTAGTTGCAAGAAAATGATTAGAAAAGAAACGATAAAGTATGATGTAATGTGTGTATGATGGTGATTGAGTTTCGAATGCAAAAGTAAGATTGAAAACTAGAACTGAAAATAGAGAAGGGGGTCTATAGGCGATTTTCCAATTCAGTTCCATAAAATTGATTTTGATTCGTTACGTACAAGTGTATCATGTAGTTTATTATTTTACATTGATCGTATAAAATATAAATAAGCCATAACACGGGGCGTAAAAGATTGTGTCGAAGGAAAACTAACTAGAATTAATATGAAAGGATAGATGAAATTGAGGGAATAGCGAAGAAAAAGTAATATATTTCATAAAAAACAAATAAACGTTAAATAAACCACGAAAGAAATAAAAAAAAAGTTTTATAATGACATTTCCTCTATGCGAAATTAATTTGCTATTACCTTGTGATTATTAATAATCCTAATTGATCACAGAACCTTGTTTGCACCTATCGGAGGACGAAGGGAACCATATAAATTTATTTTTAAAAGGCGTGGAAATTGATTTAAATGCTTGGAAATAATTGACTACTTCACTAATTTACACTTACTACGTGGAAAACAGATCAACAATAGCAAAAATAAACGACATTTTTGGAATCCGTACCACTTTGACTTCCAGCAAAAAAAAAAACGATTTTTATTATAATTACGACCACTTTGAATATTCACGTATCATCGATAGACTAGGGATTCATATAATGAACACTCCTTATACAGTATGTGATAGAATAGAACACTATAATATAAAGAGGTCCTATGCCATATATCTGTTATAAAATTTCGTAATATAATATAAAGAAAAGTTGGAATATATATTCACAAACACAAGAAACTGAAACATATCTATAATAGTTTAGGCAGTTACAATATAAGCGCAAAAGTTCCTTCTGAATAATTCAAAACCGGGAGACCGAAGGAAAGAAAATATATTTTGTATTGTACTAATTTTCTAAGATCTAATAGTGATCATTCGAGGACATTGTGAAGTCTTCCAGATTTTAGATAGATATAACAATACTTTATAAATACATTAATTCAGATTTTATAGAAAGTAACCCGAATTGACCGTTGATTGTCTTAGAGTGTTTTCTGAATTGTAGGTCAATTAAGAATAAGAAGATACAAATAGTCTTATTTTTAGAAGTTTTGTTAGCTTGAATGAAATTAAATAACAAAATGAATTGTCAAAACTTTAACCACGACTTTCCTTTTCAGTGGCTCGTTCTTTTTCAGGGGGAACAGAGAGTGTAAGGTAGGTATGCCGTCGCGAGGGTAGGGTTTCGACAAATCCGCTGAAGTCGGTTTCGCGTCGCGCGCGGTACGCGGTACCTTTGATTGTTTCGTCATTTCCTTAGAGTAGTTTTAGTCGGTTTAATTTCGAGTAGCATATTTTTCGGTACCGCGTCGGTGATCCGGTAACGCGCCTATAGGATTTTGTAGAGTTTTGATTTGAGATCTGTGGAGAGATCACATCCAGAACTAAAGTAACGTAGGTTTCCCGTTCTGGATGAGTAGTTATTGACACGTTTGGAAAACGGGCATGTTCAGGTGACTGAAATATTGTAATTGAGCGTAACCCATTCGGAGACCCGCGACCGAAATCCTCTCCGAACTAGCTGGCCGACAAGCAGTCACCGCGTGAATGGGTTACGGTGCACGGATTGGTTGACCTGTTGGTACCATCCGTTGGCACTACTCAGACTTAACGTCTAGAACCGATGACAGGTCGGTTCCGCGTTCGATCTGAAAAGTGGAAAATCATTACAAAAGGCGCCCAACGTGGGGCCTAAAACATCCTAAGGGGGAAAGAACTTCGCGTCTTCTGACGAGTTGGTCCTTTACGGAGGATGTAAGGTACTTTGGTACTCGAGTCCCACTATCAGGAGCAGTGGAGTTGTGTGATACACACTAGAAGTCGCTTCACGTGAGTTGTAGCTTCCGCTCTCCTTTGTTTGATTTTTTTTTTCTCGCGACAGAATCCTTCCGATGTGTTGTCCCAGGTTAACCCCTGTAAGGACCTTCTATTTTCTTGGTGGAACTGCCAGTCTGATGGGTTTACCTATCAGCATGGACTCTCAAGAAAATAGAAGGCTACCTTGCCTTTATGTCGCGGAAGGATTCTAATTATTTCGTATGCGTGATAGACGAGTGGTATCGGTTCAACGTTCGGTGGCGTATGCTGGAGTTGCGAAGCCCGGAATGCTTCCACGCGTCGGGAAATTTTGACCGCGTACTAAAATCGTTACGGTAGCTCTACCACTTATCTCGTCGAGTCACTTTAACGTAGTTTAGAGACGGTTTTTTGTAATGTATGTGGGTTTAGGGGATAAATTTTGTAAATCGACCGAAAGCACCCTTTCTTCGGCAGATTACCACGCACTCTCTTTTCCCATTGAGGGAGTCGACTACTGGAAAGGAAAGTGACTGTCAAATATTTTTTTTTTCCCCACTATTATTAGCTCGCCACTATCGGCCACTAATTTAGTTTTAAGTTTTAGTCATACTTAATGAGTAAAAAAAAATTTAATTTAAGATCGATTTCTATTGCTTTAGCATTAATGTAATTAAATAGGAATGATAAATTGGAATCAAGAATACGACGATTAAAATGGAAGAGAACCTTAATTGTGTGAAGATGATTGGTATGCAAGGAACCGTAGGCGATGAAGTTCCGGCCGCAAATGTCGTGTCCGAGGTGACAACCATGCCTTCCACCCACTCCATTGACACCCTCGTGGCGTTGATGAGGGATATGTCGGAGAGGATCGGCAACCTGGAGGGAAAGCTCCAGAATCTCCCTATGAGCCAACCACCCAGTCGCGTGAGAACTCCGCTTGGATGGGAGCCCAATCCCAGTGTGGCGATGCCCCACTCCCGACAATCCGAGCAATGGGTCCCACCTCCAAGGAACTCGGGAATGGATCCCAGAGCTCCCGAATATAGACCACGACACAGCACCGGACCTCCGTTGGTACCTCCAGCCCCCGAGGCAGTTCAGTACAACAGGTCAAACGAGGATGTGATTCCCCCCGGGAACGCACTGACACTTTTTCGAGACCCGACGCCTCGTATCATGGAGAGTTGGCGCCTGAACTTTACAGGGTTCAACGATATGATATCGACGGACCGATTCCTTTTCCGGATTCAGGCGTTGGTATCCAGCACCCTGGGAGGTGACTCCTCGGCCTTCCTCCGGCATGCACATCTTTTGTTCAGCGGCGATGCTGCCGACTGGTACTGGAGCTTTAAAGAATCAACGCCACGTCCCACTTGGCACTCTTTCAGTGCAGCCTTCCGCAATCGATTTGAGGATGGCTTCACTGAGAGAGAGCTAAGGGAGCAAATAAAGAAACGGAAACAAGGCGCTCACGAACCGTTCGACCAGTACTACACAAGTATAATGAGATTGAGCACTCGCTTGCGAAATACCATGCCCGAGGACGAACTGGTAGAAATTATCAGAGAGAACATGCGCTGGGATCTCCAGAACAGCCTTCTACATTTTCCCATCAACACCATACAGGGATTGCGCCTCCATGCCCGTAGACAAGAACACTTGGATGAGCGACGAGGTACCTTCCGTCCACAACCTCGCATAACGGGACCAAATCCCCGAAATCATCACACCGCGGAGTTGATGGCAGCAGACCACCTGCTTGCTGATCCAGTACCAGTACCGAGGATCGGAGCACCACCGGAGCTTGAGGACCCAGCATTGATTGATCGACCCTCCCTTGAAGCAATTACAAGCCCGACGGTCTGTTGGAACTGCCGACAACCGGGACATCGGTTCTATGCATGTCCAGCGGAGCCGACGCTTTTCTGCTATCGATGCGGGAAGGCTGACACATACGCACCTGACTGTGCTAATTGCAAAGGATGAAAAAACTTGCCACCAAGTGCCGCGACCACCCGTCGGCACTCCTAAACCCCGGACGAACCAATCTTGACCCCATCACTAGCAATGACCCAGCTTCCAACATGACTCCAATTCTGCTGACTCGCACCGCTAACCACAATTCTCCCGAAGTTCCACAACCGACGCCGTCCTTCGCTGAGGCCAACGCGCAGGGAAATGATAGCGAGGCGAAGGTTCCTTGGCATGTAAAACCTTTTCATGTCAGGCTGCGGAATTATTTGGCTACTCGACAGCGCATCTTCCATGAGGAATTGGCCACAACTGTCCCACCGCGAAGCAAGCGAGCCACGCGTCGGATGCGGAGCTTCTGGAGAAAAGTCAGGCAGTCGAGGAAAGTGTTGAAGGACATATACTTAGACGAATTATTGAGGGATGATGTTCGGCCATATGCGTCAGTACACCTCCTGCAAAAACGAGTATCAGGCTTAGTCGATACGGGAGCCAGTGTGAATTGCATATCTGCCGAGTTTGCAGGGGAGGTTCTGGCAAAGCACGCGGACCAAATCCGTCATTTCACCTCCTGGTTAAGCACGGCGGACGGAACTCGTCACTCTGTAGTGGGAAAAATTATGACGGATGTCACCTTTAAAGGAGTAACTAAACCTATGGAATTTTTCATCATACCTCAGTTAACCCAGAATCTTTATTTAGGAGTGGATTTCGTTCGAAAATTTAACTTGGCCCCGGCACTATTTTCCGGTTCGACCCTGGAGTCCGTCACCACCGTTCCCGACCAATCTCAACCCTCTCACTTACTACGACATACACTGGATGTAAATCAGCAACTGCGTCTTGACTCGGCTATATCGGCTTTTCCATCGCATGAGAAAGAAGGTCTCGGGCGGACTGCCCTGGTGTTCCACACTATAGATGTGGGGGATGCTAAACCCATAAAACAGAAACATTTCGCCATATCTCCGGCGAAGGAAAAATCGTTATATGCCGAAGTGGATCGAATGCTAGCATTAGGCGTAATCGAAGAATCACAGAGCGCGTGGGCTTCCCCAGTCACCTTAGTTGTCAAGCCGAACAAGGTCCGGTTATGCTTAGATGCCAGACGCTTGAACGCCGTCACAGTCAAGGACGCATATCCTCTACCGTTGATCGAAGGCATTTTGAGTCGGTTGCCTAAAGCCCACTTCATCACGAGCTTAGACCTCAAGGACGCCTTCTGGCAAATTTCTTTAGACCCCGGTTCAAAGGAGAAAACAGCCTTCACAGTCCCAGGTCGGCCCCTATATCAATTCGTGACCATGCCATTCGGATTGTGCAATGCCCCCCAAACAATTACGCGCCTTATGGACAAGGTGATACCACCTCATTTGCGGCACCAAGTTTTCGTTTACTTGGACGATCTGTTGCTTATAACCGAGACCTTTGACGAACACCTCGACCTGCTTCAGGAGGTGGCTCTACACATCCGGAGGGCAAGATTAACCATCAACATACAGAAGAGTCAGTTCGTGATGACGGAGGTGAAGTATTTAGGTCACATCATTGGGCATGGCCATATCAAGACCGATCCGGAAAAGACTCAAGCGATTGACGTTTTTCCACTACCCAAGACCACCAAACAGTTACGCCGATTCTTAGGTTTATGCGGATGGTACCAGCGTTTTGTACGTGATTATGCCACCATTACCACTCCTTTGACCGACATGCTGCGTAAGGGACGTAAATTCGTCTGGGAAGAGCCCAGCTTGCGAGCCTTTGAAGAGCTAAAGAAGAGTCTGACTACAGCCCCCGTACTGCACAGCCCGGACTTTGACAAACCGTTCTCAATCCATTGTGACGCGAGTCAACATGGGGTGGGAGCAGTCTTAGTCCAGGTTGCACAAGACGGCGAGGAGAGACCTATAGCCTTCATGTCTCACAAGCTGAACCCAGCCCAGCGAAATTACACGGTCTCCGAGCAGGAATGTTTCGCGGCGGTGTTGGCAGTGAAACGCTTCCGAGCCTATGTGGAGGGACACACCTTTGAAATCGTTACGGATCACGCTTCTCTGAAATGGCTAATGAGCCAGACTGATCTCAACGGCAGATTGGCCAGGTGGGCACTGAAACTACAGGCATTTGACTTCACAATTCGCCACCGAAAAGGAAGCCAGCATGTAGTCCCCGACACCCTATCCAGAATGTTCGCCCCTGAAGGAGCCGAGTTGGTCCAAGAGGAAGACAGCCCCCAATTGATCGATCTGGACCATCCTGCCTTCAAGTCAGCAACCTACACACAACTGATTCACACTATCCAGAATCAACTGCCCCAGCTTCCTGAACTGCGGTTGACGGATGGATTTATTTATAAGCGGATGGGACACGCATCCGGAGACCCCATACAAGAAGAAGAACAGTGGAAGTTGTGGGTGCCCGAAGAATTAACCACTGATCTTATCAGACGGGCTCATGACCACCCATTGAGTGCGCACGGCGGATACGGTCGTAAACTTAGGCGGTTGAAAACCTGTTTCTTTTGGCCTAAGATGGCACAACAGATAAAAGCGTACGTAGCCTCTTGTGAGCTATGCAAGTGCACTAAAGCACCCAATACCATTCTTCGGCCACCCATGGGCAAGGTTGAGGTCCCCGAACGCGTGTTCCAGCGCTTGTACATTGATCTTATCGGTCCTTACCCTCGATCTGCTTCTGGTCACACGGGAGCTGTCGTGGTCCTGGACCAGCCCTCTAAATTCCCTATCATAGAACCACTACGTAACATGCACACTGGACCTATAATCAGCTTCTTGGAGAACCGAGTCTTTCACATGTTTGGAGTTCCGGAGAAACTTGTCTCCGACAATGGGGTCCAGTTCACCTCCAGCAAGTTCCGAGACCTAATGTCCAAATACGGCATCATCCACCAACGAACTGCCGTCTATTCACCACAAGCCAACGCATCCGAACGACTGAACCGTACGCTCATAGCGGCCATCCGCGCCTATGTCCACCCAAATCAGAAGGACTGGGATCGCAAATTGTCCGCCATCACTAGTGCGCTGCGCTCGTCGTACCACGCCACTACCGGCATTTCGCCGTATTTCGCATTGTTTGGCCAGTACATGATCTGTCATGGGAGCGCTTACCGGCTACTGCGGCAACTGAAATCGCTAGAGGACCCAATCGTGGTTCTGGAACCGCACGAAAAGCTCCAACTTCTGCGAGAACAACTGCGGGAGAAGATTGAAGAAAGTAGACGGATGGGAGAGGAGCGGTACAACTTGCGATCTCATCCTTCTGGCTTTAAGGTAGGCGACGACATATATCGTCGAAACTTCCGGCAGAGCGATGCCACCCGACATTACAATGCCAAACTAGACAAGAAATTCGTGAAATGTCGAGTCCTACAAGTAATAAGCCCCACCCGATACCTCATCGCGGACATGACGGGTAAAACCCTGGGAATTTACCACGCAAAAGACCTTAGACGATGAAGTGCAACTATTTCCCACGAGAAACCTTGGCTTACCCCAATCTCTGCCTAGACGAAGGCCTCCGAATAACACCTGACTCCCTACTATATAGTCACTGTCGAGTCTTCACAAACATGGGTGTAGCCTGTTCCTCGGAACCGACCTTCGACCCGCCACGGCCCTAACCAAGACCTTTTATATAGGAGACGGGATCGTAATTACTTCGATTTTGGGGGGCGGGGGGAATGTGTAATGTGACGCCTACGCCCGGGAATCGAAGTGATTCCGATCCCGAACCCTTGCAACCGGCCAGATGGAAATGTCCTCGAAGTGCCAGCGGACTTCATCTGTCGTGCGGATATCGTTGCGCAGAAAACATTTTTTTTTCTGTCCAAATAATTAGATCTGTGGAGATAAATATTCGAAATATGAAATTAATCCAAGCCCCGGCACATTTCGAGACATAGCCATCTGGAAATGCCCCTCCACCGTGGCCATCGAAAAACTATGCCACTGGCGACAAATGGAGAGGCACATTGCCGCCATGTGGCGTGCCACTCCACACACAGCTGTTTTGTCCGATGTGACAACCGGTGGATTTGACAGCCACATGGAGGCGATGGCGTTCAGTATACTTTGATTTGGACAGATGTCAGTGGATTTGGCGCCTCTTGTTGGACTTAAAATTCGAGAATAGTGTATGAAAATAACGGTTCATGGTAATTGCAGCTATTGTACGGACATTGGTTAATCGTTTGGCTAAGTAACAGCAATAAGAAAGTTGAGTGATGAAAAACTAGTAAGAGGTAATATTTTTTCGTTCGGCTTACGTCGACAAATGTCTTACCATGTTCTGATTACAGTTCATCGCTCCTCGTCGTCGAAGCGCCTCAGCCTTCGACCCGCCTAACAATTTACCCACCCAGGGAGGGGAAATACACCTAGTCCCTTCGGAGCCACAACAGCAGTTACTATCGGAATTTGTGAAGGTTAGTTGAATCGGCCGTAGTTTATTTTAGTTTAATACTTTTTGCCAATTACTTGCATATATTCATTTCTAAACCGAAGAAAGCGGTCTAATAAACATTATTTTTAATTTAACCTAAAGCGCCTCTCTAAAGTAAAATACAGTAAAGACAATTTAAAAAAGATGGTTAATGAGATTAATAAAAGATGGATATTTTATTCCCTTACTCACTAGATCATGTTAAAGAATACCTAACTAAAAAAAACTGGAGCCAATCTATAACCCAAGGTGCAATAAGTGATCTACAAGAACAGGCCAAAAATGATATTAAAAATAATATAGAAGGTATTACAATAATACCTGAAGAGGAAACGGATAAAGATAAAATCATAGAAAATATTGTTGACAACTTTCGCATTCAAGTGAGAAACGATCTGAAGGTAGGGCCATTCAAAAACTTGCAAGGCCTCATATGGGAAGAGGGTTATAAATCGGGTGCAGTTAAAGGGCACATTTACGAGGATGTTCCAGAAGCATTTCAGAATTGGAAAACTAATGGAATCAAATTATATATATACTCAAGTGGAAGCGTTTATGCACAAAAGTTATTGTATGGATACACTGAACAAGGAGATTTATTATCATTCATTGAAGAACACTTTGACACCAAAGTTGGTGTGAAGCAAGAAGTGAAATCTTATGAATAGAATTAGTGTCAGTTCTGCAGAGCGGGTCAAATATCGGTATTCATTGGGCAGTGTTTATATTCCACCCGGCGTATTTTACCGACTGAAAGCGAAGACTTCATTTCCAAAGCAAGTTTCCGGCGGTCCAATCGTTCGGCGCCGCATATCATGGAAGTTCCTGATTTGTATTACAGTCGCGATGAATATGTTGAAACGGCTTCGGGTAATAAATTAGGTCGGACAATTACAAATTAATTAAATGGAAATCATCTCCTTTCCGTTTTGAGGTTAAGGAAGAAAAAACGTACACTGTGTAATCCGCTTTTGGTGTTAGATTAAACTAATATTATCCTTCAAGCATAGGATCTCTTTAAAAATGGCACATTTTAACATAGACTCCAAATAGGTTTGCTAACACTATAAGAAAATTTAAGATCCCGTACATTACGCGATATCAAGCTAAAGTCGATTAATTACGTAAACTATTAGTGAAATTTCACTAAAGTTCACTAATATATAAAAACATGAGCACGAAAGCAACTCCATTATTTCTTATTAAGCATGATTTGATTTCATAAAAGCAACGAAATAAAAAAAAATTAAATTAAATCGAATATCAACTCCATTGCTAATCCGTAGTATAAACAGTCGGAGTAATGCAAAAAGTGAATGGATTGTAAAAAAGAAAAATATTATTTAAATTAACTGAACATTACTTCTAAACTATATCACCCCGTAAAGGATTTATTAATTTGTAGAGGAAGTGAATTTTACCCATTGTGTAGATGAAAAAATGGACAATTGCAAAGTTTTGCGAAAAAGTAGTTGCAAGAAAATGATTAGAAAAGAAACGATAAAGTATGATGTAATGTGTGTATGATGGTGATTAAGTTTCGAATGCAAAAGTAAGATTGAAAACTAGAACTGAAAATAGAGAAGGGGGTCTATAGGCGATTTTCCAATTCAGTTCCATAAAATTGATTTTGATTCGTTACGTACAAGTGTATCATGTAGTTTATTATTTTACATTGATCGTATAAAATATAAATAAGCTATAACACGGGGCGTAAAAGATTGTGTCGAAGGAAAACTAACTAGAATTAATATGAAAGGATAGATGAAATTGAGGGAATAGCGAAGAAAAAGTAATATATTTCATAAAAAACAAATAAACGTTAAATAAACCACGAAAGAAATAAAAAAAAAGTTTTATAATGACATTTCCTCTATGCGAAATTAATTTGCTATTACCTTGTGATTATTAATAATCCTAATTGATCACAGAACCTTGTTTGCACCTATCGGAGGACGAAGGGAACCATATAAATTTATTTTTAAAAGGCGTGGAAATTGATTTAAATGCTTGGAAATAATTGACTACTTCACTAATTTACACTTACTACGTGGAAAACAGATCAACAATAGCAAAAATAAACAACATTTTTGGAATCCGTACTACTTTGACTTCCAGCAAAAAAAAAAAACGATTTTTATTATAATTACGACCACTTTGAATATTCACGTATCATCGATAGACTAGGGATTCATATAATGAACACTCCTTATACAGTATGTGATAGAATAGAACACTTTAATATAAAGAGGTCCTATGCCATATATCTGTTATAAAATTTCGTAATATAATATAAAGAAAAGTTGGAATATATATTCACAAACACAAGAAACTGAAACATATCTATAATAGTTTAGGCAGTTACAATATAAGCGCAAAAGTTCCTTCTGAATAATTCAAAACCGGGAGACCGAAGGAAAGAAAATATATTTTGTATTGTACTAATTTTCTAAGATCTAATAGTGATCATACGAGGACATTGTGAAGTCTTCCAGATTTTAGATAGATATAACAATACTTTATAAATACATTAATTCAGATTTTATAGAAAGTAACCCGAATTGACCATTGATTGTCTTAGAGTGTTTTCTGAATTGTAGGTCAATTAAGAATAAGAAGATACAAATAGTCTTATTTTTAGAAGTTTTGTTAGCTTGAATGAAATTAAATAACAAAATGAATTGTCAAAACTTTAACCACGACTTTCCTTTTCAGTGGCTCGTTCTTTTTCAGGGGGAACAGAGAGTGTAAGGTAGGTATGCCGTCGCGAGGGTAGGGTTTCGACAAATCCGCTGAGGTCGGTTTCGCGTCGCGCGTGGTACGCGGTACCTTTGATTGTTTCGTCATTTCCTTAGAGTAGTTTTAGTCGGTTTAATTTCGAGTAGCATATTTTTCGGTACCGCGTCGGTGATTCGGTAACGCGCCTATAGGATTTTGTAGAGTTTTGATTTGAGATCTGTGGAGAGATCACATCCAGAACTAAAGTAACGTAGGTTTCCCGTTCTGGATGAGTAGTTATTGACGCGTTTGAAAAACGGGCATGTTCAGGTGACTGAAATATTGTAATTGAGCGTAACCCATTCGGAGACCCGCGACCGAAATCTTCTCCGAACTAGCTGGCCGACAAGCAGTCACCGCGTGAATGGGTTACGGTGCACGGATTGGTTGACCTGTTGGTACCATCCGTTGGCACTACTCAGACTTAACGTCTAGAACCGATGAGAGGTCGGTTCCGCGTTCGATCTGAAAAGTGGAAAATCATTACAGTGCCAACTAATTGGCACTTTTCGTATGAAATATCTTTTAAATTCAATTTCTTGACATCAATATATCATATTTAACTGTTAATATCTACAGAGCCCTTGGAAGGATTGCAATTCTGTTCCGATACATTTTAGATCAATATGTTGTCTTTCATTTGAAACCTCTACAATCAAAATCCTTACACGCGTCGATCAGTTATGCTGAAAAATCGGGGTGAAAGTCGGAATTTTTTTGGTTTTAATGGTAAAAGTCCTTTACCGTTACTTGAATTTATTGTCCTTTAAACGGGACCTAACTGGAAGAAGGACGTATCATTTTCCAAAAACTGGACTCTTCTATCCATCTCCGTTCAAAAATTATGCGTGAACATACAAAAAAAAAAGCAAAAAAAAAATATACGCAATGAATTGATAACCTTCTTTCTTTTGGAAGTCGGTTAAAAATTGAAGATCTTCACTACAACGATATTCTGGAGTTCCTCGGAAAACGATCGGATTGCAAGGAGTGCGTTGCTGGAAAAACGGCCGTTTTTCATACTTTCTCCAAATTCAATATATGGGGTGTCAATCGAAAGCTAGTGATGAGTAGAATTCAATAAAAGTGCATTCAGGCAGCTTCGCGATAGCTGCAATTGCAGTTTTTGCGTGGTTGGAATACTTTTGGTTCCAAAACCATACAGCTATATAGTCATCGGAAACGGGAGTCGGAAGTGCCTGAATATCAAAACCGCGCGATTATTGTACTTAGGAACATAAAAAAATTAAAGATCTTCACTACAACGATATTCTGGAGTTCCTCGGAAAACGATCGGATTGCAAGGAGTGCGTTGCTGGAAAAACGGCAGTTCTTCATACTTTCTCCAATTTCAATATATGGGGTGTCAAACGAAAGCTAGTGATGAGTAGAATTTAATAAATGTGCATTCAGGCAGCTTCACGATACCTGCAATTGCAGTTTTTTGCGTGGTTGGGATACTTTTGATTCCGAAACCATACAGCTGTAAAATCATCGGAAACGGGAGTCGGAAGTGCCTCAATATCAAAATCGCACTTTTATTGTACTCCGGAGCATAAAAAAATTAAAGATCTTCACTACAACGCTAATCTGGAGTTCCTCGGAAAACGATCGGATTAAAAGGAGTGTGTTGCTGGAAAAACGGCCGTTTATCATACTTTCTCCAATTTCAATATATGGGGTGTCAAACGAAAGCTAGTGATGAGTAGAATTCAATAAAAGTGCATTCAGGCAGCTTCGCAATAGCTGCAATTGCAGTTTTTGCGTGGTTGGAATACTTTTGATTCCGAAACCATACTCGTACAGCTAAATAGTCATCGGAAACGGGAGTTGGAAGTGCCTGAGTATCAAAACCGCGCTGTTATTGTACTCAGGAACATAAAAAAATTAAAGATCTTCACTACAACGATATTCTGGAGTTCCTCGAAAAACGATCGGATTATAAGGAGTGCGTTGCTGGACAAGCGGCCGTTTCTCATACTTTCTCCAATTTCAATATATGGGGTGTCAAACGAAAGCTAGTGATGAGTAGAATTCAATAAAAGTGCATTCAGGCAGCTTCGCAATACCTGCAATTGCATTTTTTTGCGTGGTTGGGATACTTTTGATTCCGAAACCAAACAGCTGTAAAATCATCGGAAACGGGAGTCGGAAGTGCCTGAATATCAAAATCGCGTTGTCATTGTACTCAGGAACATAAAAAAATTAAAGATCTTCACTACAAAGATATTCTGGAGTTCCTCAGAAAACGATCGGGTTAAAAGGAGTGCGTTGCTGAAAAAACGGCCGTTCTTCATACTTTCTCCAATTTCAATATATGGGGTGTCAAACGAAAGCTAGTGAAGAGTGGAATTCATTAAAAGTGCATTCAGGCAGGTTCGCGATACCTGCAATTGCAGTTTTTTGCGTGGTTGGGATACTTTTGATTCCGAAACCATACAGCTGTAAAATCATCTGAAACGGGAGTCGGAAGTGCCTGAATATCAAAATTGCACTGTAATTGTACTCCGGAGCATGGAAAAATTAAAGATCTTCACCACAACGATATTCTGGAGTTCCTCGGAAAACGATCGGATTAAAAGGAGTGCGTGGCTGGAAAAACGGCCGTTTTTTATACTTTCTCCAATTTCAATTTATGGCTTGTCTAACGAAAGCTAGTGATGAGTAGGATTCAATAAAATTGCATTCAGGCAGCATCGTAAAACCTGCAATTGCAGTTTTTTGCGTGGTTGGGATACTTTTGATTCCGAAACCATACAGCTGTAAAATCATGGGAAACGGGAGTCGGAAGTGCCTGTTATACGTGAACATACAAAAAAAAGCAAAAAAAAAAATATATACGCAATGATTTGATTACCTTCTTACTTTTGGAAACCAGTTAAAAATGATCTGGTTTATAAGTTATTTCAAGTAAAGTCATTTAAAACGTTTCCATGAAAAATATTCATTATTTCAGTTGGCACTAAAATAGCGAATTGCGCTTGCCTTCAGACCTTTGATGCCGCCTTTTTGAATGCATGCATTTGATTTTGGATTATTTTAAATCTTTGTATGCTAGGACTTCATCAATCAATGTACTATCTCGTTCAAATAGGATAATTCAATTTTTAAAGAAAATGGCAGCTAAAAATATTAGGCTTAAAATTTTCGACTTTTTTATTTTTCATTCAATTTTAATCATTTCCTGCGAAATACAAGAACATAAAAATAGAGATTCATAATCTCAAGTTTTATCAAAATCCGTTGGAAAATGTGACCGCTAGAGGGCCACAAAAACATGAAAAAAACGCATATTTAAACGGCCGTTGTTTTGAAATTTGCACATGCATGATCACCAAAATATCAAAGACTATAGGTGTAAGTAATGTCTATCTTAAAACCAAGTTTCGTATATGTCGGCTCAAAATTGCGACTTTTAAAAGCCTTTGAAATTTTGACTTTCAACTGGCCGCCATTTTGTCTTTTGCAGCTTGACCTCCAGTTTTTTTACGTAATTCTTTACATACTTATAATTTCTATCAAACAACCGAGTTTCCTGGAAATCTGTTGAAAGCTTTTACCACTATTACAACAACGAAATTTTGCACGTTTTTCGAACTTTGAGCGGCCGCCATTTGTTTCTGCTGTACCGACTTTGGATTTTTTATTGTGAGATTCATCACATACATCAGTGAACCTTCGTACCAAATTTCATCCAAATCGGAGCTATACTTTGGTTAGCACAGAAATCACGATTTTTCGTCTAAAATGGCCGCCATTTTGTTTTTGCCCGGCCGATATAGCTGGTTCACTAAGTTAAACGAGGTAATTACCCAATACACCTTTCCTGAATATTTGGTGAAAATCGAAGCAAAATTGCAACCTCTAGCGTGGTCACAAATTTCGTTATATCCCATATCTATACATATATATATATATATATATATATATATATATATATATATATATATATATATATATATATATATATATATATATATTTAGATATGATGCTCTCCGCAATAAGCAAATTTCTCTCGAGAAAATTACCTAATCTATGGGGTGTCAAACGAAAGCTAGTGATGAGTAGAATTCAATAAAAGTGCCTTCAGGCAGCTTCGCGATACCTGCAATTGTAGTTTTTTGCATGGTTGGAATCCTTTTGATTCCGGAACCATACAGCTGTAAAATCATCGGAAACGGGAGTCAGAAGTGCCTGAATATCCAAATCGCGCTGTTATTGTACTCAGGAACATCAAAAAAATAAAGATCTTCACTACAACGATATTCTGGAATTCCTCGGAAAACGATCGGATTGCAAGGAGTGCATTGCTGGAAAAACGGCCGTTCTTCATACTTTCTCCAATTCCAATATATGCGGTGTCAAACGAAAGCTAGTGATGAGTAGAATTCAATGAAAGTGCATTAAGGCAGCTTTGCGATACCTGCAATTGCAGTTTTTTGCGTGGTTGGGATACTTTTGATTCCGAAACCATACAGCTGTAAAATTATCGGGAACGGGAGTCGGAAGTGCCTGAATATCAATATCAAGCTGTTATTGTACTCAGGAACATAAAATAATTAAAGATCTTCACTACAACGATATTCTGGAGTTCCTCGGAAAACGATCGGATTGCAAGGAGTGCGTTGCTGGAAAAACGGCCGTTTTTCATACTTTCTCCAATTTCAATATATGGGGTGTCAAACGAAAGTAAGTGATGAGTAGAATTCAATAAAAGTGTATTCAGGCAGCTTCGCGATACCTGCAATTGCAGTTTTTTGCGTGGTTGGGATACTTTTGATTCCGAAACCATACAGCTGCAAAATCATCGGAAACGGGAGTCGGAAGTGCCTGAAAATCAAAATCGCGCTGTTATTGTACTCAGGAACATAATAAATTAAAGATCTTCACTACAACGATATTCTGGAGTTCCTCGGAAAACGATCGGATTGCAAGGAGTGCGTTGCTGAAAAAACGGCCGTATTTCATACTTTCTCCAATTTCAATATATGGGGTGTCAAACGAAAGCTAGTGAAGAGTGGAATTCAATAAAAGTGCATTCAGGCAGCTTCGCGATACCTGCAATTGCAGTTTTTTGCGTGGTTGGGATACTTTTGCTTCCGAAACCATACAGCTGTAAAATCATCGGAAACGGGAGTCGGAAGTGCCTGAATATCAAAATCGCACTGTAATTGTACTCCGGAGCATGAAAAAATTCAAGATCTTCACCACAACGATATGCTGGTGTTCCTCGGAAAACGATCGGGTTAAAAGGAGTGCGTTGCTGAAAAAACGGCCGTTTTTCATACTTTCTCCAATTTCAATTTCGTCAAACGAAAGCTAGTGAAGTGTGGAATTCAATAAAAGTGCAATCAGGCAGCTTCGCGATACCTGCAATTGCAGTTTTTTGCGTGGTTGGGATACTTTTGATTCCGAAACCATACAGCTGTAAAATCATGGGAAACGGGAGTCGGAAGTGCCTGAATATCAAAATCGCGCTGTTATTGTACTCAGGAACATAAAAATATTAAAGATCTTCACTACGCTATTCTGGAGTTCCTCGGAAAACGATCGGATTGCAAGGAGTGCGTTGCTGGAAAAACGGCCGTATTTCATACTTTCTCCAATTTCAATATATGGGGCGTCAAACGAAAGCTAGTGATGAGTAGAATTCAATAAAAGTGCATTCAGGCAGCTTCGCGATACCTGCAATTGCAGTTTTTTGCGTGGTTGGGATACTTTTGATTCCGAAACCATACAGCTGCAAAATCATCGGAAACGGGGGTCGGAAGTGCCTGAAAATCAAAATCGCGCTGTTATTGTACTCAGGAACATAATAAATTTAAGATCTTCACTACAACGATATTCTGGAGTTCCTCGAAAAACGATCGGATTGGAAGGAGTGCGTTGCTGGACAAACGGCCGTTTCTCATACTTTCTCCAATTTCAATATATGGGGTGTCACACGAAAGCTAAGGATGAATAGAATTCAATAAAAGTGCATTCAGGCAGCTTCGCGATACCTGCAATAGCAGTTTTTTGCGTGGTTGAGATACTTTTGATTCCGAAACCATACAGCTATATAGTCATCGGAAACGGGAGTCGGAAGTGCCTGAGTATCAAAAACGCGCTGTTGTTGTACTCAGGAACATAAAAAAATTAAAGATCTTCACTACGCTATTCTGGAGTTCCTCGGAAAACGATCGGATTGCAAGGAGTGTGTTGCTGGAAAAACGGCCGTTTTTCATACTTTCTCCAATTTCAATATATGGGGTGTCAAACGAAAGCTAGTGATGAGTAGAATTTAATAAAAGTGCATTTAGGCAGCTTCGCGATACCTGCAATTGCAGTTTTTTGCGTGGTTGGGATACTTTTGATTCCGAAACCATACAGCTGTAAAATCATCGGAAACGGGAGTCGGAAGTGCCTGAATATCAAAATCGAGCTTTTATTGTACTCATGAACATAAAAAAATTAAAGATCTTCACCACAACGATATTCTGAAGTTCCTCGGAAAACAATCGGATTGCAAGGAGTAAGTTGCTGGAAAATTGGCCGTTTTTCATACTTTCTCCAATTTCAATATATGGGGTGTCAAACGGAAGCTAGTGATGAGTAGAATTCAATAAAAGTGCATTCAGGCAGCTTCGCGATACATGCAATTGCATTTTTTTGCGTGGTTGGGATACTTTTGATTCCAAAACCATACAGCTGTAAAATCATCGGAAACGGGAGTCGGAAGTGCCTGAATATCAAAATCGCGCTGTTATTGTACTCAGGAACATAAAAAAATTAAAGATAATGACTACGCTATTCTGGAGTTCCTCGGAAAACGATCGGATTGCAAGGAGTGCGTTGCTGGAAAAACGGCCGTTTTTCATACTTTCTCCAATTTCAATATATGGGGTGTCAAACGAAAGCTAGTGATGAGTAGAATTCAATAAAAGTGCATTCAGGCAGCTTCACGATACCTGCAATTGCAGTTTTTTGCGTGGTTGGGATACTTTTGATTCCGAAACCATACAGCTGTAAAATCATCGGAAACGGGAATCGGAAGTGCCTGAATATCACAATCACGCTGTTATTGTACTCAAGAACATAAAAATTTTAAGATCTTCACTACAACGATATTCTGGAGTTCCTCGGAAAACGATAGGATTGCAAGGAGTGCGTTGCTGGAAAAACGGCCGTTCTTCATACTTTCTCCAATTTCAATATATGGGTTGTCAAACGAAAGCTAGTGATGAGTAGAATTCAATAAAATTCAGGCAGGTTCGCGATACCTGCAATTGCAGTTTTTTGCGTGGTTGGGATACTTTTGATTCCGAGACCATACAGCTGTAAAATCATCGGAAACGGGAGTCGGAAGTGCCTGAATATCAAAATCGCGCTGTTATTGTACTCAGGAACATAAAAAAATAAAGATCTTCACTACAACGATATTCTGGAGTTCCTCGAAAAACGATCGGATTACAAGGAGTGCGTTGCTGGAAAAACGGCCGTTTTTCATACGTTCTCCAATTTGAATATATGGGGTGTCAAACGAAAGCTAGTGATGAGTAGAATTCAATAAAATTCAGGCAGGTCCGCGATACCTGCAATTGCAGTTTTTTGCGTGGTTGGGATACTTTTGATTCCGAAACCATACAGCTGTAAAATCATCGGAAACGGGAGTCGGAAGTGCCTGAATATCAAAATCGCACTGTTATAATACTCAGCAGCATAAAAAAATTAAAGATCTTCACTACAATGCTATTCTGGAGTTCCTCGGAAAACGATCGGATTAAAAGGAGTGCGTTGCTGGAAAAACGGCCGTTTTTCATGCTCTCTCCAATTTCAATATATGGGGTGTCAAACGAAAGCTAGCGATGTGTAGGATTCAATAAAATTGCATTCAGGCAGCTTCGCGATAGCTGCAATTGCAGTTTTTTGCGTGGTTGGGATACTTTTAATTCCGAAACCATACAGCTGTAAAATCATCGGAAACGGGAGTCGGAAGTGCCTGAATATCAAAATCACGCTGTTATTGTACTCAGGAACATAACAAATTTAAGATCTTCACTACAACGAAATTCTGGAGTTCCTCGAAAAACGATCGGATTGCAAGGAGTCCGTTGCTGGACAAACGGCCGTTTCTCATACTTTCTCCAATTTCAATATATGGGGTGTCAAACGAAAGCTAGTGATGAGTAGAATTCAATAAAAGTGCATTCAGGCAGCTTCGCGATACCTGCAATTGCAGTTTTTTGCGTGGATGGGATACTTTTGATTCCGAAACCATACAGCTGTAAAATCATCGGAAACGGGAGTCGGAAGTGCCTGAATATCAAAATCTCCCTGTTATTGTACTCAGGAACATAAACAAATTAAAGATCTTCACTACAAGGATATTCTGGAGTTCCTCGGAAAACGATCGGATTAAAAGGAGTGCGTTGCTGGAAAAATGGCCGTTTTTCATACTTTCTCCAATTTCAATATATGGGGTGTCAAACGAAAGCTAGTGATGAGTAGAATTCAATAAAAGTGCATTCAGGCAGCTTCACGATACCTGCAATTGCAGTTTTTTGCGTGGTTGGGATACTTTTGATTCCGAAACCATACAGCTGTAAAATCATCGGAAACGGGAGTCGGAAGTGCCTGAATATCAAAATCACGCTGTTATTGTACTCAGGAGCATAAAAATTTTAAGATCTTCACTACAACGATATTCTGGAGTTCCTCCGAAAACGATCGGATTGCAGAGAGTGCGTTGCTGGATAAACGGCCGTTTCTCATACTTTCTCCAATTTCAATATATGGGGTGTCAACCGAAAGCTAGTGATGAGTAGAATTCAGTAAAAGTGCATTCAGGCAGCTTCGCGATACCTGCAATTGAAGTTTTTTGCGTGGTTGGGATACTTTTGATTCCGAAACTATACGGCTGTAAAATCATCGGAAACGGGAGTCGGAAGTGCCTGAATATCAAAATTGCGCTGTTATTGGACTCAGGAACACAAAAAAATTAAAGGTCTTCACTACAACGATATTCTTGAGTTCCTCGGAAAACGATCGGACAGCAAGGAGTGCGTTGCTGGACAAACGGCCGTTTTTCATAAGTTCTCCAATTTCAATATAGGGGTGTCAAACGAAAGCTAGTGATGAGTAGAATTCAATAAAAGTGCATTCAGGCAGCTTCGCGATACCTGCAATTGCAGTTTTTTGCGAGGTTGGGATACTTTTGATTCCGAAACCATACAGCTATCAAATCACCGCAAACGGGAGTCGGAAGTGCCTGAATATCAAAATCGCGCTGTTATTGTACTCAGGAACATAAAAAAATTAAAGATCTTCACTACCACGATATTCTGGAGTTGCTCGGAAAACGATCGGATTGCAAGGAGTGCGTTGCTGGACAAACGGCCGTTCTTCATACTTTCTCCAATTTCAATATATGGGGTGTCAAACGAAAGCTAGTGATGAGTAGAATTCAATAAAAGTGCATTCAGGCATATTCACGATACCTGCAATTGCAGTTTTTTGCGTTGTTGGGATACTTTTGATTCCGAAACCATACAGCTGTAAAATCATCGGAAACGGGAGTCGGAAGTGCCTGAATATCAAAATCACGCTGTTATTGTACTCAGGAACATAAAAATTCTAAGATCTTCACTACAACGATATTCTGGAGTTCCTCGGAAAACGATCGGATTGCAGAGAGTGCGTTGCTGGATAAACGGCCGTTTCTCATACTTTCTCCAATTTTCAATATATGGGGTGTCAACCGAAAGCTAGTGATGAGTAGAATTCAATAAAAGTGCATTCAGGCAGCTTCGCGATAGCTGCAATTGCAGTTTTTTGCGTGGTTGGGATACTTTTGATTCCGAAACCATACAGCTGTAAAATCATCCGAAACGGGAGTCGGAAGTGCCTGAATATCAAAATCGCGCTGTTATTGTACTCAGGAACATAAAAAAATTTAGGGATCTTCACTACAGCAATATTCTGGAGTTCCTCGGAAAACGATCGGATTACAAGGAATGCGTTGCTGGAAATACGGCCGTTTTTCATACTTTCTTCAATTTAAATATATGGGGTGTCAAACGAAAGCTAGTGATTAGTACGATTCAATAAAAGTGCATTCAGGCAGCTTCACGATACCTGCAATTGCAGTTTTTTGCGTGGATGGGATACTTTTGATTCCGAAACCATACAGCTGTAAAATCATCGGAAACGGGAGTCGGAAGTGCCTGAATATCAAAATCGCGCTGTTATTGTACTCAGGAACATAAAAAAATTAAAGATCTTCACTGCAACGATATTCTGGAGTTCTTCGGAAAACGATCGGATTACAAGGAGTGCGTTGCTGGAAAAACGGCCGTTTTTCATACTTTCTCCAATTTCAATGTCAAAAGAATGCTAGTGATGTGTAGAATTCAATAAAAGTGCATTCAGCCAGCTTCGCGATACCTGCAATTGCAATTTTTGCGTGGCTGAGATACTTTTGATCTCGAAACCATTCAGCTGTAAAATCATCAGAAACGGGAGCGGAAGTGCCTGAATATCAAAATCGCGCTGTTATTGTACTCAGGAACATAAAAAAATTAAATATCTTCACCAAAACGATATTCTGGAGTTCCTCGGAAAACAATCGAATTGCAAGGAGTGCGTTGCTGGAAAAATGGCCGTGTTTCATACTTTCTCCAATTTCAATATATGGGGTGTCAAACGAAAGCAAGTTATGAGTAGAATTCAATAAAAGTGCATTCAGGCAGCTTCGCGATACCTGCCATTGCATTTTTTTGCGTGGTTGGGATACTTTTGATTCCGAAACCATACAGCTGTAAAATCATCAGAAACGGGAGTCGGAAGTGCCTGAATATCAAAATCGCGCTGTTATTGTACTCAGGAACATAAAAAAATTAAAGATCTTCCTACAACGCTATTCTGGAGTTCCTCGGAAAACGATCGGATTGCAAGGAGTGCGTTGCTGGAAAAACGGCCGTTTTTCATACTTTCTCCAATTTCAATGTCAAAAGAATGCTAGTGATGTGTAGAATTCAATAAAAGTGCATTCAGCCAGCTTCGCGATACCTGCAATTGCAATTTTTGAGTGGCTGAGATACTTTTGATCTCGAAACCATTCAGCTGTAAAATCATCAGAAACGGGAGCGGAAGTGCCTGAATATCAAAATCGCGCTGTTATTGTACTCAGGAACATAAAAAAATTAAATATCTTCACCAAAACGATATTCTGGAGTTCCTCGGAAAACAATCGAATTGCAAGGAGTGCGTTGCTGGAAAAATGGCCGTGTTTCATACTTTCTCCAATTTCAATATATGGGGTGTCAAACGAAAGCAAGTTATGAGTAGAATTCAATAAAAGTGCATTCAGGCAGCTTCGCGATACCTGCCATTGCATTTTTTTGCGTGGTTGGGATACTTTTGATTCCGAAAACATACAGCTGTAAAATCATCGGAAACGGGAGTCGGAAGTGTCTGAGTATCAAAATCACGCTGTTATTGTACTCAGGAACATAAAAAATTTAAGATCTTCACCACAACGATATTCTGGAGTTCCTCGGAAAACGATCGGATTGCAAGGAGTGCGTTGCTGGACAAACGGCCGTTTTTCATACTTTCTCCAATTTCAATATATGGGGTGTCAGCTAGTGATGAGTGGATTTCAATAAAAGTGCATTCAGGCAACTTCGCGATACCTGCCATTCCATTTTTTTGCGTGGTTGGGATACTTTTGATTCCGAAACCATACAGCTGTAAAATCATCGGAAACGGGAGTCGGAAGTGCCTGAATATCAAAATCGCGCTGTTATTGTACTCAGGAACATAAAAAATTAAAGATCTTCACTACAACGATATTCTGAAGTTCCTCGGAAAACGATCGGATTGCAAGGAGTGCGTTACTGGAAAAACGGCCGTTCTTCATACTTTCTCCAATTTCAATATATGGGGTGTCAAACGAAAGCTAGTGATGAGTAGAACTCAATAAAAGTGCATTCAGGCAGCTTCGCGATACCTGCAATTGCAATTTTTGCGTGAATGGGATACTTTTGATTCCGAAACCATTCAGCTGTAAAATCATCAGAAACGGGAGTCGGAAGATCCTGAATATAAAAATCGCGCTGTTATTGTACTCAGGAACATAAAAAAATTAAAAATCGGATTGCAAGGAGTGCGTTGCTGGAAAAACGGCCGTTGTTCATACTTTCTCCAATTTCAATATGGTGTCAAACGAAAACTAGTGATTTGTAGAATTCAATAAAAGTGCATTCAGGCAGCTTCGCGATAGCTGCAATTGCAGTTTTTGCGTGGTTGGGATACTTTTGATTCCGAAACCACACAGCTGTAAAATCATCGAAAACGAGAGTCGGAAGTGCCTGAATATCAAAATCGTGCTGTTATTGTACTCGGGAACATAAAAAAATTAAAGATCTTCACTACAACGATATTCTGGAGTTCCTCGGAAAACGATCGGATTGCAAGCAGTGCGTTGCTAGAAAAACGGCCGTCTTTCATACTTTCTCCAATTTCAATATATGGGGTGTCAAACGAAAGCTAGTGATGAGTAGAATTCAAAAAAAGTGCATTCAGGCAGCTTCGCGATACCTGCAATTGCATTTTTCTACGTGTTTGGGATACTTTTGATTCCGAAACCATACAGCTGTAAAATCATCGGAAACGGGAGTCGGAAGTGCCTGAATATCAAAATCGCGCTGTTATTGTACTCAGGACCATAAAAATTTAAAGATCTACACTACAACGCTATTCTGGATTTCCTCGGAAAACGATCGGATTGCAAGGAGTGCGTTGCTGGAAAAACGGCCGTTTTTCATACTTTCTCCAATTTCAATATATGGGGTGTCAAACGAAAGCCAGTGATGAGTAGAACTCAATAAAAGTGCATTCAGGCAGCTTCGCGATACCTGCAATTGCAATTTTTGCGTGGTTGGGATACTTTAGATTCCGAAACCATTCAGCTGTAAAATCATCAGAAACGGGAGTCGGAAGTGCCTGAATATCAGAATCGCAATGTTATTGTACTCAGGAACATAAAAAATTAAAGATCTTCACTACAATGATATTCTGGAGTTCCTCGGAGAACCATCGGATTGCAAGGAATGCATTGCTGGAAAACGGCCGTTCTTCATACTTTCTCCAATTTCAATATACGAGTATGGTGTGTCAAACGCAAGCTAGTGATGAGTAGAATTCAATAAAATTGCATTCAGGCAGCTTCGCGATAGCTCAAATTGCAGTTTTCTGCGTGGTTGGGATACTTTTGATTCCGAAACCATACAGCTATAAAATCATCGGAAACGGGAGTCGGAAGTGCCTGAATATCAGATCACGCTGTTTTTGTACTCAGGAACATAAAAAAATTAAAGATCTTCACTTCAACGATATTCTTGAGTTCCTCGGAAAACGATCGGATTACAAGGAGATCGTTGCTGGAATAACGGCCGTTTTTCATACTTTCTCCAATTTCAATATATGGGGTGTCAAACGTAAGCTAGTGATGAGCAAAATTCAATAAAAGTGCATTCAGGCAACTTCGCGATACTTGCAATTGCAGTTTTTTGCGTGTTTGGGATACTTTTGATTCTGAGACCATACAGCTGTAAAATCATCGGAAACGGAAGTCGAAAGTGCCTGAATATCAAAATCGCGCTGTTATTGTACTCAGAAACATAAAAAAATCAAAGATCTTCACTACCACGATATTCTGGAGTTACTCGGAAAACGATCGGATTAAAAGGAGTACGTTGCTGGAAAAATGGCCGTTCTTCAAACTTTCTCCAATTTCAATATCTGGCGTGTCAAACGAAAGCTAGTGATGAGTAGGATTCAATAAAAGTGCATTCAGGCAGCTTCGCGATACCTGCAATTGCAGTTTTTTGCGTGTTTGGGATACTTTTGATTCCCAAAACCATACAGCTGTAAAGTCATCGGAAACGGGAGTCGAAAGTGCCTGAATATCAAAATCGCGCTGTTATTGTACTCAGGAACATAAAAAAGTTAAAGATCTTCCCTACAACGATATTCTGGAGCTCCTCGGAAAACGAACGGATTGCAAGGAGTGCGTTGTTGGGAAAACGGCCGTTTTTCTTACTTTCTCCAATTTCAATATATGGGGTGTCAAACGAAAGCTTGTCATGAGTAGAATTCAATAAAAGTGCATTCAGGCAGCTTCGCGATACCTGCAATTGCAGTTTTTTACGTGGTTGGGATACTTTTGATTCCGAAACCATGCAGCTGTAAAATCATCGGAAAGGGTAGTCGGAAGTGCCTGAATATCAAAACTGCGCTGTTATTGTACTCAGGAACATAAAAAATTAAAGATCTTCACTACAACGATATTCTGGAGTTCCTCGGAAAACGATCGGATTAAAAGGAGTGCGTTGCTGGAAAAACGGCCGTCCTTCAGCTTTTCTCCAATTTCAATATATGGGGTGTCAAACGAAAGCTAGTGATGAGTAGAATTCAATAAAAGTGCATTCAGGCAGCTTCCCGATACCTGCAATTGCAGTTTTTTGCGTGATTGGGAGACTTTTGATTCCGAAACCATACAGCTGTAAAATCATCGGAAACGAGAGTCGGAAGTGCCTGAATATCAGGTCACGCTGTTTTTGTACTCAGGAACATAAAAAAAATTAAAGATCTTCACTACAACGAAATTCTGGAGTTCCTCGGAAAACGATCGGATTGCAAGGAGTGCGTTGCTGGAAAAACGGCCGTTTTTTATACTTTCTCCAATTTCAATATATGGGTTGTCAAACGAAAGCTAGTGATGAGTAGAACTCAATAAAAGTGCATTCAGGCAGCTTCGCGATACCTGCAATTGCAGTTTTTTGCGTGGTCGGGATACTTTTGATTCCGAAACCATACAGCTGTAAAATCATCGGAAACGGGAGTCGGAAGTGCCTGAATATCAAAATCGCGCTGTTATTGTACTCAGGAACATAAAAAAATTAAAGATCTTCACTACAACGCTATTCTGGAGTTCCTCGGAAAACGCTCGGACTAAAAGGAGTGCGTTGCTGGAGAAATGGCCGTTTTTCAAACTTTCTCCAATTTCAATATCTGGCGCGTCAAACAAAAGCTAGTGATGAGTAGGATTCAATAAAAGTGCATTCAGGCAGCTTCGCGATACCTGCAATTGCAGTTTTTTGCGTGGTTGGGATACTTTTGATTCCGAAACCATACAGCTGTAAAATCATCGGAAACGGGACCGGGAAGTACCTGAATATCAAAATCGCGCTGTTATTGTACTCAGGAACATAAATATTAAAGATCTTCACTACAACGCTATTCTAGAGTTCCTCGGAAAACGCTCGGATTAAAAGGAGTGCGTTGCTGGAAAAACAGCCGTTTTCATACTTTCTCCAATTTCAATATATGGGGTGTCAAACGAAAGCTAGTGATGAGTAGAATTCAATAAAAGTGCATTCAGGCAGCTTCGCGATACCTGCAATTGCAGTTTTTTGCGTGTTTGGGATACTTTTGATTCCGAAACCATACAGCTGTAAAGTCATCGGAAACGGGAGTCGGAAGTGCCTGAATATCAAAATCGCGCTGTTATTGTACTCAGGAACATAAAAAAGTTAAAGATCTTCCCAACAACGATATTCTAGAGCTCCTCGGAAAACGAACGGATTGCAAGGAGTGCGTTGTTGGAAAAACGGCCGTTTTTCATACTTTCTCCAATTTCAATATATGGGGTGTCAAACGAAAGCTTGTGATGAGTAGAATTCAATAAAAGTGCATTCAGGCAGCTTCGCGATACCTGCAATTGCAGTTTTTTGCGTGGTTGGGATACTTTTGATTCCGAAACCATGCAGCTGTAAAATCATCGGAAAGGGTAGTCGAAAGTGCCTGAATATCAAAGCTGCGCTGTTATTGTACTCAGGAACAGAAAAAAATTAAAGATCTTCACTACAACGATATTCTGGAGTTCCTCGGAAAACGATCGGATTAAAAGGAGTGCGTTGCTGGAAAAACGGCCGTTATTCATACTTTCTCCAATTTCAATATATGGGGTGTCAAACGAAAGCTAGTGATGACTAGAATTCAATAAAATTGCATTCAGCAAGCTTCGCGATAGCTGCTGTTGCAGTTTTTTGCGTGGTTGGGATACTTTTGATTCCGAAACCATACAGCTGTAAAATCATCGGAAACGGCAATCGGAAGTGCCTGAATATCAAAATCGCGCTGTTATTTTACTCAAGAACATAAAAACATTAAAGGTCTTCAACGAATTTCTGGAGTTCCTCAGAAAACGATCGGATTAAAAGGAGTGCTTTGCTGGGAAAACGGCCGTTGTTCATACTTTCTCCAATTTGAATATATGGGACGTCAAACGAAAGCTAGTGATGAGTAGAATTCAATAAAAGTGCATTCAGGCAGCTTCGCGATACCATCAATTGCAGTTTTTGCGTGGTTGGGATACTTTTGATTCCGAAACCATACAACTGTAAAATCATCGGAAACAGGAGTCTCAATCGCCTGAATATCAAAATCGTGTTGTTATTGTACTCAGGAACATGAAAAAATTAAAGATCTTTACGACAACGATATTCTGGAGCTCCTCGGAAAACGATCGGATAAAAAGGAGTGCGTTGCTGGAAAAACGGCCGTTTTTCATACTTTCTCCAATTTCAATATATGGGGTGTCAAACGAAAGCTAGTGATGAGTAGAATTCAAAAAAAGTGCATTCAGGCAGCTTCGCGATACGTGCAATTGCAGTTTTTTGCGTGGTTGGGATACTTTTGATTCCGAAACCATACAGCTGTAAAATCATCGGGAATGGGAGTCGGAAGTGCCTGAATATCAAAATCGCGCTGTTATTGTACTCAGGAACATAAAAAAATTAAAGATCTTCACCAAAACGATATTATGGAGTTCCTCGGAAAACGATCGGATTGCAAGGAGTGCGTTGCTGGAAGAACGGCCGTTTTTCATACTTTCTCCAATTTCAATATATGGGGTGTCAAACGAAAGTCAGTGATGAGTAGAATTCAATAAAAGTGCATTCAGGCAGCTTCGCGATACCTGCAATTGCAGTTTTTTGCGTGGTTGGGACACTTTTGATTCCGAAACCATACAGCTGTAAAATCACCGGAAACGGGAGTCGGAAGTGCCTGAATATGAAAATCGCGCTGTTATGGTACTCAGGAACATAAAAAAATTAAAGATCTTCACTACAACGATATTCTGGAGTTCCTCGGAAAACGATCGGATTGCAAGGAGTGCGTTGCTGGAATAACAGCCGTTTTTCATACTTTCTCCAATTTCAATGTATGGGGTGTCAAACGAAAGCTAGGGATGAGTAGAATTCAATAAAAGTGCATTCAGGCAGCTTCGCGATAGCTGCAATTGCAGTTTTTTGCGTGGTTGGGATACTTTTGATTCCGAAACCATACAGCTGTAAAATCATCGGAAAAAGGTGTCGGAAGTGCCTGAATATCAAAATCGCGCTGTAATTGCACTCAGGAACATAAAAATTTAAAGATCTTCACTACAACGATATTCTGGAGCTCCTCGGAAAACGATCGGATTAGAAGGAGTGCGTTGCTGGAAAAACGGCCGTTTTTCATACTTTCTCCAATTTCAATATATGGGTTGTTATCCGAAAGCTAGTGATGAGTAGAATTCAATAAAAGCGCATTAAGGCAGCTTCGCGATACCTGCAATTGCAGTTTTTTGCGTGGTTGGGATACTTTTGATTCCAAAACCATACAACTGTAAAATCATCGGAAACCATACAGCTAAAAAATCATCGGAAACGGGAGTCGGAATGGCCTGAACATCAAAATCGCGCTGTTATTGTACTCAGGAACATAAAAAAAATTAAAGATCTTCACCACAACGATATTCTGGAGTTCCTCGGAAAACGATCGGATTGCAAGGAGTGCGTTGCTGGAAAAACTGCCGTTTTTCATACTTTCTCCAATTTCAATATATGGGGTGTCAAACGAAAGCTAGTGATGAGTAGAATTCAATAAAAGTGCATTCAAGCAGCTTCGCGATACCTGCAATTGCGGTTTTTTGCGTGGTTGGGATACTTTTGATTCCGAAACCATACAGCTTTATAATCATCGGAAACAATACAGCTGTAAAATCATAGGAAACGGGAGTCGGAATTGCCTGAACATCAAAATCGCGCTATTATTGTACTCAGGAACATAAAAAAATTACAGATCTTCACCACAACGATATTCTGGAGTTCCTCGGAAAACGATCGGATTGCAAGGAGTGCGTTGCTGGAAAAGCGGTCATTTTTCATACTTTCTCCAATTTCAATATATGGGGTGTCAAACGAAAGCTAGTGATGAGTAGAATTCAATAAAAGTGCATTCAGGCAGCTTCGCGATACCTGCAGTTGCAGCAGTTTTTTGCGTGGTTGGGATACTTTTGATTCCGAAACCATACAGCTGTAAAATCATCGGAAACAGGAGTCGGAAGTGCCTGAATTTCAAACTCGCGCTGTTATTGTACTCAGGAACATAAAAAAATTAAAGATCTTCACTACACCGATATTTTGGATTTCCTCGGAAAACGATCGGATTAGAAGGAGTGCTTTGCTGAAAAAACGGCCGTCTTTCATACTTTCTCCAATGTCAATATATGGGGTGTCAACCAAAAGCTGGTGATGAGTAGAATTCAATAAAAGTGCATTCAAACAGCTTCGCGATAGCTGCGATTGCAGTTTTTTGCGTGGTTGGGATACTTTTAATTCCGAAACCATACAGCTGTAAAATCATCGGAAACGGGAGTTGGAAGTGCCTAAATATCAAAATCGAGCTGTTATTGTACTCAGAAACATAAAAACATTAAAGGTCTCACAACAACGATATTCTAGAGTTCCTCGGAAAACGATCGGATTAAAAGGAGTGCGTTGCTGGAAAAATGGCAGTTTTTCATACTTTCTCCAATTTCAATATATGGGGTGTCAAACGAAAGCTAGTGATGAGTATAATTCAAAAAAGTGCATTCAGGCAGCTTTGCGTTAGCTCATTTGCAGTTTTTTGCGTGGTTTGGATACTTTTGATTCCGAAACCATAGAGCTGTAAAATCATCGGAAACAGGAGTCGGAAGTGCCTGAATATCAAAATCGCGCTGTTATTGTACTCAGGAACATTAAAAAATTAAAGATACCTGCAATTGCAGTTTTTTGCGTGGTTGGGATACTTTTGATTCCGAAACCATACAGATGTAAAATCATCGGAAACGGGAGTCGCAAGTGCCCGAATATCAAAATCACGCTGTTATGTTACTCAGGAACATAACAAAATTGAAGATCTTCACTACAACGATATATTGGAGTTTCTCGAAAACGATCGGATTAAAAATTGCGTTGCTGGAAGAACGGCCGTTTTCCATACTTTCTCCAATTTCAATATATGGGGTGTCAAAAGAAAGCTAGTGATGAGTAGATTTCAATACAAAAGCATTCAGGCAGCTTCGCGATACCTGCAATTGCAGTTTTTTGCGTGGTATGGATACCTTTGATTCCGAAACCATACAGCTGTTAAATCATCGGAGACGGGTGTCGGAAGTGCCTGAATATCAAAATCGCGCTGTTATTGTACTCAGGAACATAAAAAAATTAAAAATCTTAACGACAACAATATTCTGGAGCTCCTCTGAAAACGAACGGATTAAAAGGAGTGCGTTGCTGGAAAAATGGTCGTTTTTCATACTTTCTCCGATTTCAATATATGGGGTGTCAAACGAAAGCTAGTGATGAGTAGAATTCAATAAAAGTGCATTCAGGCAGCTTCGCGATAGCTGCAATTGCAGTTTTTTTCCTGGTTTGGATACTTTTGATTCCGAAACCATACAGCTGTAAAATCATCGGAAACGAGAGTCGGAAGTGCCTGAATATCAAAATCGCGCTGTTATGTTACTCAGGAACATAAAAAAATTGAAGATCTTCACAACAGCGATATTCTGGAGTTCCTCGGAAATCGATCGGATTGCAAGGAGTGCGTTGCTGGAAAAATGGCCGTTTTTCATACTTTCTCCAATTTCAATATATGGGGTGTCAAACGAAAGCTAGTGATGAGTAGAATTCAATAAAAGTGCATTCAGGGAGCTTCGCGATACCTACAGTTGCCGCAGTTTCTTGCATGGTTGGGATACTTTTGATTCCGAAACTATACAGCTGTGAAATCATCGGAAATGGGAGTCGGAAGTGCCTGAATATCAAAATCGCGCTGTTATTGTACTCAGGAACATAAAAAAATTAAAGATCTTCACTACACCGATATTTTGGAGTTCCTCGGAAAACGAACGGATTACAAGCAGTGCGTTGCTGGAAAAACGGCCGTTTGTCATACTTTCTCCAATTTCAATATATGGGGTGTCAAACGAAAGCTATTGATGAGTAGAATTCAATAAAAGTGCATTCAGGCAGCTTCGCGATACCTGCAGTTGCAGCAGTTTTTTGCGTGGTTGGGGTACTTTTAATTCCGAAACCATACAGCTGTAAAATCATCGCAAATGGGAGTCGGAAGTGCCTGAATATCAAAATCATGCTGTTATTGTACTCAGGAACATAAAAACATTAAAGATCTTCACTACAACGATATCCTGGAGTTCCTCGGAAAACGATCGGATTAAAAGGAGTGCGTTGCTGGAAAAACGGCCGTTCTTCATACTTTCTCCAATTTCAATATATAGGGTGTCAAACGAAAGCTAGTGATGAGTAGAATTCAATAAAAGTGCATTCAGGCAGCTTCGCGATAGCTGCAATTGCAGTTTTTTGCGTGGTTGGGATACTTTTGATTCCGAAACCATACAGCTATAAAATCATCGAAAACGGGAGTCGGAAGTGCCTGAAAATCAAAATCGCGCTGTTATTGTACTAAAGAACATAAAAAATTAAAGATCTTCACAACAACGATATTCTGGAATTCCTCGGAAAACGATCGGATTGCAAGGAGGCCACGGCTGGAAAAACGGCCGTTTTTTAAACTTTCTCCAATTTCAATATATGGTGTGTGAACGAACGCTAGTGATGAGTAGAATTCAATAAAAGTGCATTCAGGCAGCTTCGCGCTACCTTAAATTGCAGTTTTTTGCGTGGTTGGGATACTTTTGATTCCGAAACCATAGAGCTGTAAAATCATCGGAAACAGGAGTCGGCATTGCCTGAATATCAAAATCGTGCTGTTATTGTACTCAGAAACTTAAACAATTTAAAGATCTTTACTACAACGATATTCTGGAGTTCCTCGGAAAACGATCGGATTACAAGAAGAGCGTTGCTGGAATAACGGCCGTTGCTCATACTTTCTCCAATTTTAATATATAGGGTGTAAAATGAAAGCTAGTGATGAGTAGAATTCAATAGAAGTGCATTCAGGCAGCTTCGCGATTCCTGCCATTCCAGTTTTTTGCGTGGTTGGGATACTTTTGATTCCGAAACCATACAGCTGTAAACTCATCGGAAACGGGAATCGGAAGTGCCTGAATATCGAAATCGCAATGTTAGTGTACTCAGGAATATCAAAAAAATTAAAGATCTTCACTACAACGATATTCTGGAGTTCCTCGGAAAACGATCGGATTAAAAGTAGTGCGTTGCTGGAAAACGGCCGTTCTTCATACTTTCTCCAATTTCAATATATGGGGTGTCAAACGAAAGCTAGTGATGAGTAGAATTCAATGAAAGTGGATTCAGGCAGCTTCGCGATAGCTGCAACACAACGATATTCTGGAGTTCCTCGGAAAACGATCGGATTAAAAGGAGTGCGTTGCTGGAAAACGGCCGTTTTTCATACTTTCTCCAATTTCAATATATGGGGTGTCAAACGAAAGCTAGTGATGGGTAGAATTCAATAAAAGTGCATTCAGGCAGCTTCGCGATACCTGCAGTTGCAGCAGTTTTTTGCGTGGTTGGGATACTTTTGATGCCGAAACCATACAGCTGTAAAATCATCGGAAATGGGATTCCAAAGTGCCTGAATATCAAAATCGCGCTGTTATTGTACTCAGGAACATAAAAAAATTAAAGATCTTCACCACAACGATATTCTGCAGTTCCTCGGAAAACGATCGGATTACAAGGAGTGCGTTGCTGGAAAAACGGCCGTTCTTCATACTTTCTCCAATTTCAATATACAGCTGTAATATCATCCGAAACGGGAGTCAGAAGTGCCTGGATATTAAAATTGCACCGTTATTTTACTCAGGAGTATAAAAAAAATTAAGATCTTCACTACAACGATATTCTGGAGTTCCTTGGAAAACAATCGGATTAAAAGGAGTACGTTGCTGGAAAAACGGCCGTTTTTCATACTTTCTCCAATGTCATTATATGGGGTGTCAAACGAAAGCTAGTGATGAGTAGAATTCTGTTACGGGAACCGCAGTCCAAATATTGCTCGGTTCGTGTTCCGTCGTTCCTCTCTGTGTACTGTAAATGACAACATACATACTAAGAGCTGCGAATTGTAATCAATGCATCTGTGGGCACGGTGTCGTTTCATGGATTAGCAGAAGTGGGTGTGTATCCATACTCGTATTAAGTATCAAACATATACACACAAGACTTCGCAATCGAACGTACCGCCCAGCGGAACGAATTGGTTACATGCATTGCAAATCGAGTGAAAGCTTTAGCTTTGTAGTTGCACCAGTCACAGAGAGATGGCACTAAATACGTTAAACTGTTTTGTTGTTGAGCTTTGATCTTTTTTGAAATGGTAAATTTTCTTCATTATTTTAGTTGGTAAGCAATAAAGTCAGCATAATGATAGTATAAAAGAAAATTAAAGACACAAGAAAATCGAGAAGTATTTCTCCATTCACTGGCTCAAGGCGTGCGCCCGAGCTTATTCGATCCCAAGGCACTTAGCCCGGGATAAGTGAATTTAGGATACGTTCAACTGCGTACTCAAGGCATCAGCCCGAGTATCAGCGCCCCAAGGCAGTTATGCCCGGGGCCTGCAGTTGAACTAGTAATTGATTAATTTATCAATCTGACTGCGTACTCAAGGCATCAGCCCGAGTATTAGCGTCCCAAGGCTTTGTGCCCGGGGCTAGCAGTTGGATTATAATCAATCGATACGTTAATATAATTGCGTGCTCAAGGCGTCAGCCCGAGCAACAGTTAAAGCCTAAATAAATTAATTGGTTTATTCAAATTCTATTTTTCTTCTCCACAACCAAAAAATTTAATTGAAATGGACGTAAATTGTGGGAATCAACTGCTCCATTAACACTCTAAATTCATAAATATGTAAATATAAAACCTCATTAACTAGTTCTTTAATAAAATAATCACTTCAGAAAATTTCATTCATTTATCGCTCCATAAATGCCCAACTTTATACGTCTCTGCAATAAATTAATTATTGAAAGAATTCACTAGTAAATATGCTATTAAGATTAATATAGCCAACTGAACTTGTTATTATATGACCAAACAAAGAATAAAATAAAACTTAAAACCATAAACAAAAACACTCTTTTACTGATCTAGTTGGCGAGTATAAAGTAGCAGATAAGTATCATACAGGAATATCACTCTCTCCCCGGGAGCCTTGATGTGTATATAGGATACACATCATATCAAGCTCCCAGCGCATGCCAGTACACATAGGGTGTACGGGTATTGTGTAACAATTGGCGCAGCCGGTAGGATATCGGTTTTGCAAACACCACAATGTAGCGCATTGTGTAGTAAAGTTAAATGGGATGTAAGTCTTTCCTCCCAGCCGATATCCGAAACCACTCAATTCCTGTGTGTTATCATTGCTACTTACATTGTCAATGAAACTAGATCAGTTTTCTCAAATTTAAAAAAAAACCAATCTCATTGATCATTTAAATAACAAGCATATAATTTTCATATCCAATATCTTATGTTCCAAAATCTAATCTAGTCTATTTTAAAATCAATCAAATAAACTTCCAAATGATTCAAACTTAATTTAACGTACAACTTATCGAAGAGATAATGTTTCAGTTGACTTACATGCAAAACAATCAACAGTACAAGTAAACATCAAACACAAGTAAGCATAATGAAAACATAAATAACGAGTAAACAAACTCGTGTCCATCGTTATATCAACATAACATCTTTTATCGCTCAAACAACTGAAACAATAATAATAACAATAACGCGCACCCACATGAATATTCAAGTCTTATCTTTAAAATTGATCTAGCATTCGAATAATTTCTTGAGAGCCTTTAATGAAGATGAAATTAATGAATAGACGTTTGAGCAATAATTTTTAATGCAGTTAAATTAAAGTGCAAATAAATAAACCAACCGCGTCACGTCAAATGAATATCAAATTTAGATAAGAGACAATTTTTCAATGCAAATGTTCAACAAGAAACTTTAATAATTTCAAGTTTCACTGAAATAATCCAAGTGTAGGAACTGTGAAACAAATGAGTTTAAATTGTTATAGCTCAATACAATATAGGCCAATTCAATACAAACAAATTTACCCTTAAACCAATTATCTCTTTCAATGCCCATTTTTTCTCCCCCACGAATGACAAAATATGAATTCAGCACTCAATTTGTAATTTCATAGTATAAGCAGTAATAAACAGGAAACTAGTGGCAGTGAAGCCGATAAATCCCGGCGAGCTTTTATAAATAAATAGGAAAACAAAATAAGTTGAGTGGTTCCCCGAAAACTCACTGTCGACAGCCACAAATGTGGTCCCTTCAAAACAAAACTGTCGGCAGCCATTCAGCCTTTAGTCTAAGTAAAAAACAGATAGCCTCTGGGCCGTCAACCGAAGCTGTCGGTGGTCACGCTATTTTTAATAACAAGTCGGTACGAAAACCGACAATAGCCTCTGAGCCGTTACCCCTAGTTGTCAGCGGACACGCTATTTTTAGTTATAAGGCACAACAGAAACTCATAATAGCCTCTGAGCCATCGACCGAAGCTGTCGGTGGACACGCTAATCTTAACCACAAGTCAGTAAGGAAACCGACAATAGCCTCTGAGCCGCGGACCCTAGTTGTCAGCGGACCCGCTATTTTTAGTTGTAAGTCACTATAGAAACAAACAAAAGGCTCTGAGCTGCCCGTCGGCAGACACGCTACATTCATTTAATATTAAGACAATATACCAACCAATCGGAGCCTCTGCGCTGTTGAACTAAAATGGTTTGCAGACATGCTTCCACTAGTCACTACGTTTCCCTGCTCAATAAATACATTTTAACTGCTAACTACTAAGTAACTCACCATTTAAACCCCTGTGGTTAACGTGAAAAATTTAAAACCCACCCGTTTCCCACCCTTACATATTACATGTATCTTCGAGATAGATATCAACAATTTTAGCGAACCGCTAATGAAGTGACCTCGCACGGCACTGTACTGTCCTCCAGCAAAGTCGGGGACAGCGTTACGCTGAACCGAACATATACTCACTAGGGAGAAATTCAACGGAAAATATAGGGTCTCAAATGAAGGCCGAAACTATATGCTCCTTTGCCCAACATATAGTGATAGTTTTGTTTCGACTCTTTCTCGCAAGATATTTTTAACGTAATATTTCTCCTTAACAGCCCACACATTTCCAACCCTTTCACTTTACACGTTTCCTCGAGATCGATATCAACAGTTTTGACAAACGGCTATTGAAGTGACCTTGCACGGCACTGTACTGTCCTCCAGCAAAATCGGGGACAGCGTTACGCTAAACCCAACAGACACTCACTAGGGAGAAATTCGACGGAACATATAGGGTCTTAAATGAAGGCCGAAACTATATGCTTCCATGCCCAACATATAGTGATAGTTTTGTTTCGACTCTTTCCCGCAAGATATTTTTAACTTAACAGTTTGCTGAAATCATTCAAAGTTTATATCATAACTTTCAAGCTTAAGATCTTTCCTTCTAATTTTATTTCCTCAATAACATTTATTATAACATACCCAACGTTTCTATATTTAATTAAAAAAAAAAACTACTAAATAATACGTAGTTTTCGATTTATCAACAATCTGCAGCTATTAACACTTAATTAAAAGACAGAGCGTAATAATTCAAATTAATTTCCCTTTGTACTATCTCACATAAATACAGGAGTTGCAATAGACAATGAACCAATCAAATAACGATTAAAGGCATATACCTTAAAAGCTGCATAATCCCACAGCAAGCCCTACCCACTACAAACTACATAAATATAACCTAATAGAAACAAATCATCTGCATTACGATTACCCGCCAACCACAAATTAGCATGCATAATGTACACAGCATAGAACTCCGAGCAATTGGCGCATGTAAAAGCTATGAAAACAAAAAAAAACCAACAATTTGCTCATTCGTAATTGCAGAGACAAAGCTATTCTCCTTATCATCTTACCTTCAAACCTCATTAAGCACCTTCATGTAAATTATCAATCTTTGTTTCCCACAAACAACATAAACGATCCACATTAAGAGAAAAACTTAGGTCCCACACTATGTACATAAAACTAATTAAAGCTTTAACAATGAAGCAACAACAACAACTCGCAAGCTATTCCCTTGCAAAGCTTATAATTCCCGAACAAAAACGATCGTATCGATCTTACGTTCCCCATGGACAATTTAACTGGGTTGTTCCCAAAACAAACGAGCATCTAAAGCTTCATAAACTAACAAATTTCCCTACTAACCTATTAACTTAATATAATATTTGCAAAGTACATAACCAAAAGCTTATTTAGCAAGCTTTTCGTTATAGTCTATGAAAATTTAATAAGCAAGAAAAATGAAGCAAATGAAGGATTTTTTCTTTCAAATTGAAAATCATAAAAAGCCTTAACAAATGCGAAAGAAAAAATTTAGTAGACGAAAGTAAAAAAAAAAAAAAAACAAAATCTCTTTTTCGTTTATGTTTTGGAAACATTATTTTTGCTACCAACGATCAATAAAACTAATGTCTGAAAACGAAAAACAACCAAAAATTGGTGTAACGCAAAATATCAAACGAACTATACACATAATACAGTTTAAATCTTAAAAAACCAAACCAAATGAATGTAACAATAAAAGGAATAGAACGAAATAAAGCAGTAGTAAATAGAAAAATAAACATTAAAAAAAAAAAAACAAAAGTTTCAACAGAAAACCTTTCATGTAATATGAAAATAGGTTACAAAAAGACAAATAAGTGAAACTGTACATAAATGTGAAATTAGTTCATCAGAAAATTGATTATATTTTCATTAACATTCTAAAATGTAAGTAGAGAAAACAAGAAAATAAAGAAGAAAAAAAGAACTGATTATATGTTACATAAATCATAGCAATGCGAAAGTATAATGCAGTAAGCTGATTCAAGTAAAGAAAATGCAAAGCATATTGTAAATGACCGAAACTGTACTCGTATATATTTGTGAAATAGTTATATCTTCATTTGCATTAATATTCTAATATGTAAGTAAAGCAAAACAAGGCTATAAAGTGAAAATGAAGAGAAATTATATGTTACATAAATTACAGCAAGGCAGAAGTATTAAAGTAAAGCAAAAAAAAAATATATTGTAAAATACAAATAACCAAAACAGTGTATAAATGTGTAATTAATTATAATTCATCTTCAAGTATGTAAATGGAGCAAAACAAAATCAAATTAAAATGCCTAATAAGTCTAAGCAAACGATTAGTAAAAATATTCAAGCAAAGTAACTCAAAACAAAAATTATGAAAGAACTACAAGTCATTATGATTCAATAAGAAAAAACAAATATTGCGATAAGAAATTAATATTCAAAGGAGCATGTCATAACTTTTTATGAAACGATGAGCAAAGGAAAAAGTAAATTCGATTAAAATCGTCTAAAATAGTAATTTTAAATCAACATTCCAAGTTTACCAATTAAAACAATCAAGCAAAAATGAATATCTTTCACGACATGGCTCTTCAAGCCATTGGTGAACTTTTCTTTTCAGCGGGGAGGCAATGTTACGGGAACCGCAGTCCAAATATTGCTCGGTTCGTGTTCCGTCGTTCCTCTCTGTGTACTGTAAATGACAACATACATACGAAAAGCTGCGAATTGTAATCAATGCATCTGTGGGCACGGTGTCGTATCATGGATTAGCAGAAGTGGGTATCCATACTCGTATTAAGTATCAAACATATACACACAAGACTTCGCAATCGAACGTACCGCCCAGCGGAACGAATTGGTTACATGCATTGCAAATCGAGTGAAAGCTTTAGCTTTGTAGTTGCACCAGTCACAGAGAGATGGCACTAAATACGTTAAACTGTTTTGTTGTTGAGCTTTGATCTTTTTTGAAATGGTAAATTTTCTTCATTATTTTAGTTGGTAAGCAATAAAGTCAGCATAATGATAGTATAAAAGAAAATTAAAGACACAAGAAAATCGAGAAGTATTTCTCCATTCACTGGCTCAAGGCGTGCGCCCGAGCTTATTCTATCCCAAGGCACTTAGCCCGGGATAAGTGAATTTAGGATACGTTCAACTGCGTACTCAAGGCATCAGCCCGAGTATCAGCGCCCCAAGGCAGTTATGCCCGGGGCCTGCAGTTGAACTAATAATTGATTAATTTATCAATCTGACTGCGTACTCAAGGCATCAGCCCGAGAATTAGCGTCCCAAGGCTTTGTGCCCGGGGCTAGCAGTTGGATTATAATCAATCGATTCGTTAATATAATTGCGTGCTCAAGGCGTCAGCCCGAGCAACAGTTAAAGCCTAAATAAATTCATTGGTTTATTCAAATTCTATTTTTCTTCTCCACAACCAAAAAATTTAATTGAAATGGACGTAAATTGTGGGAATCAACTGCTCCATTAACACTCTAAATTCATAAATATGTAAATATAAAACCTCATTAACTAGCGGTTTCGTTGTAGGTGATGAACACTCTTCAGGAGCTGCCACACGCCATCACCTACAGGGCAGCTCGACCGCGTGGTCCCAAGGTGGGTATTGGACCTTATATACATGTGGGAACACACCCGACGTGCAAGTTATATGAGCTGTAAGCTTCCACATAGACTGTGGTTGTCAACTACAAAGTGTTGAGGATAATGGTGCCAGTCTCCTAAGTGAAAGAACCACTTATTCTTTCACCCGGGCCATCTTTGACTATCAACATGATAGCACATGTTCTTGGCCCGATGGAGACCAGCGTTTCCAGCATAGGGCTGGTGCCAGCAAACAGCGGTTTCGTTGTAGGTGGTGAACACTCTTCAGGAGCTGCCACACGCCATCACCTACAGGGCAGCTCGACCGCGTGGTCCCAAGGTGGGTATTGGACCTTATATACATGTGTCGAGCTGCCCTGTAGGTGATGGCGTGTGGCAGCTCCTGAAGAGTGTTCACCACCTACAACGAAACCGCTGTTTGCTGGCACCAGCCCTATGCTGGAAACGCTGGTCTCCATCGGGCCAAGAACATGTGCTATCATGTTGATAGTCAAAGATGGCCCGGGTGAAAGAATAAGTGGTTCTTTCGCTTAGGAGACTGGCACCATTATTCTCAACACTCATTAACTAGTTCTTTAATAAAATAATCACTTCAGAAAATTTCATTCATTTATCGCTCCATAAATGCCCAACTTTATACGTCTCTGCAATAAATTAATTATTGAAAGAATTCACTAGTAAATATGCTATTAAGATTAATATAGCCAACTGAACTTGTTATCATATGAACAAACAAAGAATAAAATAAAACTTAAAACCATAAACAAAAACACTCTTTTACTGATCTAGTTGGCGAGTATAAAGTAGCAGATAGTATCATACAGGAATATCTCTCTCTCCCCGGGAGCCTTGATGTGTATATAGGATACACATCATATCAAGCTCCCAGCGCATGCCAGTACACATAGGGTGTACGGGTACTGTGTAACAATTCAATAAAATTGCATTCAGGCAGCTTCGCGATACCTGCAATTGCAGTTTTTTGCGTGGTGGGGATACTTTTGATTCCGAAACCATACAGCTGTAAAACCATCGGAAATGGGAGTCAAAAGTGCCTGAATATCAAAATCGCGCTGTTATTGTACTCAGAAACATAAAAAATTAATATCTTCACTACAACGATATCCTGGAGTTCCTCGGAAAACGATCGGATTACAAGAAGTGCGTTGCTGGAATAACGGCCGTTGTTCACACTTTCTCCAATTTCAATATATGGGGTGTCAAACGAAAGCTAGTGATGAGTAGAATTCAATAAAAATGTATTCAGGTAGCTTCGCGATACCTGCAATGGCAGTTTTTTGCGTGGTGGGGATACTTTTGATTCCGAAACCATACAGCTGTAAAATCATCGGAAACAGGAGTCGGAATTGCACGAATATCAAAATCGCCCTGTTTTTGTACTCAGGAGCATGAAAAAATTAATGATCTTTACAACGACGATATTCTGGACTTCCTCGGAAAACGATCGGATTACAAGAAGTGCGTTGCTGGAAAAACGGCCGTTTTTCATACTTTCTCCAATTTCAATATATGGGGCGTCAAACGAAAGCTAGTGATGAGTAGAATTCAATGAAAGTGCATTCAGGCAGCTTTGCGATACCTGCAATTGCAGATTTTTGCGTGGTTGGGATACTTTTGATTCCGATACCATACAGCTGTAAAATCATCGGAAACGGGAGTCGGAAGTGCCTGAATGTCAGAATCGCGCTGTTATTGTACACAGGAACAAAAAGACATTAAAGATCTTCTCTACAACGATATTCTGGAGTTCCTCGGAAAACGATCGGATTGCAAGGAGTGGGTTGCTGGAAAAACGGCCGTTCTTCATACTTTCTCCAATTTCAATATATGGGGTGTCAAACGAAAGCTAGTGATGAGTAGAATTCAATAAGAGTGCATTCAGGCAGCTTCGCCATAGCTGCAATTGCAGTTTTTTGCGTGGTTGGGATATTTTCGATTCCGAAACCATACAGCTGCAAAATCATCGGAAACGGCAGTCGAAAGAGCCTGAATATCAAAATCGCGCTGTTATTGTACTCAGGAACATAAAAAAATTAAAGATCTTCACTACAACGATATTCTGGGGTTCCTCGGAAAACGATCGGATTGCAAGAAGTGCGTTGCTGGAAAAACGGCCGTTCTTCATACTTTCTCCAATTTCAATATATGGGGTGTCAAACGAAAGCTAATGATGAGTAGAATTCAATAAAAGTGCATTCAGGCAGCTTCGCGATAACTGCAATTGCAGTTTTTTGCGTGGTTGGGATACTTTCGATTCCGAAACCATACAGCTGCAAAATCATCGGAAACGGCAGTCGGAAGAGCCTGAATATCAAAATCGCGCTGTTATTGTACTCAGGAACATAAAGAAATTAAAGATCTTCACTACAACAATATTTTGGAGTTCCTCGGAAAACAATCGGATTAAAAGGAGTGCGTTGCTGGAAAAACGGCCGTTTTTCATACTTTCTCTAATTTCAATATATGGGGTGTCAAACGGAAGCTAGTGATGAGTAGAATTCAATAAAAGTGCATTCAGGCAGCTTCGCGATATCTGCAATTGCAGTTTTTTGCGTGGTTGGGATACTTTTGATTCCGAAACCATACAGCGGTAAAATCATCGGAAACGGGGGTCGGAAGTGCCTGAATATCAGAATCGCGCTGTTATTGTACTCAGGAACATAAAAAAATTATAGATCTTCACTACAACGATATTCTGGAGTTCCTCGCAAAACGATCGGATTAAAACGAGTGCGTTGCTGGAAAAACGGCCGTTTTTCATACTTTCTCCAATTTCAATATGTGGGGTGTCAAACGAAAGCTAGTGATGAGTAGAATTCAATAAAAGTGCATTCAGGCAGCTTTGCGATACCTGCAATTGCAGTTTTTTGCGTGGTTGGGATACTTTTGATTCCGAAACCATACAGCTGTAAAATCATCGGAAACGGCAGTCGGAAGTGCTAGTGATGAAGAGAATTCAATAAAGGTGCATTCAGGCAGCTTCGTGATACCCGCAATTGCACTCTTTTGCATGGTTGGGATACTCTTGATTCCGAAACCATACAGCTAAAAAATCATCGGAAACGGGAGTCGGAAGTGTCTGAATATCAAAGTCGTGCTGTTATTGTACTCGGGAACATGTAAAAATTAAAGATCTTTTCTACAACAATATTCTGGACTTCCTCGAAAAACGATCGGATTACAAGAAATGCCTTGCTGGAAGAACGGCCGTTTCTCATACTTTCTCCAATTTCAATATATGGGGTGTCAAACGAAAGCTAGTGATGAGTAGAATTAAATAAAGGTGCATTCAGGCAGCTTCGCGATACCTGTAATTGCAGTTTTTTGTGTGGTTGGGATACTTTTGATTCCGAAACCATACAGCTATAAAATCATCGGAAACGGGAGTCGGAAGTGCCTGAATATCAAAATCACGCAGTTGTTGTACTCAGGAACATAACAAAATTAAAGATCTTCACTACAACGATATTCTGGAGTTCCTCAGAAAACGAAGGGATTGCAAGGAAAGCGTTGCTGGAAAAACGGCCGTTTTTAATACTTTCTCCAATTTCAATATATGGCGTGTCAAACGAAAGCTAGTGATGAGTAGAATTCAATAAAAACGCATTCAGGCAGCTTCACGATACCTGCAATTGCAGTTTTTTGCGTGGATGGGATACTTTTGATTCCGAAACCATACAGCGGTAAAATCATCGGAAACGGGGGTCGGAAGTGCCTGAATATCAGAATCGCGCTGTTATTGTACTCAGGAACATAAAAAAATTATAGATCTTCACTACAACGATATTCTGGAGTTCCTCGCAAAACGATCGGATTAAAACGAGTGCGTTGCTGGAAAAACGGCCGTTTTTCATACTTTCTCCAATTTCAATATGTGGGGTGTCAAACGAAAGCTAGTGATGAGTAGAATTCAATAAAAGTGCATTCAGGCAGCTTTGCGATACCTGCAATTGCAGTTTTTTGCGTGGTTGGGATACTTTTGATTCCGAAACCATACAGCGGTAAAATCATCGGAAACGGGGGTCGGAAGTGCCTGAATATCAGAATCGCGCTGTTATTGTACTCAGGAACATAAAAAAATTATAGATCTTCACTACAACGATATTCTGGAGTTCCTCGCAAAACGATCGGATTAAAACGAGTGCGTTGCTGGAAAAACGGCCGTTTTTCATACTTTCTCCAATTTCAATATGTGGGGTGTCAAACGAAAGCTAGTGATGAGTAGAATTCAATAAAAGTGCATTCAGGCAGCTTCGCGATATCTGCAATTGCAGTTTTTTGCGTGGTTGGGATACTTTTGATTCCGAAACCATACAGCGGTAAAATCATCGGAAACGGGGGTCGGAAGTGCCTGAATATCAGAATCGCGCTGTTATTGTACTCAGGAACATAAAAAAATTATAGATCTTCACTACAACGATATTCTGGAGTTCCTCGCAAAACGATCGGATTAAAACGAGTGCGTTGCTGGAAAAACGGCCGTTTTTCATACTTTCTCCAATTTCAATATGTGGGGTGTCAAACGAAAGCTAGTGATGAGTAGAATTCAATAAAAGTGCATTCAGGCAGCTTTGCGATACCTGCAATTGCAGTTTTTTGCGTGGTTGGGATACTTTTGATTCCGAAACCATACAGCTGTAAAATCATCGGAAACGGCAGTCGGAAGTGCTAGTGATGAAGAGAATTCAATAAAGGTGCATTCAGGCAGCTTCGTGATACCCGCAATTGCACTCTTTTGCATGGTTGGGATACTCTTGATTCCGAAACCATACAGCTATAAAATCATCGGAAACGGGAGTCGGAAGTGTCTGAATATCAAAGTCGTGCTGTTATTGTACTCGGGAACATGTAAAAATTAAAGATCTTTACTACAACAATATTCTGGACTTCCTCGAAAAACGATCGGATTACAAGAAATGCCTTGCTGGAAGAACGGCCGTTTCTCATACTTTCTCCAATTTCAATATTTGGGGTGTCAAACGAAAGCTAGTGATGAGTAGAATTAAATAAAGGTGCATTCAGGCAGCTTCGCGATACCTGTAATTGCAGTTTTTTGTGTGGTTGGGATACTTTTGATTCCGAAACCATACAGCTATAAAATCATCGGAAACGGGAGTCGGAAGTGCCTGAATATCAAAATCACGCTGTTGTTGTACTCAGGAACATAACAAAATTAAAGATCTTCATTACAACGATATTCTGGAGTTCCTCAGAAAACGAAGGGATTGCAAGGAAAGCGTTGCTGGAAAAACGGCCGTTTTTAATACTTTCTCCAATTTCAATATATGGCGTGTCAAACGAAAGCTAGTGATAAGTAGAATTCAATAAAAACGCATTCAGTCAGCTTCACGATACCTGCAATTGCAGTTTTTTGCGTGGATGGGATACTTTTGATTCCGAAACCATACAGCTGTAAAATCATCGGAAACGGGAGTCGGAAGTGCCTGAATATCAAAATCACGCTGTTATTGTACTCAGGAACATAAAAAATTAAAGATCTTCACTACAACGATATTCTGGAGTTCCTCAGAAAACGAAGGGATTGCAAGGAGTGCGTTGCTGGAAAAACGGCCGTTTTTAATACTTTCTCCGATTCCAATATATGGGGTGTCAAACGAAAGCTAGTGATGAGTAGAATTCAATAAAAGTGCATTCAGGCAGCTTCGCGATACCTGCAATTGCAGTTTTTTGCGTGGTTGGGATACCTTTGAGTCCGAAACCATACAGCGGTAAAATCATCGGAAACGGCAGTCGGAAGTGGCTGAATATCAAAATGGTGCTGTTATTGTACTCAGGAACATAAAAAAATTAAGATCTTCACTACAACAATATTCCGGAGTTCCTCGGAAAACGATCGGATTAAAAGGAGTGCGTTGCTGGAAAAACGGCCGTTGTTCATACTTTCTCCAATTTCAATATATGGGGTATCAAACGAAAGCTAGTGATGAGTAGAATGCAATAAAAGTGCATTCAGGCAGCTTCGCCATACCCGCAATTTCAGTCTTTTGCATGAATGGGATACTTTCGATTCCGAAACCATACAGCTATAAAATCATCGGAAACGGGAGTCGGAAGTGTCCGAATATCAAAATCACGCTGTTATTATACTCAGGAACATAAAAAAATTGAAGATCTTCACTAAAACAATATTCTAGAGTTCCTCAGAAAACGGTCGGATTAAAAGGAGTGTTTTGCTGGAAAAACGGACGTTTTTTATACTTTCTGCTATTTCAATATATGGGCTGTCAAACGAAAGCTAGTGATGAGTAGAATTCTATAAAGATGCATTCAGGCGGCTTCGCGATACCTGCAATTGCAATTTTTTGCATGGTCGGGACACTTTTGATTCCGAAACCACACAGCTGTAAAATCATCGGAAACAGGAGTCAGAATTGCCTGAATATCAAAATCGTGCTGTCATTGTACTCAGTAACATGAAAAAATTAACGATCTTTACTACAACAATATTCTGGACTTCCTCGAAAAACGATCGTATTACAAGAATTGCCTTGCTGGATAAACGGCCGTTTCTCATACTTTCTCCAATTTCAGTATATGGGGTGTCAAACGAAAGCTAGTGATGAGTAGAATTCAATAAAAGTGCATTCAGGCAGCTTCGCGATACCCGCAATTGCAGTTTTTTGTGTGGTTGGGATACTTTTGATTCTGAAACCATACAGCTGTAAAATCATCGGAAACGGGAGTCGCAAGTGCCTGAATATCAAAATTGTGCTGTTATTGTACTCAGGAACATAAAAAATTAAAGATCTTCGCTACAACGATATTCTGGTGCTACTCGGAAAACGATCGGATTAAAGGAGTGCGTTGCTGGAAAATCGGCCGTTTTTCATACTTTCTCCAATTTCAATATATGGGGTGTCATACGAAAGCTAGTGATGAGTAGAATTCAATAAAAGTGCATTCAGGCAGCTTCGCGATAGCTGAAATTGCAGTTTTTTGCCTGGTTGGGATACTTTTGATTCCGAAACCATACAGCTGTAAAATCATCGGAAACAGGAGTCGGAAGTGCCTGAATATCAAAATCGCGCTGTTATGGTATTCAGGAACATAAAAATATTAAAGACCTTCACTACAACGATATTCTGAAGTTCCTCGAAAAACGATCGGATTAAAAGGAGTGCGTTGCTGAAAAAATGGCCGTTCTTCATACTTTCTCCAATTTCAATATATGGGGTGTCAAACAAAAGCTAGTGATTAGTAGAAATCAATAAAAGTGCATTCAGGCAGCTTCGCGATACCTGCAATTGCAGTTTTTTGCCTGGTTGGGATACTTTTGATTCCGAAACCATACAGCTGTAAAATCATCGGAAACAGGAGTCGAAAGTGCCTGAATATCAAAATCGTGCTGTTATGGTACTCAGGAACATAAAAATATTAAAGATCTTCACTACAACAATATTCTGAAGTTCCTCGGAAAACAGTCGGATTAAAAGGAGTGCAGTGCTGGAAAAACGGCCGTTTTTCATACTTTCTCCAATTTCAATATAGGGGAAGTCAAACGAAAGCTAGTGATGAGTAGAATTCAATAAAAGTGCATTCAGGCAGCTTCGCGATACCTGCAATTGCAGTTTTTTGCGTGGTTGGGATACTCTTGATTCCGAAACCATACAGCTGTAAAATCATCGGAAACGGCAGTCGGAGGTGCCTGAATATCAAAATCACGCTGTTATTGTACTCAGGAACATAAAAAAAATTAAAGATCTTCACAACAACGATATTCTGGAGTTCCTCAGAAAACGAAGGGATTGCAAGGAGTGCGTTGCTGGAAAAACGGCCGTTTTTAATACTTACTCCAATTTCAGTATATGGCGTGTCAAACGAAAGCTAGTGATGAGTAGAATTCAATAAAAATGCATTCAGGCAGCTTCACGATACCTGCAATTGCAGTTTTTTGCGTGCTTGAGATACTTTTGATTCCGAAACTATACAGCTGGTAAATCATCAGAAACGGGAGTCGGAAGTGCCTGAATGCCAGAATCGCGCTGTTATTGTACTCAGGAACATAAAAAAATTAAAGATCTTCACTACAACGATATTCTGGAGTTCCTCAGAAAACGAAGGGATTGCAAGGAGTGCGTTGCTGGAAAAACGGCCGTTTTTAATACTTACTCCAATTTCAATATATGGCGTGTGAAACGAAAGCTAGTGATGAGTAGAATTCAATAAAAGTGCATTCAGGCAGCTTCGCGATACCTGCAATTGCAGTTTTTTGCGTGGTTGGGATACTTTCGATTCCGAAACCATACAGCGGTAAAATCATCGGAAACGGCAGTCGGAAGTGCCTGAATATCAAAATCGCGCTGTTATTGTTCTCAGGAACATAAAGAAATTAAAGATCTTCACTACAACGATATTCTGGAGTTCCTCGGAAAACGATCGGATTGCAAGGAGTGTGTTGCTGGAAAAACGGCCGTTTTTTATACTTTCTCCTATTTCAATATATGGGCTGTCAAAAGAAAGCTAGTGAGAAGTAGAATTCAATAAAAGTGCATTCAGGCAGCTTCGCGATACCTGCAATTGCAATTTTTTGCATGGTCCAGATACTTTTGATTCCGAAACCATACAGCTGTAAAATCATCGGAAACAGGAGTCAGAATTGCCTGAATATCAAATTCGTGCTGTCATTGTACTCAGGAACATGAAAAAATTAAAGATCTTTACTACAACAATATTCTGGACTTCCTCCAAAAACGATCGGATTACAAGGAGTGCCTTGCTGGAAAAACGGCCGTTTCTCATACTTTCTCCAATTTCAGTATATGGGGTGTCAAACGAAAGCTAGTGATGAGCAGAGTTCGATAAAAGTGCATTCAGGCAGCTTCGCGATACCTGCAATTGCAGTTTTTTGCGTGGTTGGGATACATTTGATTCTGAAACCATACAGCTGTAAAATCATCGGAAACGGGAGTCGGAAGTGCCTGAATATCAAAATCGTGCTGTTATTGTACTCAGGAACATAAAAAATTAAAGATCTTCGCTACAACGATATTCTGGTGCTACTCGGAAAACGATCGGATTGCAAGTAGTGCGTTGCTGGAAAAACGGCCGTTTTTCATACTTTCTCCAATTTCAATATATGGGGTGTCAAACGAAAGCTAGTGATGAGTAGAATTCAATAAAAGTGCATTCAGGCAGCTTCGCGATACCTGCAATTGCAGTTTTTTGCGTGGTTGGGATAGTTTTGATTCCGAAACCATACAGCTGTAAAATCATCGGAAACAGGAGTCGGAAGTACCTGAATGTCAAAATCGCGCTGTTATTGTACTCAGGAACATAAAAATATTAAAGATCTTCACTACAACGATATTCTGAAGTTCCTCGAAAAACGATCGGATGAACAGGAGTGCGTTGCAGAGAAAATGGCCGTTCTTATACTTTCTCCAATTTCAATATATGGGGTGTCAAACGAAAGCTAGTGATGAGTAGAATTCAATAAAAGTGCATTCAGGCAGCTTCGCGATACCTGCAATTGCAGTTTTTTGCGTGGTTGGTATACTTTTGATTCCGAAACCTTACAGCTGTAAAATCATCGGAAACGGGGGTCGAAAGTGTCTGAATATCAAAATCGCGCTGTTATTGAACTCAGGAACAAAAAAAAAAATAAAATATCTTCACTACAACGATAATCTGGAGTTCCTCAGAAAACGAGCGGATTGCAAGCAGTGCGTTGCTGGAAAAACGGCCGTTTTTCATACTTTCTCCAATTTCAATATATGGGGTGTCAAACGAAAGCTAGTGATTAGTAGAATTCAATAAAAGTGCAGTCAGGCAGCTTTGCGATACCTGCAATTGCAGTTTTTTGCGTGGTTGGGATACTTTTGATTCCGAAACCATACAGCTGTAAAATCGTCGGAAACGGGAGTCGGAAGTGCTAGTGATGAATAGAATTCAATATAAGTGCATTCAGGCAGCTTCGCGGTACCCGCAATTGCAGTTTTTCGCGTGGTTGGGATACTTTTGATTCCGAAACCATACAGCTATATAATAATGGGAGAAGGGAGTCGGAAGTGCCTGAATATCAAAATCATGCTTTTATTTTACACAGGAACATAAAAAATTAAAGATCTTCACTACAACGACAGTCTGGAGTTCCTCGGAAAACGATCGGATTAAAAGGAGTGCGTTGCTGGAAAAACGGCCGTTTTTCATACTTTCTCCAATTTCAATATATGGGGTGTCAAACGAAAGCTAGTGATGAGTAGAATTCAAATAAATTGCACTCAGGCAGCTTCGCGATACCTGCAGTTGTAGCAGTTTTTTGCATGGTTGGGATACCTTTGATTCCGAAACCATACAGCTGTAAAATCATCGGAAACGGGAGTCGGAAGTGCCTGAATATCAAAATCGCGCTGTTATTGTACCCAGGAACATATAAAAATTAAAGATCTTCACTACAACGATAGTCTGGAGTTCCTCGGAAAACGATCGAATTACAAGGAGTGTTTTGCTGGAAAAACGGCCGTTTTTCATACTTTCTCCAATTTCAATCTATGGGGTGTCAAACGAAAGCTTGTGATGAGTAGAATTCAATGAAAATGCATTGAGGCAGCTTCACGATAGCTGCAATTGCAGTTTTTTGCGTTGTTGGGATACTTATGATTCCGAAACCATACTGCTGTAAAATCATCGGAAACGGCAATCGGAAGTGCCTGAAAATCAAAATCGCGCTGTTATTGAACTCAGGAACATAAAAAAATTAAAGATCTTCACTACAACGATATTCTGGAGTTCCTCGGAAAACAATCGGATTAAAAGGAGTGCGTTGCTGGAAGAACGGCCGTTCTACTCAGGAACATAAAAAATTAAAGATCATCACTACAAGGATATTCTGGAGTTCCTCGGAAACGATCGTATTGCAAGGAGTGCGTTGCTGGAAAAACGGGCGTTCAATGCTTTCTCCAACTTCAATATATGGGGTGTCAAACGAGTGCTAGTTATAAGTAGAATTCAATGAAAGTGCATTCAGGCAGCTTCGCGATACCTGCAATTGCAGTTTTTTGCGTGGTTGGGATACTTATGATTCCGAAACCATACAGCTTTAAAATCATCGGAAACGGGAGTCGGAAGTGACTGAATATCAAAATCGCGCCGATATTGCACTCAGGAACATTTAAAAATTAAATATCTGCACTACAAAGATATTCTGGAGTTCCTCGGAAAACGATCGGATTGCAAGGACTCCGTTGCTGGAAAAACGGCCGTTCTTCATACTTTCTCCAATTTCAATATATGGCGTGTCAAACAAAAGCTAGTGATGAGTAGAATTCAACAAAAGTGCATTCAGGCAGCTTCGCGATACCTGCAATTGCAGTTTTTTGCGTGGTTGGGATACTTTTGATTCCGAAACCATACAGCTGTAAAATCATCGGAAATGGGAGTTGGAAATGCCTGAATATCAAAATCGCGCTGGTATTGCACTCAGGAACATATAAAAATTAAAGATCTTTACTACAACAATATCCTGGAGTTCCTCGGAAAACGATCGGATTGCAAGCAGTGCGTTGCTGGAAAAACGGCCGTTTTTCATACTTTCTCCAATTTCAATATATGGGGTGTCAAACGAAAGCTAGTGATGAGTAGAATTCAATAAAGGTGCATTCAAGCAGCTTCGCGATACCCGCAATTGCAGTTTTTTACGTGGTTGGGATACCTTTGATTCCGAAACCATTCAGCTGTAAAATCATCGGAAACGGGAGTCGGAAGTGCCTGAATATCAAAATCGCGCTGTTATTGTACTCAGGAACATAAAAAAATTAAAGATCTTCACTACAATGATATTCTTGAGTTCCTCGGAAAACGATCGAATTGTAAGGAACGCGTTGCTGGAAAAACGGTCGTTTTTCATACAATCTCCAATTACAATATATGGGGTGTCAAACGAAAGCTACTGATGAGTAGAATTCAATAAAAGTGCATTCAGGCAGCTTCGCGATACCTGCAATTGCAGTTTTTTGCGTGGTTGGGATACTTTTGATTCCGTAACCATACAGCTGTAAAGTCATCGGAAACGGGAGTCGGAAGTGCCTGAAAATAAAATTCGCACTGTTATTGTACTCAGGAACATAAAAAAATTAAAGATCTTCACTACAACGATATTGTGGAGTTCCTCGGAAAACGATCGGATTAAAAGGAGTGCGTTGCTGGAAAGACGGCCGTTTTTCATACTTTCTCCAATTTCAATAAATGGGGTGTCAAACGAAAGCTAGTGATGAGTAGAATTCAATAAAAGTGCATTCAGGCAGCTTCGCGATACCTGCAGTTGCAGCATTTCCGTGGTTGGGATACTTTTGATTCCGAAACCATACAGCTGTAAAATCATCGGAAACGGGAGTCGGAAGTGCCTGAATTCCGATATTGCACTTTTATTTTACTCAGGAACATAAAAAAATTGAAGATCTTCACTACAATGATATTCTGGAGTTCCTCGGAAAACGATCGGATTGCAAGAAGTGCGTTGCTGGAAAAACGGCCGTTCTTCATACTTTCTCCAATTTCAATATATGGGGTGTCAAACGAAAGCTAGTGGTGAGTAGAATTCAATAAAAGTGTATTCAAGGAGCTTCGCGATACCTGCAATTGCAGTATTTTGCGTGGTTGGGATACTTTTGATTCCGTAACCATACAGCTGTGAAATCATCGGAAACGGGAGTCGGAAGTGCCTGAAAATCAAATTCGCACTGTTATTGTACTCAGGAACATAAAAAAATTAAAGATCTTCACAACAACGATATTCTGGAGTTCCTCGGAAAACGATCGGATTAAAAGGAGTGCGTTGCTGGAAAAACGGCCGTTGTTCATACTTTCTCCAATTTCAATATATGGGGTGTCAAACGAAAGCTAGTGGAGAGTAAAATTCAATATAAGTGTATTCAAGGAGCTTCGCGATACCTGCAATTGCAGTTTTTTGCGTGGTTGGGATACATTTGATTCCGAAACCATTCAGCTGTAAAATCATCGGAAACGGGAGTCGGAAGTGCCTGAATATCAAAATCTTGCTGTTATTGTACTCAGGAACATAAAAAAATTAAAGATCTTCACTACAATGATATTCTTGAGTTCCTCGGAAAACGATCGGATTGTAAGGAACGCGTTGCTGGAAAAACGGTCGTTTTTCATACAATCTCCAATTACAATATATGGGGTGTCAAACGAAAGCTACTGATGAGTAGAATTCAATAAAAGTGCATTCAGGCAGCTTCGCGATACCTGCAATTGCAGTTTTTTGCGTGGTTGGGATACTTTTGATTCCGTAACCATACAGCTGTAAAATCATCGGAAACGGGAGTCGGAAGTGCCTGAAAATCAGATTCGCACTGTTATTGTACTCAGGAACATAAAAAAATTAAAGATCTTCACAACAACGATATTCTGGAGTGCCTCGGAAAACGATCGGATTAGAAGGATTGCGTTGCTGGAAAAACGGCCGTTGTTCATACTCTCTCCAATTTCAATATATGGGGTGTCAAACGAAAGCTAGTGGTGAGTAGAATTCAATAAAAGTGTATTCAAGGAGCTTCGCGATACCTGCAATTGCAGTTTTTTGCGTGGTTGGGATACTTTTGATTCCGAAACCACACAGCTGTAAAATCATCGGAAGCGGGATACGGAAGTGCCTGAATGTTAAAATCGCGCTTTTATTCTACTCAGGAACATAAAAAAATCAAAGATCTTGACTACAACGATATTCAGGAGTTCCTCGGAAAACAATCGGATTAAAAGGAGTGCGATGCTGGAATAACGGCCGTTCTTCATACTTTCTCCGATTTCAATATATGGGGTGTCAAACGAAAGCTAGTGATGAGCAGAATTCAATAAAAGTGCATTCAGGCAGCTTCGCGATAGCTGCAATTGGAGTTTTTAGCGTGGTTGGGATACTTTTGATTCCGAAACCATACAGCTGTAAAATCATCGGAAACGGGAGTCGGAAGTGCCTGAATATCAAAATCGCGCTGTTATTGTACTTAGGAACATAAAAAATTAATGATCTTCACTACAACGATATTCTGGAGTTCCTCGGAAAACGATCGGATTGCAAGGAGTGCGTTGCTGGAATAACGCCCGTTTTTCATACTTTCTCCAATTTCAATATATGGGGTGTCAAAGGAAAGCAAGTGATGAGTAGAATTCAATAAAAGTGCATTCAGGCAGCTTCGCGATAGCTGCAATTGCAGTTTTTTGCGTGGTTGGGATACTTTTGATTCCGAAAGCAAACAGCTGTAAAATCATCGGAAACGGGGGTCGGAAGTGCCTGAATATCAAAATCGCGCTGTTATCGTACTCAGGAACATAAAAAATTAAAGATCTTCACTACAACGATAATCTGGAGTTCCTCGGAAAACGATCGGATCAAAAGGACTACGTTGGTGGAAAAACGGCCGCTCTTCATGCTCTCTCCAACTTCAATATATGGGCGGTCAAACGAAAGCTAGTGATGAGTAGAATTCAATAAAAGTGCACTCAGGCAGCTTCGCGATACCTGCAATTGCAGTTTTTTGCATGGTAGGGATACTTTTGATTCCGAAACCATACAGCTGTAAAATCATCGGAAACGGGGGTCGGAAGGGCCTGAATCTCAAAATCGTCCTGTTATTGTACTCAGGAACATAAAAAAAATTAAAGATCTTCACCACAACAATATTCTGGAGGTCCTCGGAAAACGATCGGATTGCAAGTAGTGCGTTGCTGGAAAAATGGCCGTTTTTCATTCTTTGTCCAATTTCAATATATGGGGTGTCAAACGAAAGCTAGTGATGAGTAGAATTCAACAAAAGTGCATTCAGCCAGCTTCGCGATAGCTGCTATTGCAGTTTTTTGCGTGGTTGGGATACTTTTGATTCCGAAACCATACAGCTGTAAAATCATCGGAAACGGGAGTCGGAAGTGCCTGAATTTCAAAAATGCGTTGTTATTGTACGCAGGAACATAAAAAATTAAAGATCTTCACCACAACGATATTCTGGAGTTCCTCGGAAAACGATCGGATTAAAAGGAGTGCGTTGCTGACAAAACGGCCGTTTTTCATACTTTCTCCGATTTCAATATATGGGGTGTCAAACGAAAGCTAGTGATGAGTAGAATTCAATAAAAGTGCATTCAGGCAGCTTCGCGATACCTGCAATTGCAGTTTTTTGCGTGGTTGGGATACTTTTGATTCCGAAACCACACAGCTGTAAAATCATCGGAAACGGGAGTCGGAAGTGCCTGTATATCAAAATCACGCTGTTATTGTACTCAGGAACATAAAAAAATTAAAGATCTTCACTACAACGATATTCTGGAGTTCCTCGGAAAACGATCGGATTAACAGGAGTGCGTTGCTGGAAAAACGGCCGTATTTCATACTTTCTCCAATTTCAATATATGGGGTGTCAAACGAAAGCTAGTGATGAGTAGACTTCAATAAAAGTGCATTCAGGCAGCTTTGCGATACCTGCAATTGCAGTTTTTTGCATGGTTGGGATACTTTTGATTCCGAAACCATACAGCTGTAAAATCATCGGAAACGGGAGTCGGAAGTGCCTGAATCTCAAAATCGTGCAGTTATGGTACTCAGGAACATAAAAAAATTAAAGATCTTCACTACAACAATATTCTGGAGTTCCTCGGAAAACGATCGGATTAAAAGGAGTGCGTTGCTGGAAAAACGGCCGTTTTTCATACTTTCATAAATAACAATATATGGGGTGTCAAACGAAAGCTAGTGATGAGTAGAATTCAATAAAAGTGCATTCACGCAGCTTCGCGATACCTGCAATTGCAGTTTTTTGCGTGGTCGGGATACTTTTGATTCCGAAACCACACAGCTGTAAAATCATCGGAAACGGGAGTCGGAAGTGCGTGTATATTAAAATCGCGCTGTTATTGTACTCAGGAACATAAAAAAAATTAAGATCTTCACAACAACGATATTCTGGAGTTCCTCGGGAAACGATCGGATTAACAGGAGTGCGTTGCTGGAAAACGGCCGTTTTTCATACTTTCTCCAATTTCAATATATGGGGTGTCAAACGAAAGCTAGTGATGAGTAGAATTCAATAAAAGTGCATTCAGGCAGCTTCGCGATACCTGCAATTGCAGTTTTTTGCGTGGTTGGGATACTTTTGATTCCGAAACCATACAGCTGTAAAATCATCGGAAACGGGAGTCGGAAGTGCCTGAATCTCAAAATCGTGCTGTTATTGTACTCAGGAACATAAAAAAATTAGAGATCTTCACTACAACGATATTCTGGAGTTCTTCGAAAAACGATCGGATTAAAAGGAGTGCGTTGCTGGAAAACGGCCGTTTTTCATACTTTCTCCGATTTCAATATATGGGGTGTCAAACGAAAGCTAGTGATGAGTAGAATTCAATAAAAGTGTATTCAGGCAGCTTCACGAAAACTGCAATTGCATTGTTTTGCGTGGTTGGGATACCTTTGATTCCGAAACCATACGAGTACAGCTGTAAAATCATCGGAAACGGGAGTCGGAAGGGCCTGAATATCAAAATCGCGCTGTTATTGTACTCAGGAACATAAAAAAATTAAACATATTCTCCACAACGATATTCTGGAGTTCCTCGGAAAACGATCGGATTGCAAGGAGTCTGTTGCTAGAAAAACGGCCGTTTTTCATACTTTCTCCAATTTCAATATATGGGGTGTCAGACGAAAGCTAGTGATGAGTAGAATTCAATAAAAGTGCATTCAGGCAGCTTCGCGATACCTGCAATTGCAGTTTTTTGCGTGGTTGGGATACTTTCGATTCCGAAACCATACAGCTGTAAAATCATCGGGAACGGGAGTCGGGAGTGCCTGAATCTCAGAATTGCGCTGCTATTGTTCTCAGGAACATAAAAAATTTAAGATCTTCACTACAACGATATTCTGGAGTTCCTCGGAAAACGATCGGATTGCAAGGAGTGCGTTGCTGGAAAAACGGCCGTTCTTCATAGTTTCTCCGATTTCAATATATGTGGTGTCAAACGAAAGCTAGTGATGAGTAAAATTCAATAAAAATGCATTCAGGCAGCTTCGCGATACCTGCAATTGCAGTTTTTCGCGTGGTTGGGATACTTTTGATTCCGAAACCATACAGCTATAAAATCATCGGAAATGGGAGTTGGAAGTGCCTGAATATCAAAATCACGCTGTTATTGTACTCAGAAATATAAAAAAATTAAAGATCTTCACTACAACAATATTCTGGAGTTCCTCGGAAAACGACCGGATTGCAAGGAGTGCGTTGCTGGAATAACGGCCGTTTTTCATACTTTCTCCAATTTCAATATATTGGGTGTCAAAGGAAAGCAAGTGATGAGTAGAATTCAATAAAAGTGCATTCAGGCAGCTTCGCGATAGCTGCAATTGCAGTTTTTAGCGTGGTTGGGATACTTTTGATTCCGAAACCAAACAGCTGTAAAATAATCGGAAACGGGAGTAGGAATTGCCTGAATATCAAAATCGCGCTGTTATTGTACTCAGGAACATAAAAAATTAAAGATCTTCATTACAACGATAATCTGGAGTTCCTCGGAAAACGATCGGATTAAAAGGAGTGCGTTGGTGGAAAAACGGCCGCTTTTCATGCTCTCTCTAACTTCAATATATGGACGGTCAAACGAAAGCTAGTGATGAGTAGAATTCAATAAAAGTGCACTCAGGCAGCTTCGCGATACCTGCAATTGCAGTTTTTTGCATGGTAGGGATACTTTTGATTCTGAAACCATACAGCTGTAAAATCATCGGAAACGGGAGTCGGAAGGGCCTGAATCTCAAAATCGCGCTGTTATTGTACTCAGGAACATAAAAAAATTAAAGATCTTCACTACAACAATATTCTGGAGTTCCTCGGAAAACGATCGGATTGCAAGTAGTGCGTTGCTGGAAAAACGGCCGTTTTTCATACTTTCTCCAATTTCAATATATGGGGTGTCAAACGAAAGCTAGTGATGAGTAGAATTCAACAAAAGTGCATTCAGGCAGCTTCGCGATAGCTGCTATTGCAGTTTTTTGCGTGGTTGGGATACTTTTGATTCCAAAACCATACAGCTGTAAAATCATCGGAAACGGGAGTCGGAAGTGCCTGAATTTCAAAAATGCGTTGTTATTGTACGCAGGAACATAAAAAATTAAAGATCTTCACCACAACGATAATGTGGAGTTCCTCGGAAAACGTTCGGATTAAAGGAGTGCGTTGCTGGCAAAACGGCCGTTTTTCATACTTTCTCCAATTTCAATATATGGGGTGTCAAACGAAAGCTAGTGATGAGTAGAATTCAATAAAAGTGCATTCAGGCAGCTTCGCGATACCTGCAATTGCAGTTTTTTGCGTGGTTGGGATACTTTTGATTCCGAAACCACACAGCTGTAAAATCATCGGAAACGGGAGTCGGAAGTGCCTGTATATCAAAATCGCGCTGTTATTGTACTCAGGAACATAAAAAAATTAAGATCTTCACTACAACGATATTCTGGAGTTCCTCGGAAAACGATCGGATTAACAGGAGTGCGTTGCTGGAAAAACGGCCGTATTTCATACTTTCTCCAATTTCAATATATGGGGTGTCAAACGAAAGCTAGTGATGAGTAGACTTCAATAAAAGTGCATTCAGGCAGCTTTGCGATACCTGCAATTGCAGTTTTTTGCATGGTTGGGATACTTTTGATTCCGAAACCATACAGCTGTAAAATCATCGGAAACGGGAGTCGGAAGTGCCTGAATCTCAAAATCGTGCAGTTATGGTACTCAGGAACATAAAAAAATTAAAGATCTTCACTACAACAATATTCTGGAGTTCCTCGGAAAACGATCGGATTAAAAGGAGTGCGTTGCTGGAAAAACGGCCGTTTTTCATACTTTCATAAATTACAATATATGGGGTGTCAAACGAAAGCTAGTGATGAGTAGAATTCAATAAAAGTGCATTCAGGCAGCTTCGCGATACCTGCAATTGCAGTTTTTTGCGTGGTTGGGATACTTTTGATTCCGAAACCATACAGCTGTAAAATCATCGGAAACGGGAGTCGAAAGTGCGTGTATATTAAAATCGCGCTGTTATTGTACTCAGGAACATAAAAAAATTAAGATGTTCACAACAACGATATTCTGGAGTTCCTCGGGAAACGATCGGATTAACAGGAGTGCGTTGCTGGAAAACGGCCGTTTTTCATACTTTCTCCAATTTCAATATATGGGGTGTGAAACGAAAGCTAGTGATGAGTAAAATTCAATAAAAGTGTATTCAGGCAGCTTCGCGATACCTGCAATTGCAGTTTTTTGCATGGTTGGGATACTTTTGATTCCGAAACCAAACAGCTATAAAATCATCGGAAATGGGAGTCGGAAGTGCCTGAATATCAAAATCACGCTGTTATTGTACTCAGGAACATAAAAAAATTAAAGATCTTCACTACAACAATATTCTGGAGTTCCTCGGAAAACGATCGGATTAAAAGGAGTGCGTTGCTGGAAAACCCGCCGTTTTTCATACTTTCTGCAATTTCAATATATGGGGAGTCAAACGAGTAGATGAGTAGAATTCAACAAAAGTGCATTCAGGCAGCTTCGCGATACCTGCAATTGCAGTTTTTTGCGTGGTTGGCATACTTTTGATTCCGAAACCATACAGCTGTAAAATCATCGGAAACGGGAGTCGGAAGTTCCTGAATATCAAAATCGCGCTGTTATTGTACTCAGGAACATAAAAAAATTAAAGATCTTGAGTACAACGATATTCTGGAGTTACTCGGAAAACGATCGGGTTGCAAGGAGTGCGTTGCTGGAATAACGGCCGTTTTTCATACTTTCTCCAATTTCAATATATGGGGTGTCAAACGAAAGCTAGTGATGAGTAGACTTCAATAAAAGTGCATTCAGGCAGCTTCGCGATACCTGCAATTGCAGTTTTTTGCGTGGTTGGGATACTTTTGATTCCGAAACCATACAGCTGTAAAATCATCGGAAACGGAAGTCGGAAGTGCCTGAATATCAAAATTGCACATTTATTTTACTCAGGAACATAAAAAAATTAAAGTTCTTCACTACAACAATATTCTGGAGTTCCTCGGAAAACGATCGGATTACAAGGAGTGCGTTGCTGGAAAAACGGCTGTTTTTCATACTTTCTCCAATTTCAATATATGGGGTGTCAAACGAACGCTAGTGATGAGTAGAATTCAATAAAAGTGCATTCAGGCAGCTTCGCGATAGCTGCGATTGCAGTTTTTTGCGTGGTTGGGATACTTTTGATTCCGAAACCATACAGCTGTAAAATCAACGGAAACGGGAGTCGGAAGTGCCTGAATAGTAAAATCGCGCTTTAATTGTACTCAGGAACATAAAAACATTAAAGATCTTCACTACAACGAGATTCTGGAGTTCCTCGGAAAACGATCGGATTGCAAGGAGTGCGTTACTGGAAAAACGGCCGTTTTTCATACTTTCTCCGATTTCAATATATGGGGTGTCAAACGAAAGCTAGTGATGAGTAGAATTCAATAAAAGTGCATTCAGGCAGCTTCGCGATACCTGCAATTGCAGTTTTTTGCGTGGTTGGGATACAGTTGATTCCGAAACCATACAGCTGTAAAATCATCGGAAACGGGAGTCGGAAGTGCCTGAATGTCAAAATCACGCTGTTATTGTACTCAGGAACATAAAAAAATTAAAGATCTTCACTACAACGATATTCTGGATTTCCTCGGAAAACGATCGGATTAAAAGGAGTGCGTTGCTAGAAAAACGGCCGTTTTTCAAACTTTCTCCAATTTCAATATGTGGGGTGTCAAACGAAAGCTAGTGATGAGTAGAATTCAATAAAAGTGCATTCAGGCAGCTTCGCGATACCTGACTTTGCAGTTTTTTGCGTGGTTGAGATACCTTTGATTCCGAAACCATACAGCTGTAAAATCATCGGAAACGGGAGTCGGAAGTGCCTGAATGTCAAAAGCACGCTGTTATTGTACTCAGGAACATAAAAAATTAAAGATCTTCACCACAACGATATTCTGGAGTTCCTCGGAAAACGATCGGATTGCAAGCAGTGCGTTGCTGGAAAAACGGCCGTTGTTCATACTTTCTCCAATTTCAATATACGGTGTGTCAAACGAAAGCTAGTAATGAGTAGAATTCAATAAGATTGCATTCAGGCAGCTTCGCGATACCTGCAATTGCAGTTTTTTGCGTGGTTGGGATACTTTTGATTCCGAAACATACAGCTGTAAAATCATCGGAAACGGGAGTCGGAAGTGCCTGAATATCAAAATCGCGCTGTTATTGTACTCAGGAACATGAAAAAATTAAAAATCTTCACTTCAACGATATCCTGGAGTTCCTCGGAAAACGATCGGGTTGCAAGGAGTGCGTTGCTGGCAAAACGGCCGGTTTTCATACTTTCTCCAATTTCAATATATGGGGTGTCAAACGAAAGCTAGTGATGAGTAGAATTCGATAAAAGTGCATTCAGGCAGCATCGCGATATCTGCAATTGCAATTTTTTGCGTGGTTGGGATACTTTTGATTCCGAAACCATACAGCTGTAAAATCATCGGAAACGGGAGTCGGGAGTGCCTGAATATCAAAATTGCCCATTTATTTGCCTCAGGAACATAAAAAAATTAAAGATCTTCACTACAACGATATTCTGGAGTTCCTCGGAAAACGATCGGATTGCAAGGAGTGCGTTGCAGGAAAAACGGCCGTTCTTCATACTTTCTCCGATTTCAATATATGGGGTGTCAAACGAAAGCAAGTGATGAGTAGAATTCAATAAAAGTGCATTCAGGCACCTTCAAGATAGCTGCAATTGCAGTTTTTTGCGTGGTTGGGATACTTTTGATTCCGAAACCATACAGCTGGAAAATCAACGGAAACGGGAGTCGGAAGTGCCTGAATGTTGAAATTGCGCTTTTATTGTACTCAGGAACATAAAAAAATTAAAGATCTTCACTATAACGATATTCTGGAAGTGGTGCCTCTTGAAATTTGCAGTGCAAGAAAATATTTTAAAGTAATTTAAGGGGGGTCTCCCCACACAGGGGGGTCTCCCCACACAGGGGGTTGGCAAACAATGTTTTTTATTTCTGTAGCCCTCTAGCAGCCAAGATTCTCAACAGATTCCTTTGAAACTTGAAATTATAAGTTATTAAGGCAAGTTAATTTAATTTAATTATACAAATCGAATGACAAATAAAACAGTCGAAAATTTACAGTTTAATATTTTTAGCAGCCGATTTCAATAAAAATCGAAATGGCGGCCCTCATAGTTCAGAAAAAAATTGAAAATGTATATATTAATGGCAATGCAAGTGCTGATTAAACTTTTATGGAAATATTTTGAAATTAACTATTAGAGCTATTTAAGGCTTTGTGTGGTTACCACTGTGAACTGTGTAAACAGCAAACGCGAGAAGGGTGAAACCGGTATTTATATGTTTACAACAATTTATGATCCGCCAATTTTCAATATGTAATCCATACGCGTGCAACTCAATTTAATTAGCAAAATATTTGCGCTCCGATAAAATGTCTCTAAAAACGAACGTGGCCAGATTTTTTTTATGTTAATAAATACTCATGTGGTACTACGAAAATTGCAGAAAGAAGTTCAGTAGTAGGCAAGCCAAATTCTTTTTCGAAACTTTACGCTACATACGAGAAATTTACGTTTCCGGCTGGTGCTGCCAACGGGGATTTTTAATGGTGCCACTCTTGATTTTGCACATAGTAAGCGAATACTGCGATTACCTACATTATCTATTGAGCAAACATATATACATGCACCGTATGCTAGTTCAGATGCATCGCAAAAGCCATGATATTCAACTTTGGTTGCCTTTAATAATAATACATGTCTGTCAATGACTAAATTGTTTATTTCAAATATTTCTTTGCAAATATCTTCCCATAATGTATGCAGGTTTTGGGGAAGGAGTTCGTCCCAATCTAAATCCAAGCTCCACAATTTCTGCATAATTATTTTTGCAGGTATGATAGCTGGACCTACAAGTCCAAGGGGATCGTATATTTGAGCAATAGTGGATAAAATTGTGCGTTTTATAATTCGTTTTGCGTTAAATGGGCGGAAAACATATTTTAGAGTGTCATTACAAGGGTCCTAATTTAAACCCAGTGTCTTTGGATCTTTATCCCCGTGTAGATTAACTATATCACCTGATATGTTATTGTCTTTATTTATAATATGTGGTTCGTTTGAAGCCAACTTACGTAACTTCATACCAGATGATAGTAAAATTGTATTAACATCGTTTTTTATCTGTATTGCCTTGTCAATTGTATCCGCACCAGACAATAAATCATCCACATAGAAATCTTGTTGGATGATTTTGCTAGCTTCAGGATATTGTTGCTTATTCAACTCTCCTAGTTCATATAAGCACCTTGTAGCGAGAAAGGGGGCCGAAGCTGTCCCGTACGTTACCGTGTTAAGTTCGTACGTTTTAATTGGAGTTTTGGAATCAGCATGCCATAAAATTCTCTGAAGCGATCGCTCATCTTTTTTGACCAGTATTTGTCTATACATTTTTGCCACATCAGCAGAAATTATACATTTATGCATACGAAATCTTAAAATGATTGAAAATAATTCGTCTTGTACAGGCGTACCATTATGTTGCAGATCGTTAACTGATATACCAGTCGATGTCAGTGCCGACCCATCAAATACTACGCGAATTTTAGTAGTGGTACTCCCTTTTTTAAATACTGCGTGATGTGGCAAATAGTAATGCAAAATTTTGTTATCTATTGACTCTGCTGGTACTTCACTCATGTGCCCTTATTGTTGATAATCATTCATAAAATCCACATATTGCTTTCTTTGATCTGGATTTTTAGGGAGTTTTTTTTTCTAATGAAGTCAGACGCTTTAGTGCCATATCTCTTGATGACCCAAGCTCTGCTGTTTTATTCTGCTTGATTGATATACTAACAATAAATTTGCCAGTTTCATCACGAGCAACTGTTTTAATGAAATGTTTCTCGGCAGGATCGTTTTTTTGTGAGTTTAGGAAGGGGTGTTTCAAGACTATTTTCAACAATCCAAAACCTTTCTAACTGATTATTCAAGTCTGCATTATGAATCAAATTGCATTTTTAATTTGTGAATTGCAAAGGGAAAGACATTGCACCTACAGCAATTCAACCAAGTACCGTTTTTTGAAATATCGGTTGATCAGGTTTTAGTCTAATTTGCCCTATGCATAATAGTTCATAAAATAAAGCTGCTCCTATAAGCAGATCGACTGATCCCGATTGATCGAATTTTGGACCAGCAATTTCAGTGCTAATATGCACCTTAATTTCTGCAGTGCTCATTCGCTGTGATGGAGTCTCATTATCAATGGTATCTAAAACTACACAAGTTAGTATTTTAGAAAATTCAGTAGTACGAGATTTTAATCTCACTGTTACTTGACCCTTGAGCTCAGCTTTCCCTTGTTTGATCCCTGAGAGGGTCGTGGTTGGCTTATGCATCGGGAATGTTAATTTCTTCCAAAATTTAGTTGTAATTAAGTGTGCCTGTGAGCAAGAATCTAGAAGGGCCCTACACTCATGTGGGTTACCAAGTTGATCGTAAATATAAATTACTGCAGTACCTAACAAAACATAATTTGTTAATTTATTAGATAAACGTGCAATAGCTGTGAATTAATTGATATGTTGATACTTTGTTCCATTTTCTCCATTTTCAGGTGAATTGAGCAACATGGCACGTGATTGTCTCAAATAATCTCCAAATTGATCAATATGAAGTAATGTATTATGCTTGTAACCACATTTTCTACAAGGACCGAAATTACACTGCTTACTATTATGTGATTCTAATAAACAGTTTTCACATATTTTTGCTTTATGTACTTTCTCAAGACGCATTTGAGGAGAAAGTTGCTTGAATTTTCCACAAGCATATACTGGATGAGTCGCATTACATACTAAGCAAGAGCGATTATTAGTTATAATATCAGTTTTTGATGCATTGACATGTTTAGTTTGCATATTTTTAAGTACATGTTGGGAAACGACAACACATGGCCTTTCATTAATTTTCTTTGATAGAAACTTACAATGATCTTCTAAAAATTTAATTAGATCTCTTAAAGTCCGTCACCTGATTTTGCTACATCAGTTTTTTCCCATTCAATTCTCACTACCACACTTAATTTCCTACACAATACATACATCATAGGTGCATCCCATGTATCTATAGGCTCCTTTAAGGTTTTAAGGGCTGATGTTCTCTCAATTCTTCAGAGGAATTACGTTTTAAAATGGATGCTTCGAAAATGTTCGATAAATGATGTTGTTTGAGTTTTTTTATATCTTCAAACCGTGATTTTACCTTTGCTCAAGTGGTGGCATAATTTTCATCCGATACTCCAAGTGACGCGATTGCCGATTTTGCTTTCCCGACCAAAGCATCTTCGAGATAAGTGAATTTCTGAATATTACTTAATTTAGCATTGTCATGAACTAAAGAATTATAAGTATCGCGAAATTTAACCCACTTGGAAAGGTCTCCATTGAATTTTGGAATATCAATTCTCTTCAAAACTGAACCGTTATTTTCTTCGCTATTCTCTCGAATTGAATTTGAATCTGTTGAATTAATTGCCCGTGCTATTAAATTCCGTGCATTTCCGACGGCTTTATCGTATCTACTTTCAAACGATTTGCAATGAGTTTCTTTGGCTGTGAATTGCTCGTTATTATCACAAAGCTCTTCAATTTTATCTTGTATGTCATCAAACTGATTTATTAGAGATAAATTCCGATCTAACGACACTTTTAACGTGGGAAAATCGGGATTTTCAGCGTAAGCTACCTTTTCGAATCTAGTTAAAGCACGCTTAATATTTCCGCGCCTTGATTTTAAATCTTCCATTACTGACGCCATTGAATATGCACAAAAACTTTGGATAATGATGTTGGACACTTACCGACAGCACATACGAACACACATTTATTTAATTCGCATAAAAATAATCACATGCAGTGCAATTTGTCGCCTTCTGGTAACCAGCTCCTCTCCTTGTAACGATTATAAATGTGAGCTTGGTACAGTCACACAAAATGTCCAAAACGTTTTTGTTTTCATCAAGCCGACGAGTTAAATTTAGTAAGAAACTCGTGCAGAAATAATTAACTCTGGTGCAGACTCGTACAGGAAAACTTTTTCAACCTTGGCCGACAAGTCACGCTTGCGGTAAACTCGTGCAGGAAACTTTAAAACTCCAAGCCATTGATCTACATTTGGTGTAGGCTCGTGCAGGAAACTTTTGCAACCTAAGCCGATGAGTTACGTTTTCGGTAAACTCGTGCAGGAAATACTTTGCGACCCAAGCCGACGATCTACATTTTGTGTAGACTTTCCAACTCCAAGCCGACGAGCGTCGCATGCGGCAAACTCGTGCAGGAAATACTTTGCAACCCAAGCCGACGATCTACATTTGGTGTAGGCTCGTGCAGGTAATTTTTTTGTGTTTTCCTGTGACCGCTTGCTGCTGCTGCTTTTATCACGCGTCACAAGTTTCACTTGTTGTCTTTAAATTCTGAGTTTAGATCCGGCTTGACGGACCAATGAATAAATCTCGAAAATATTTGAACACCAAGATTTTGTATTCTTTGAAAATTGTATTTATTTTTCCGGATAAACTCAAGATGCAAGAACAGTGAATTGGATGTATACTGTCTGAGGTCACTTTGAACATTGAATACATCTGACTAAAAATAGACTCGTGCAAGCAATTTCATATCAATTTAATGTAATGTCATTGTCTCTTTCTTTTACATTTGTTATGTTGAATTTCAGAGTGATACTGATTACATATAATACAGTAACGACTTTTAGTTATTGTATGCATAATAATCCATTTATTATTATTTTATGTATTGTACTAATAATTGTTTGCCAATGGTAAACATTTAAAGATACATGTGTATAGATTGAGGAAGAAGACCTTTTAAACTATTTATTGTGAAGCATAATGTTCAATGAAATAACAATATGCTATTGAGATGATTTAATCGGGAATTAACAACTTCTATTGAACTCAAATAGCGTGTGAGGGATTTCTAGTGTAAATTAAATTGTTTGGTGATTGATACATTGTGTATTAAAGTTCAGACAATCGGAAACAGGAGTCCAAAGTGCCTGAATATCAAAATCGCGCTGTTATTGTACTGAGAAACATAGAAAAATTACAGATCTTCACTACAATAATCTTCTGGAGTTCCTCGGAAAACGATCGGATTAAAAGGAGTGCGTTGCTGGAAAAACGGCCGTTTTTCATACTTTCTCCAATTTCAATATATGGGGTGTCAAACGAAAGCTAGTGATGAGTAGAATTCAATAAAAGTGCATTCAGGCAGCATCGCGATACCTGCAATTGCAATTTTTTGCGTGGTTGGGATACTTTTGATTCCGAAACCATACAGCTGTAAAATCATCGGAAACGGGAGTCGGAAGTGCCTGAATATCAAAACCGCGCTGTTATTGTACTCAGGAACATAAAAAAATTAAAGATATTCACTACAACAATATTCTGGAGTTCCTCGGAAAACGATCGGATTAAAAGGAGTGCGTTGCTGGAAAAACGGCCGTTTTTCATACTTTCTCCGATTTCAATATATGGGGTGTCAAACGAAAGCTAGTGACGAGTAGAATTCAATTAAAAGTGCATTCAGGCAGCTTCGCGATAGCTGCAATTGCAGTTTTTTGCGTGGTTGGGATACTTTTGATTCCGAAACCATACAGCTGTAAAATCATCGGAAACGGGAGTCGGAAGTGCCTGAATATCAAAATCGCGCTGATATTGTACTCAGGAACATAAAAAAATTAAAGATCTTCACAACAACGATATTCTGGAGTTCCTCGGAAAACGATCGGATTGCTAGGAGTGCGTTGCTGGAAAAACAGCCTATTTTCATACTTTCTCCAATTTCAATGTATGGGGTGTGAAATGAAAGCTAGTGATGAGTAGAATTCAATAAAAGTGCATTCAGGCAGCTTCGCGATACCTGCAATTGCAGTTTTTTGCGTGGTTGGGATACTTTTGATTCCGAAACCATACAGCTGTAAAATCATCGGAAACGGGAGTCGGAGGTGCCTGAATATCAAAATCGCGCTGTTATTGTACTCAGGAACATAAAAAAAATAAAGATCTTCACCACAACGATATTCTGGAGTTCTTCGGAAGACGATCGGATTACAAGGAGTGCGTTGCTGGAATAACGGCCGTTTTTCATACTTTCTCCAATTTCAATATATGGGGTGTCAAACGAAAGCTAGTGATGAGTAGAATTCAATGAAAGTGCATTCTAGCAGCTTCGCGATATCTGCAATTGCAGTTTTTTGCGTGGTTGGGATACTTTTGATTCCGAAACCACACAGCTGTAAAATCATCGGAAACGGGAGTCGGAAGTGCCTGAATATCAAAATCGCCCTGTTATTGTACTCAGGAAAGTAAAAGAATTAAAGATCTTCACTACAACGATATTCTGGAGTTCTTCGGAAGACGATCGGATTACAAGGAATGCGTTGCTGGAATAACGGTCGTTTTTCATACTTTCTCCAATTTCAATATATGGGGTGTCAAACGAAAGCTAGTGATGGGTAGAATTCAATAAAAGTGTATTCAGGCAGCTTCGCGATACCTGCAATTGCAGTTTTTTGCATGGTTGGGATACTTTTGATTCCGAAACCATACAGCTTTAAATCATCGGAAACGGGAGTCGGAAGTGCCTGAATATCAAAATCACGCTGTTATTGTACTCAGGAACATAAAAAATTAAAGATCTTCACTACAACAATATTCTGGAATTCCTCGGAAAACGATCGGGTTAAAAGGAGTGCGTTGCTGGAAAAATGGCCGTTTTTCATAATTTCTCCAATTTCAATATATGGGGTGTCAAACGAAAGCTAGTGATGAGTAGAATTCAATAAGAGCACATTCAGGCAGCTTCGCGATACCTGCAATTGCAGTTTTTTGCATGGTTGGGATACTTTTGATTCCGAAACCATACGGCTGTAAAATCACCGGAAACGGGAGTCGGAAGTGCCTGAATATCAAAATCGCGCTATTATTGTACTCAGGAACATGAGAAATTAAAGATCTTCAGTACAACAATATTCTGGAGTTTCTCGGAAAACGATCGGATTGGAAGGAGTGCGTTGCTGGAAAAACGGCCGTTTTTCATACTTTCTCCAATTTCAATATATGGAGTGTCAAACGAAAGCTACTGATGAGTAGAATTCAATAAAAGTGCATTCAGGAAGCTTCGCGATACCTGCAATTGCAGTTTTTTGCGTGGTTGGGATACTTTTGATTCCGAAACCATACAGCTGTAAAATCATCGGAAACGGGAGTCGGAAGTGCCTGAATATCAAAATCGCGCTGTTATTGTACTCAGGAACATAGAAAAATTTCAGATCTTCACTACAACGATATTCTGGAGTTCCTCGGAAAACGATCGGATTGCAAGGAGTGCGTTTCTGGGAAAACGGCCGTTTTTCATACTCTCTCCAATTTCAATATATGGGGTGTCAAATGAAAGCTAGTGATGAGTAGAATTCAATAAAAGTGCATTCAGGCAGCTTCGCGATACCTGCAATTGCAGTTTTTTGCCTGGTTGGGATACTTTTGATTCCGAAACCATACAGCTGTAAAATCATCGGAAACGGGAGTCGGAAGTGCCTAAATATCAAAATCGCGCTGTTATTCTACTCAGGAACATAAAAAAATTAAAGATCTTCACTACAACGATATTCTTGAGTTCCTCGGAAAATGATCGGATTGCAAGAAGTGCGTTGCTGGAAAAACGGCCGTTTTTCATACTTTCTCCAATTTTAATGTATGGGGTGTCAAACGAAAGCTAAAGATGAGTAGAATTCAATAAAAGTGCATTCAGGCAGCTTTGCGATACCTGCAAGTGCAGTTTTTTGCGTGGTTGGGATACTTTTGATTCCGAAACCATACAGCTGTAAAATCATCGGAAACGGGAGGCGGCAGTGCCTGAATATGAAAATTGCGCTGTTGTTGTACTCAGGAACATAAAAAAATTAAAGATCTTCACTACAACGATATTCTGGTGTTCCTCGGAAAACGATCGGATTAAAAGGAGTGCGTTTCTGGATAAACGGCCGTTCTTCATTCTTTCTCCAATTTCGACATATGGGGTGTCAAACGAAAGCTAGTGATGAGTAGAATTCAATAAAAGCGCATTCAGGCAGCTTCGCGATACCTGCAATTGCAGTTTTTTGCTCGGTTGGGATACTTTTGATTCCGAAACCACACAGGTGTAAAATCATCGGAAACGGGAGTCGGAAGTGCCTGAATATCAAAATCGCGCTGTTATTATACTCAGGAACATAAAAAAAAATAAAGATTTTCACTACAACGATATTCTGCAGTTCCTCGGAAAACAATCGATTTAAAGGAGTGCGTTGCTGGAAAAACGGCCGGTCTTCATACGTTCTCCAATTTCAATATATGGGGTGTCAAACAAAAGCTAGTGATGAGTAGAATTCAATAAAAGTGCATTCAGGCAGCTTCGCGATAGCTGCAATTGCAGTTTTTTTCTCCAATTTCAATATGTTATTGTACTCAGGAACATAAAAAAATTAAAGATCTTCACTACCACGATATTCTGGAGTTCCTCGGAAAACGATCGGATTGCAAAGAGTGCGTTGCTGGAAAAACGGCCGTTTTTCATACTTTCTCCAATTTCATTATATGGGGTGTCTAACGAAAGCTAGTGATGAGTAGAATTCAATAAAAGTGCATTCAGGCAGCTTCGCGATACCTGCAATTGCAGTTTTTTGCGTGGATGGGATACTTTTGATTCCGAAACTATACAGGTGTAAAATCATCGGAAACAGGAGTCGGAAGTGCCTGAATATCAAAATCGCGCTGTTATTGTACTCAGGAACATAAAAAATTAAAAATCTTCACTACAACAATATTCTGGAGTTCCTCGGAAAACGATCGGATTAAAAGGAGTGCGTTGCTGGAAAAATGGCCGTTTTTCATAATTTCTCCAATTTCAATATATGGGGTGTCAAACGAAAGCTAGTGATGAGTAGAATTCAATAAAAGTGAATTCAGGCAGCTTCGCAATACCTGCCATCGCAGTTTTTGGCGTGGTTGGGATACTTTTGATTCCGAAACCATACAGCTGTAAAATCATCGGAAACGGGAGTCGGAAGTGCCTGAATATCAAAATCGCGCTGTTATTGTACTCAGGAGCATAAAAAAATTAAAGATCTTCACTGCAACGATATTCTGGAGTTCCTCGGAAAACGATCGGATTACAAGGAGTGCGTTGCTGGAAAAACGGCCGTTTTTCATACTTTCTCCAATTTCAATATTTGGGGTGTCAAACGAGAGCTAGTGATGGGTAGAATTCAATAAAAGTGCATTCAGGCAGCTTCGCGATAGCTGCAATTGCAGTTTTTTGCGTGGTTGGGATACTTTTGATTCCGAAACCATACAGCTGTAAAATCATCGGAAACAAGAGTCGGAAGTGCCCGAATATCAAAATCGCACTGTTATTGTACTCAGGAACATAAAAAAATTAAAGATCTTCACTACAACCATATTCTGGAGGTGCTGAGAAAACGATCGGATTACAAGGAGTGCGTTGCTGGAAAAACGGCCGTTTTTGATACTTACTCCAATTTTAATATATGGGGTGTCAGACGAAAGCTAGTGATGAGTAGAATTCAATAAAAGCGCATTCAGGCAGCTTTGCGATACCTGCAATTGCAGTTTTTTGCGTGGTTGGGATACTTTTGATTCCGAAACCATACAGCTGTAAAATCATCGGAAACGGGAGTCGGAAGTGCCTGAATACCCAAATCGCGCTGTTATTGTACTCACGAACATAAAAAAATTCAAGATCTTCACTACAACGATATTCTGGAGTTCCTCGGAAAACGATCGGATTAAAAGGAGTGCGTTGCTGGAAGAACGGCCGTTTTTCATACTTTCTCCAATTTCAATATATGGGGTGTCAAACGAAAGCTAGTGATGAGTAGAATTCAATAAAAGTGCATTCAGGCAGCTTCGCGATATCTGCAGTTGCAGCAGTTTTTTGCGTGGTTGGGATACTTTTGATTCCGAAACCTGAATATCAAAATCGCGCTGTTATTGTACTCAGGAACATAAAAAAATTAAAGATCTTCACTACTACGATACTCTGGAGTTCCTCAGAAAACGATCGGATTGCAAGGAGTGCGTTGCTGGGAAAACGGCCATTTTTCATACTTTCTCCGATTTCAATATATGGGGTATCAAACGAAAGCTAGTGATAAGTAGTATTCAATAAAAGTGCATTCAGGCAGCTTCGCGATACCTGCCATTGCAGTTTTTTGCGTGGTTGGGATACTTTTGATTCCGAAACCCTACAGCTGTTAAATCATCGGAAACGGGAGTCGGAAGAGCCTGAATATCAAAATCACGCTGTTATTGTACTCAGGGACATGAAAAAATTAAAGATCCTCACTACAACGATATTCTGGAGTTCCTCGGGAAACGACCGGATTGCAAGGAGTGCGTTGCTGGAAAAACGGCCGTTTTTCATACTTTCTTCAATTTCAATATATGGGGTGTCAAACGAAAGCTAGTGATGAGTAGAATTCAGTAAAAGTGCATTCAGGCAGCTTCGCGATACCTGCAATTGCAGTTTTTTGCGTGGTTGGGATACTTTTGATTCCGAAACCATACAGCTGTAAAATCATCGGAAACGGGAGTTGGAAGTGCCTGAATATCAAAATCGTGCTGTTATCAAACTCAAGAGTATAAAAAAATTAAAGATCTTCACTACAACCATATTCTGGAGTTCCTCGGAAAACGATCGGATTGCAAGGAGTGCGTTGCTGGAAAGACGGCCGTTTTTCATACTTCCTCCAATTTCAATATGTGGGGTGTCAAACGAAAGCTAGTGATGAGTAGAATTCAGCAAAACCGCATTCAGGCAGCTTCGCGATAGCTGCAATTGCAGTTTTTTGCGTGGTTGTGATACTTTTGATTCCAAAACCATACAACTGTAAAATCATTTGAAACGGGAGTTGGAAGTGCCTGAATATCAAAATCGCACTGTTTTTGTACTTGGGAACATAAAAAAATTCAAGATCTTCACTACAACGATATTCTAGAGTTCCTCGGAAAACGATCGGATTAAAAGGAGTGCGTTGCTGGAATAACGGCCGTTTTTCATACTTTCTCCAATTTCAATGTATGGGGTGTCAAACGAAAGCTAGTGATGAGTAGAATTCAATAAAAGTGCATTCAGGCAGCTTCGCGATACCTGCAATTGCAGTTTTTTGCGTGGTTGGGATACTTTTGATTCCGAAACCATACAGCTGTAAAATCATCGGAAACGGGGGTCGGAAGTGCCTGAATATCAAAATCGCGCTGTTATTTTACTGAGGAACATAAAACAAGTTGGGTAGATAGACCTATGCTCATGTCAGAAGGGTTTTGTACTCAACTTACAAAATGCAGTAACCAGCAACGAATAAAATCAAGAAACATGTCAAATACGATTTAGTTGGAGAAAATGTGAAATTCGAGGATCATACTATTATTAACAAAGTTGAACGAATTTTGACTTCTGAGGTATTTGTTATAGTTATACCCATAAATATCTCCTTTGATATTTTTTTCAGACTTTTTAAGATCACTGGTGTCCATTCGCGAGGGAGGAAACACATTTTTCATGTATATCCCCCCCTGTGCTCCCACTGAAGCAAAAACTGTCAGTTTAAAAACTGTTTTGAAAAGCTCTCATAGAGAACTTTCAGTTGATACTCATATTGGCTACCTTTCATGAAATTTTTTTTCAGGGGCCACTCCTCTGTACTGTAATCATCGATTCATGGCCTAATTTTTCGAATCCTAGAATGGTTACAAAGCCCTTTTGCTAGGAGCTCTCTCCTGCCTCTTCGACTTGTTTCAATTGTATGTACTCATCTTCATGATACCTATCACTCCTGAAATTTTCATGCATGTCCTAGCAAAGCTGTAGTGTCTAAGTCGGTAAAAAGCGCATATGGCTCCATAGCAATATGTTTCCATAGTAATACAGGGCATATTGCTCCATAGTAATACAGGAAAATTCAAATCGCTATAACTTCGGCAAATACCATTCGACCTTTATCAAACTTTCAGAAAAGATCAATCTTATAAATAGTCATCCCTTTGCTAAATTTTTTTGAGTTTAAGGGTACCATTTAGATTTTATTCAAGAAAAAACAAAATCGAGTCAAGTTGAGTGAATTTCGACTTCTCATGTATTTGTTGTTGTTGTACTCATTAAGGCCTACATTCATGAATTTTCAGATTTTTCGGATGGAAGGTGTCCAATCGCGAGGGAGGAGGTACGCGAAAAGTTCGTACATTTCCCCTTCCCCTGCCCCCCTCGGTACTTATAAGACAATTTTAAGACTTGTTTTGAAAAGATCTCATTGAGACCTTTCCAATGACACCCTACTCGACTACCAATGGTGAACATTTTTTTTTGAGGGGTCACCCCCTTATATGGGGAGACCCCCTTAAACGCCTTTGAAAAATTTTTCCACCCTTGAATTTTCAAGAGGTCACTACTTCTGACCTTTCTACATAGTTTCATGGCTGTAGCCCTTACAGTTTTGGAGAAAAAGTGCTGTGACATACAGACGGACGGACGGACGGACAGACGGACACAGGTCGTGATTGCAATAGGGTTTTGTATTTTAGTACAAAACCCTAAAAATTAAAGAACTTCACTACAACGAAATTCTGGAGTTCCTCGGAAAACGATCGGATTAAAAGGAGTGCAGTAGGGGTAGTTTGCCAGTTCTAACTCACTTTTTTCATACAAATTTCAAATGTTGTCGAGGGTGTGTGTCTCGGGTGTATGGGTGTGTATATTAGAGTGGAATAGGTAGGTGCCTGAGATAAGAAGGTAGGAGTCTGGAATAGGTGTGGATGTCATAGGTGGTTGAGGCGAGGGTGTGGATCTTAAGTATATGAGTATGTGTATCAGTTTGGTATAGGTGAGTGCCGGGGATGAGAAGGTAAGGGCTAGGTGGCGCTCTGGGCGGTTATTCGCTGGGCTTGAGATCGCTTAGTGTGTGACTTATCGAACCCGTTTAGGTCAAGGGATTTACTTGCTCACGTTAGGCGTGCTGGACTTTTTTTATGGTGTGAGTGGCTGCGTGGTGACGAAGGGCGCCGCTGTAGACGGGTTTACCTTTCGACGGGTGATTGGCTTGCTCGTCAGCGGGTGCTTAAGTCATGGGAATTTGCTTCGTGGGTGCTTGTTTAAGGTACGTTTTTGCTCGTCGATTGGTGTCTGTGGTTAAAGATGGACGGTATTGTAGGTGTGATGCGCGTCGCTTGTTGGAGGAAGTAATTCGAGGGTTAGTTTTTATGGCGCGAATGGTTGCATGGTGACGGAGGGCGCTGCTGTAGATGGGTGACTTTGAATTATGGATGGGCGATGGGATTGCCTTTCGACGGGTATTCTAAGGCGTTACAATTTGCTTCGTGGGTGATTGCTTAAGTTGCGCGTTGCTCTTGGATTGGCGTCGGCGGTTAAGGATGGACAGCAGCGTGTGGAAATCACCGATTTACTTGATCACGTTAGGCGTGCTGGACGTTTTTCATGGTGCGAGTGGTTGCGTGGTGACGGAGGGCGCTGATATAGATGGGTAACTTTGTATTATGGATGGGCGATAGGTTTACCTTTCGACGGGTATTCTAAGGCGTGAGAATTTGCTTCATGGGTGCTTGGTTAAGGAGCGCGTTGCTCATCGATTGGTGTCTTTGGCTAAGGATGAACGACCGCGTGTGGAAATGACCGATTCGATTGATCATGCTAGCGGTGCCGGAAGTTTTTATGATGCGAGTAGTTGCGTGATGATGGAGGGCGCTGCTATAGCCGGGTGGCTTTGCATTATGGATGAGCGATGGGATTGCCTATCGACGGGTATTCTAAGGCGTTACAATGTGCTCCGTGGGTGATTGCTTAAGTTGCGCGTTGCTCTTGGATTGGCGTTGGCGGTTAAGGATGGTGGTGCGGGCGAGAAAACGTCGCGCGTGTTGATTGCGGGAGGAAATAATTCGAGGTATAGGTTTCAATGGCAGCGGATGTTATGAGCCGCAGAAATTTGTCTCGTGAGCGTTTGGCTAAGTTTCCGCGTTGCTTATCAAAGGATGCCTGTCTTTAAGTATGGACGGCCTTGTCGGCGATTCGGAATGATTTGCGTCACTTTTTGGAGGTTCAGATTGGGATGTAGAATTGTTAGACAGTGTACGCTGTCAGGCATGGAAATTGACCTCGGGGATGCATGGCGTGTGCAAGTGAGTTTGCTTGTTAAGAGTAGTGTTTCGTACGCATAGACTTCCTTGTCGGCGGGAGTTTTAGGGCATCGGAATCTACAGCGTGGAAGAGAAGTGGCATGGCGTACATTGCATTGCAATATGGTTTTGCTTGATTGAGGTGGTTTTTTTTTATTGTGTTGGCCAGGGGGGGGGGGGGGGGGGCAGGTAACGTAATGCGCGGCATTGAGACGTGTTTTCATAAATGTCCATTCAAAGATGCGCCTGTTCTAGTTTGCTGCTTATTATTTACATTGATCGTTTTCAGTTTCTTGTTGCTCGGATACGCGTTTTTTTTTTTTGTTTTGTGACTCATTGCTATTGTATATTATTGCTTTTATCGGTTTCATGTTAATAGTACTTTAAGAATCGTCTACAATGTTTTTTGTTCGGTTAGACTACTATGTTGATTGCTCAAATCTATGGATGCAGTGGAAGAGATAATGCGTTCTTGATATTTGGTACAGTATTAAATTTCAGTTTGCTTATAGCAGCATTTTGTTTGTCTTCATCACCATCACTTATTTCTTAAAGCAGTTTCTATACTTCATTCTCTGATTTTACTATTATGTAGAAGTATGGCACTACATTCATTTTTTTCTTTACTATAGGATGCTCATTGGTTTTGTTCAAAAATTCTAATAATTTCTTCCAAGACGAGTTATTTTTTCAAATTAATGATCTTGTAGTGCATGAGATGGTGAAAATTTTGTTCGTACATCATATGATTTGTCCCTTTTGATAAGCGCATGGTAAAGATGCGTTATTTTTTAGATCACTATGTTTACATGTATGTTTTGGGTATCTGTTCCCAATTTCAGATTATTTATGGATTTTGTCTAGGAAAGATTTTACGATTTATGGCTTCTGGAATGCTATTTTTTTAGGGAGTTTGTGTACGATGGATGTAGAAATCATCGTGGTGGTCCTCATGAGTGGGAATATTTACGCATTTTCATTGATAAATTTTTGGTACGTACTGAAAGGAAGAAGCTAATATAGAAAAAAGAGAATACGGTAGGTCATTGACATTAGGAGTTTGTTGGTATTATGTTAATATTCTTTGGTTATAACCATAATGCATGAAAAAGTATTTTTAGTCCTATATGGTGGCATTATATGCATGCACTAGATTGAATGAATTTTAGTATTTACTTTGAATTAGGTGTTGTTATTGTGGGTCTGTATTATTTAGTTTAGGTAGTTTCATGAGTGTCAGTATAATATAGAGTAAAACTATTATTTTATGCTTGTCTCATACTCTTCACAGTATGTATGATTTTTCGACATTTCCGAATTTCTTTAGGTATATTTTCATTAGGAACATGATGATGTTTTGAGTATGAAAATTTTTAATTTGTTATCTCCTTAGGAATGCTTGCATGCATGGATGATGCCATTTAGCTGATACTTTTCAGATGCATATTATCGCTTTTAATGCCTATATGATTGCATGAGAATTTACAAACCTCATACTTTGTGTGCTTGTATCAAGCGTAAAGTCACTTCAGCTATATTCATATACATTTTCAATATTTGAGCATTGTTAAATACGTATTTCCTACATTTTAAATATACTGGAATTATCATCATAGCGATTTGAGGGTATACTCATTAACATATTCAAGTATTATTTTCACATAAGTAAAATATATTCTTGTTGAGTTTTTTTTTATCAGAATTTTTTTCTGCTGGATGCTTGGTTGATTTTTTTAGGTTTGAAGAAGATCTAATTAGTTTTCAACATAAAGGGTATGTTTTGGGTTGGCGCACTGCTACTATAGATCACTTAGGCTAATGTTTATGTAAGATAGTTCGGTATAGATAACTATGTGTTGAAGCATATGAGTTTATGGTAGGCTATTTTTAGATCGATCTCATCGTGTCTTGTATAGACAAGTAGCATATGTTATAAAGTGTTCTTGATAGAATGGTCACGAGTCATTGTGGGATGTGAAGATATGATCATTACTTTCAGGAGGTGTTCGTCTGTTGGTAATTTGATGAACAGATGTATACTTGAGTTGAATGAACTAATGAAGGGTTTTTTTTGTCTCTCATTAGATATTTTTGAATGGTAGAATTGAGTGTTTGATACTTGGGAGTTTCGGATATGCTAGGAATGTTTAGGTTTTTTTGGATTATTGTTTGAGGTATTTGTTTACTTGAGCAGTGTTGGATTAGTTGTTGAAATAAAAAGATTGTGTTTCTTTCTAATAGAAATAATTTATTGAGTAATGCTATTTTTTGTTATATATATAAATAAATTTTCATACAATTTACAGGACATCTAATATATGGGTTGATATATTTATGAATTCTATAGCATATTGAAGGTTTATTCAGCTGCACTATTCCTGCTTTAGGACCATACAAATGTATAGTAAGTCCTCTCTTGTCTTTTTTAATGTTTATTATACAATTTATATAGCAATTCAATATCCTCAGCATATAATTGTAGCTTATGTCTCCTTCACTCTAGTGCAAACTGTTGATGTTTCAATTCGAATTTCGTTTTGGTTGCATTTTATGAGAATAGTATGTTCCTTGATGAATTACTGGTGAGGGTTTCCCGATACATTCTAATAGCGCTGGCCACCAGTTGGCTCTAATTTTGTTTGGACTATTTATACTACCCGATGCTATGAATTATTACTTTGTCGTATGTATGCGAGACTGCAGGAGTATGTAGTGTTTTATTAGTTTAAAAATATTTCTTGTCTCTTGATCGTATGAATGACATATGCATGTATCAGTGCCTGATGTCGTATTAGAGTTGGACCATTCACATATTTGGTAGTGTATTCCATGTTTATTAGATACTTTCTCGCCCATATTACCATATTTTAGCATATAATTCTCGATTCGTATTCGGTGTTCAGGAAAAATATCACGGTACACTTCCATGAAGTATAGGATAACCATTGTAATAGATCTTATCGCGGTGAAAGTGTATTGACCTCTGTTTTCCTAGTTTTCTTGACGTCGTTTACGTTGGTTTGCTGAATTTTAAAAACCTCATAATAATCCGTAGAATTATATAAAGTCTAGTGATAGAAAAAACGACGTGCTGCCTTTAAGTTAACATACATTCATGTCCTAGTTTGTACAGGGCAGCTAAGATGAGGGTCTGTTTCTCAATATTAAATTTCAGTATTTTATAGACTCAAGAGATTATACTTGATTTCAAAGTTTTTCACAATAGTTTGTAGTTTACCAAGTCTCAATTTCCAATTTCCTTATGAATAATTCCTTTAAGTGAAGTAAAACATTTTTTATAGGGTTTTTAGTGTTTTATTTCATCACATGGAAAATTAGATCGTTACATAGTACTGGTATTTCATAAAAAAGCCTAGAGTAGTTTATATTTACAAATGATGTTTGAGTTGGAGTGAAGAAGTCGTTGATATCCAGTTTAAGTACGCTTTTTTCTCTGCATCTTGCACAATATTGGTCATAGTATTCCTTCACACAATCGGTAAGCAAATTGTTGTATTGCATGACAATGTTGAAAAAATCCATCAAGATGAAAAGCGTGAAGAGCTCGGGATGTTTAAGTATTAGTCTCTCTCCTCCAATAGGTATGTAGAAGAGTTCAAGAAGTCCAAGCTGATTTGCAGGGAACTCATCTACTCTATCCTTGAGATCAATGAGGTATTGGTGAAGTGAAGTCCATTGACTGTTATCTAACTCCAACTGATTTTGTCCACTGCATCGGAAGATTATTTTCGCTTGAAATGTCAGCGGGTCAAATCCAAGTATTACTTTGCTTTTGTGGAAGCCTTCATCAAGATAGTATGTATAGTTCAGCAAGAGGTTTTTCTCATAGATTCGCTGTTTCTCTCGATTCTTTTTTAGTTTCTTCTCTTTCTTGTTCACTTTTCTGGCTGAAGTAGCCTTATCAGTCTGGCTGGCCTTTTCATGCTTCTGACTGACTGACGAAGTTACTGGATCTGCTCCGTTCATTTTAAATGACTGCTTCTAGTAGTAGAACTAAAGATGTTCATTTGTTACACCAGCATATATATTCACTTCTCTGCATTTACGGATGGAGTGGGGGCAAGTTCAATATGTATTGATAATTCTATTGCATAAGTAAACATGTTTAGCCCTTGAATGCTGTAATGTTGCTTACTCTCATGATTTGAATTCAAAGATAAGAAAGTGCTATGGAGTTAAGATTTGAACCACCAAGCTAACAGGAGTAGGAGTCAGTAACAGGAAATGACACTTTGCTCCGTATTTCCTTTAGCATTTTTAGGAGTACTGCTGGGCTACAATAGATTGCTTCTAGGCTAATTAGCTGTCTTTTTATCTGTTAAACTATCTTTTTAGCTGTCACTTGTGCTGATAAGCTGTCTATCTTATGTGTAATGCTGTCTTTTAAGCCGATTCCCTGTCTGTTTAGCTGATATGCTACCTCTTGAGCTGTCTATTTAGCTGTCACTTTTGCTGATGAGCTGTCTATTATTTGTATAACGCTGTCTATGCAGCTGTCTATTTAGCTGATGCCCTGTCTGTTTAGTTGTTATGCTGTCTGCTGAGCTAACCGTTAAGCTGATAAACCCGTCTATTTAGCTGGTAAGTGGTCTATGTAGCTTTCTTTTTAGCTGATGCTCTGTCTGCTTAGTTGATATGCTATCTCTTTGGCTGTCTGTATAGCTATCTTTAGTTAATAAGTTGAGCGTTTGACCTTACGTGCTATCTGCCATTCGGTAAATTCATTTGATTGTTGGTAATTATCTACCCATAAAAAAATTCTTACTTTCCATACAGTTGCAGTCAGCTTTTTTTACATTTACTATAAATGTCATATGCTCATCACGATTTACGTTAGGCCTATTGGGTTACCAAAACTGCATGTTGATCATCTCCCGAGTTATTCGTAGGCATACATGGGTCAGACAAGAATCTTCACGTCTATGTTGCTCTTCTGGTGAACAAATCTTGACTAGGAGCAAGCCATTGTTATTTGCTCGAGAGTTAATTGATCTTATTTCACACTGATGCATTCTTCATAAGAATGAGTCAAGTCACCATTCTTTTTTATCTGCGTCAGTTTTTCTCTTGACCTCTGTCTATCTAATCTATAGGATCCTCTTTCTACAGCAATTCATTTCACTTCTCTAGGTTTTCATGTCTCTTAAGATTTGCGGCCTATGGGACCCTTATTGCCCACTATAATGTTCCATTGCATTGAAATTATGTTGCTACACTTATGAACTCATCCAATATGCCCAAAAATCATATGATCCCATGGATCAGCCATTTAAATCATTTTGTAAAGCACAAACTTGTTGAATAAATCTCTACTTCATGCAAACCATTGCTAGGGCCTTAACATGAATTAGTTCAGCCTGTTGCTTAGTCGATGTATTAAGGGTTTATAGTGGAACTTATTAAGTATATTGAATCATCTTGGCGCTCTCATGTATGATCAACCCTTTTGGATTATCCGGGATATGCTATGACTGGAACGATTTTTTCACTATCATTGAACAATTGAGTAAAATTTTGATACCTCCAACTGACTAAAAATCTGTCATTGATCTATTTTCAGAAGATGTTTGAATGGTTTGGAAGATTTGAGGCTGCATCATTACTCACAACCTGTGAAATGATTAAATATCATGGACAAATGTGTCTACATATGTACATTATAATAGCTATCAAATGTCTATGTATTAGTATCATATGATCGACTGGTCTCTTTATCATGCAAAGAGGGTTATCCACAATCACCGATCAGTTGAGCCATCTGATACGATCATGAGTTGCCTGTTCAGCAGTTGAACTTTGGTCAACTTCACACCAATATGTTTTCTCTTTCGCACCTGCTAACCCAATTGCCTGACGAACTCAAGGTAGCCTTCTCTTTCACACCTACAACTCGAGTTGATTGGTGAGCAGAAGGTGGTGAAGAGCCTTACAGGGCTTCTGCCCAGCCTGCCCCGTGGCATGCATGCATGATGATCCTCGCAGAGATGCAGAACAACCTTCTACCCAGCCTACCTCATTGCCACGCAGGCATCAATGACCGGTCATCATGCGTTATGACGCGTCATAATGCATGATGATGGGTCATCATGCCTGCATGGCAATGAGGTAGGCTGGGTAGAAGGTTATTCTGCATCTCTGCGAGGATCATCATGCATGCATGCCACGGGGCAGGCTGGGCAGAAGCCCTGTAAGGCTCTTCACCACCTTCTGCTCACCAATCAACTCGAGTTGTAGGTGTGAAAGAGAAGGCTACCTTGAGTTCGTCAGGCAATTGGGTTAGCAGGTGCGAAAGAGAAAACATATTGGTGTGAAGTTGACAAAGTTCAACTGCTGAACAGGCAACTCATGATCGTATCAGATGGCTCAACTGATCGGTGATTGTGGATAACCCTCTTTGCATGATAAAGAGACCAGTCGATCATATGATACTAATACATAGACATTTGATAGCTATTATAATGTACATATGTAGACACATTTGTCCATGATATTTAATCATTTCACAGGTTGTGAGTAATGATGCAACCTCAAGTCTTCCAAACCATTCAAACATCTTCTGAAAATAGATCAATGACAGATTTTTAGTCAGTTGGAGGTATCAAAATTTTACTCAATTGTTCAATGATAGTGAAAAAATCGTTCCAGTCATAGCATATCCCGGATAATCCAAAAGGGTTGATCATACATGAGAGCGCCAAGATGATTCAATATACTTAATAAGTTCCACTATAAACCCTTAATACATCGACTAAGCAACAGGCTGAACTAATTCATGTTAAGGCCCTAGCAATGGTTTGCATGAAGTAGAGATTTATTCAACAAGTTTGTGCTTTACAAAATGATTTAAATGGCTGATCCATGGGATCATATGATTTTTGGCCATATTGGATGAGTTCATAAGTGTAGCAACATAATTTCAATGCAATGGAACATTATAGTGGGCAATAAGGGTCCCATAGGCCGCAAATCTTATGAGACATGAAAACCTAGAGAAGTGAAATGAATTGCTGTAGAAAGAGGATCCTATAGATTAGATAGACAGAGGTCAAGAGAAAAACTGACGCAGATAAAAAAGAATGGTGACTTGACTCATTCTTATGAAGAATGCATCAGTGTGAAATAAGATCAATTAACTCTCGAGCAAATAACAATGGCTTGCTCCTAGTCAAGATTTGTTCACCAAAAGAGCAACATAGATGTGAAGATTCTTGTCTGACCCATGTATGCCTACGAATAACTCGGGAGATGATCAACATGCAGTTTTGGTAACCCAATAGGCCTAACGTAAATCGTGATGAGCATATGACATTTATAGTAAATGTAAAAAAAGCTGACTGCAACTGTATGGAAAGTAAGAATTTTTTTATGGGTAGATAATTACCAACAATCAAATGAATTTACCGAATGGCAGATAGCACGTAAGGTCAAACGCTCAACTTATTAACTAAAGATAGCTATACAGACAGCCAAAGAGATAGCATATCAACTAAGCAGACAGGGCATCAGCTAAAAAGAAAGCTACATAGACCACTTACCAGCTAAATAGACGGGTTTATCAGCTTAACGGTTAGCTCAGCAGACAGCATAACAACTAAACAGACAGGGCATCAGCTAAATAGACAGCTGCATAGACAGCGTTATACAAATAATAGACAGCTCATCAGCAAAAGTGACAGCTAAATAGACAGCTCAAGAGGTAGCATATCAGCTAAACAGACAGGGAATCGGCTTAAAAGACAGCATTACACATAAGATAGACAGCTTATCAGCACAAGTGACAGCTAAAAAGATAGTTTAACAGATAAAAAGACAGCTAATTAGCCTAGAAGCAATCTATTGTAGCCCAGCAGTACTCCTAAAAATGCTAAAGGAAATACGGAGCAAAGTATCATTTCCTGTTACTGACTCCTACTCCTGTTAGCTTGGTGGTTCAAATCTTAACTCCATAGCACTTTCTTATCTTTGAATTCAAATCATGAGAGTAAGCAACATTACAGCATTCAAGGGCTAAACATGTTTACTTATGCAATAGAATTATCAATACATATTGAACTTGCCCCCACTCCATCCGTAAATGCAGAGAAGTGAATATATATGCTGGTGTAACAAATGAACATCTTTAGTTCTACTACTAGAAGCAGTCATTTAAAATGAACGGAGCAGATCCAGTAACTTCGTCAGTCAGTCAGAAGCATGAAAAGGCCAGCCAGACTGATAAGGCTACTTCAGCCAGAAAAGTGAACAAGAAAGAGAAGAAACTAAAAAAGAATCGAGAGAAACAGCGAATCTATGAGAAAAACCTCTTGCTGAACTATACATACTATCTTGATGAAGGCTTCCACAAAAGCAAAGTAATACTTGGATTTGACCCGCTGACATTTCAAGCGAAAATAATCTTCCGATGCAGTGGACAAAATCAGTTGGAGTTAGATAACAGTCAATGGACTTCACTTCGCCAATACCTCATTGATCTCAAGGATAGAGTAGATGAGTTCCCTGCAAATCAGCTTGGACTTCTTGAACTCTTCTACATACCTATTGGAGGAGAGAGACTAATACTTAAACATCCCGAGCTCTTCACGCTTTTCATCTTGATGGATTTTTTCAACATTGTCATGCAATACAACAATTTGCTTACCGATTGTGTGAAGGAATACTATGACCAATATTGTGCAAGATGCAGAGAAAAAAGCGTACTTAAACTGGATATCAACGACTTCTTCACTCCAACTCAAACATCATTTGTAAATATAAACTACTCTAGGCTTTTTTTTGAAATACCAGTACTATGTAACGATCTAATTTTCCATGTGATGAAATAAAACACTAAAAACCCTATAAACAATGTTTTACTTCACTTAAAGGAATTATTCATAAGGAAATTGGAAATTGAGACTTGGTAAACTACAAACTATTGTGAAAGACTTTGAAATCAAGTATAATCTCTTGAGTCTATAAAATACTGAAATTTAATATTGAGAAACAGACCCTCATCTTAGCTGCACTGTACAAACTAGGACATAAATGTATGTTAACTTAAAGGCAGCACGTCGTTTTTTCTATCACTAGACTTTATATAATTCTACGGATTATTATGAGGTTTTTAAAATTCAGCAAACCAACGTAAACGACGTCAAGAAAACTAGGAAAACAGAGGTCAATACACTTTCACCGCGATAAGATCTATTACAATGGTTATCCTATACTTCATGGAAGTGTACCGTGATATTTTTCCTGAACACCGAATACGAATCGAGAATTATATGCTAAAATATGGTAATATGGGCGAGAAAGTATCTAATAAACATGGAATACACTACCAAATATGTGAATGGTCCAACTCTAATACGACATCAGGCACTGATACATGCATATGTCATTCATACGATCAAGAGACAAGAAATATTTTTAAACTAATAAAACACTACATACTCCTGCAGTCTCGCATACATACGACAAAGTAATAATTCATAGCATCGGGTAGTATAAATAGTCCAAACAAAATTAGAGCCAACTGGTGGCCAGCGCTATTAGAATGTATCGGGAAATCCTCACCATAAATTCATCAAGGAACATACTATTCTCATAAAATGCAACCAAAACGAAATTCGAATTGAAACATCAACAGTTTGCACTAGAGTGAAGGAGACATAAGCTACAATTATATGCTGAGGATATTGAATTGCTATATAAATTGTATAATAAATATTAAAAAAGACAAGAGAGGACTTACTATACATTTGTATGGTCCTAAAGCAGGAATAGTGCAGCTGAATAAACCTTCAATATGCTATAGAATTCATAAATATATCAACCCATATATTAGATGTCCTGTAAATTGTATGAAAATTTATTTATATATATAACAAAAAATAGCATTACTCAATAAATTATTTCTATTAGAAAGAAACACAATCTTTTTATTTCAACAACTAATCCAACACTGCTCAAGTAAACAAATACCTCAAACAATAAACCAAAAAAACCTAAACATTCCTAGCATATCCGAAACTCCCAAGTATCAAACACTCAATTCTACCATTCAAAAATATCTAATGAGAGACAAAAAAAACCCCTCATTAGTTCATTCAACTCAAGTATACATCTGTTCATCAAATTACCAACAGACAAACACCTCCTGAAAGTAATGATCATATCTTCACATCCCACAAGGACTCGTGACCATTCTATCAAGAACACTTTATAACATATGCTACTTGTCTATACAAGATACGATGAGATCGATCTAAAAATAGCCTACCATAAACTCATATGCTTCCACACATCGTTATCTATACCGAACTATCTTACATAAACATTAGCCTAAGTGATCTATAGTAGCAGTGCGCCAACCCAAAACATACCCTTTATGTTGAAAACTAATTAGATCTTCTTCAAACCTAAAAAAATCAACCAAGCATCCAGCAGAAAAAAATTCTGATAAAAAAAACTCAACAAGAATATATTTTACTTATGTGAAAATAATACTTGAATATGTTAATGAGTATACCCTCAAATCGCTATGATGATAAATCCAGTATATTTAAAATGTAAGAAATACGTATTTAACAATGCTCAAATATTGAAAATGTATATGAATATAGCTGAAGTGACTTTACGCTTGATACAAGCACACAAAGTATGAGGTTTGTAAATTCTCATGCAATCATATAGGCATTAAAAGCGATAATATGCATCTGAAAAGTATCAGCTAAATGGCATCATCCATGCATGCAAGCATTCCTAAGGAGATAACAAATTAAAAATTTTCATACTCAAAACATCATCATGTTCCTAATGAAAATATACCTAAAGAAATTCGGAAATGTCGAAAAATCATACATACTGTGAAGAGTATGAGACAAGCATAAAATAATAGTTTTACTCTATATTATACTGACACTCATGAAACTACCTAAACTAAATAATACAGACCCACAATAACAACACCTAATTCAAAGTAAATACTAAAATTCATTCAATCTAGTGCATGCATATAATGCCACCATATAGGACTAAAAATACTTTTTCATGCATTATGGTTATAACCAAAGAATATTAACATAATACCAACAAACTCCTAATGTCAATGACCTACCGTATTCTCTTTTTTCTATATTAGCTTCTTCCTTTCAGTACGTACCAAAAATTTATCAATGAAAATGCGTAAATATTCCCACTCATGAGGACCACCACGATGATTTCTACATCCATCGTACACAAACTCCCTAAAAAAGTAGCATTCCAGAAGCCATAAATCGTAAAATCTTTCCTAGACAAAATCCATAAATAATCTGAAATTGGGAACAGATACCCAAAACATACATGTAAACATAGTGATCTAAAAAATAACGCATCTTTACCATGCGCTTATCAAAAGGGACAAATCATATGATGTACGAACAAAATTTTCACCATCTCATGCACTACAAGATCATTAATTTGAAAAAATAACTCGTCTTGGAAGAAATTATTAGAATTTTTGAACAAAACCAATGAGCATCCTATAGTAAAGAAAAAAATGAATGTAGTGCCATACTTCTACATAATAGTAAAATCAGAGAATGAAGTATAGAAACTGCTTTAAGAAATAAGTGATGATGATGAAGACAAACACAATGCTGCTATAAGCAAACTGAAATTTAATACTGTACCAAATATCAAGAACGCATTATCTCTTCCACTGCATCCATAGATTTGAGCAATCAACATAGTAGTCTAACCGAACAAAAAACATTGTAGACGATTCTTAAAGTACTATTAACATGAAACCGATAAAAGCAATAATATACAATAGCAATGAGTCACAAAACAAAAAAAAAACCGCGTATCCGAGCAACAAGAAACTGAAAACGATCAATGTAAATAATAAGCAGCAAACTAGAACAGGCGCATCTTTGAATGGACATTTATGAAAACACGTCTCAATGCCGCGCATTACGTTACCTGCCCCCCCCCCCCCCATGGCCAACACAATAAAAAAAAAACACCTCAATCAAGCAAAACCATATTGCGATGCAATGTACGCCATGCCACTTCTCTTCCACGCTGTAGATTCCGATGCCCTAAAACTCCCGCCGACAAGGAAGTCTATGCGTACGAAACACTACTCTTAACAAGCAAACTCACTTGCACACGCCATGCATCCCCGAGGTCAATTTCCATGCCTGACAGCGTTCACTGTCTAACAATTCTACATCCCAATCTGACCCTCCAAAAAGTGACGCAAATCATTCCGAATCGCCGACAAGGCCGTCCATACTTAAAGACAGGCATCCTTTGATAAGCAACGCGGAAACTTAGCCAAACGCTCACGAGACAAATTTCTGCGGCTCATAACATCCGCTGCCATTGAAACCTATACCTCGAATTACTTCCTCCCGCAACCAACACGCGCGACGTTTTCTCGCCCGCATCACCATCCTTAACCGCCAACGCCAATCCAAGAGCAACGCGCAACTTAAGCAATCACCCACGGAGCAAATTGTAACGCCTTAGAATACCCGTCGAAAGGCAATCCCATCGCCCACCCATAATGCAAAGCCATCCGGCTATAGCAGCGCCCTCCATCATCACGCAACTACTCGCATCATAAAAACTTCCGGCACCGCTAGCATGATCAATCGAATCGGTCATTTCCACACGCGGTCGTTCATCCTTAGCCAAAGACACCAATCGATGAGCAACGCGCTCCTTAACCAAGCACCCATGAAGCAAATTCTCACGCCTTAGAATACCCGTCGAAAGGTAAACCTATCGCCCATCCATAATACAAAGTTACCCATCTATATCAGCGCCCTCCGTCACCACGCAACCACTCGCACCATGAAAAACGTCCAGCACGCCTAACGTGATCAAGTAAATCGGTGATTTCCAGACGCAGCTGTCCATCCTTAACCGCCGACGCCAATCCAAGAGCAACACGCAACTTAAGCAATCACCCACGGAGCAAATTGTAACGCCTTAGAATACCCGTCGAAAGGCAATCCCATCGCCCATCCATAATTCAAAGTCACCCATCTACAGCAGCGCCCTCCGTCACCATGCAACCATTCGCGCCATAAAAACTAACCCTCAAATTACTTCCTCCAACAAGCGACGCGCATCACACCTACAATACCGTCCATCTTTAACCACAGACACCAATCGACGAGCAAAAACGTACCTTAAACAAGCACCCACGAAGCAAATTCCCATGACTTAAGCACCCGCTGACGAGCAAGCCCATCACCCGTCGAAAGGTAAACCCGTCTACAGCGGCGCCCTTCGTCACCACGCAGCCAATCGCACCATAAAAAAAGTCCAGCACGCCTAACGTGACCAAGTAAATCCCTTGACCTAAACGCGTTCGATAAGTCACACACTAAGCGATCTCAAGCCCAGCGAATAACCGCCCAGAGCGCCACCTAGCCCTTACCTTCTCATCCCTAAGATCCACACCCTCGCCTCTACCACCCATGACATCCACACCTATTCCGGACTCATACCTTCTTATCTCAGGCACCTACCTATTCCACTCTTATATACACACCCATACACCCGAGACACACACCCTCGACAACATTTGAAATTTGTATGAAAAAAGTGAGTTAGAACTGGCAAACTACCCCTACTGAGTGCGTTGCTAGAAAAAGCCGTTTTTCATACTTTCTCCAATTTCAATATATGGGGTGTCAAACGAAAGCCAGTGATGAGTGAAATTCAATAAAAGTGCATTCAGGCAGCTTCGCGATAGCTGCAATTGCAGTTTTTTGCGTGGTTGGACACTTTTGATTCCGAAACCATACAGCTGTAAAATCATCGGAAACGGGAGTCGGAAGTGCCTGAATATCAAATTTGCGCTGTTCTTGTACTCAGGAACATAAAAAAATTAAAGATCTTCACTACAACGATATTCTGGAGTTCCCCGGAAAACGATCGGATTGCAAGGAGTGCGTTGCTGGAAAAACGGCCATTTTCCATACTTTCTCCAATTTCAATATATGGGGTGTCAAACGAAAGCTAGTGATGAGTAGAATTCAACACAAGTGCATTCAAGCAGCTTCGCGATAGCTGCAATTGCAGTTTTTTGCGTGGTTGGGATACTTTTGATTCCGAAACCATACAGCTGTAAAATCATCGGAAACGGGAGTCAGAAGTGACTGAATATCAAAATCGCGCTGTTATTGTACTCAGGAATATAAAAAAATTAAAGATCTTCACGACAACGAAATTCTGGAGTCTTTCGGAAAACGATCGGATTAAAAGGAGTGCGTTGCTGGAAAAACGGCCGTTTTTCATACTTTCTCCAATTTCAATATATGGGGTGTCAAACGAAAGCTAGTGATGAGTAGAATTCAATAAAAGTGCATTCAGGCAGCTTCGCGATAGCTGCAATTGCAGTTCTTTGCGTGGTTGGGATACTTTTGATTCCGAAACCATACAGCTGTAAAATCATCGGAAACGGGAGTCGGAAGTGCCTGAATATCAAAATCGCCCTGTTATTGTACTCAGGAACATAAAAAAATTAAAGATCTTCCCTACAACGCTATTCTGGAGTTCCATGGAAAACGATCGGATTAAAAGGAGTGCGTTGCTGGAAAAACGGCCATTTTTTATACTTTCTCCAATTTCAATATATGGGGTGTCAAACGAAAGCTAGTGATGGGTAGAATTCAAAAAAAGTGCTTCAGGCAGCTTCGCGATAGCTGCAATTGCAGTTTTTTGCGTGGTTGGGATACTTTTGATTCCGAAACCATACAGCTGTAAAATCATCGGAAACGGGAGTCGGAAGTGCCTGAATATCAAATGCGCGCTGTTCTTGTACTCGGGAGCATAAAAAAAATTAAAGACCTTCACAACAACGATATTCTAGAGTTCCTCGGAAAACGATCGGATTGCAAGGAGTGCGTAGCTGGAAAACTGGCCGTTTTTCATACTTTCTCCGATAACGATATATGGGGTGTCAAACGAAAGCTAGTGATGAGTAGAATTCAATAAAATTGCATTCAGGCAGCTTCGCAATAGCTGCAATTGCAGTTTTTTGCGTGGTTGGGATACTTTTGATTCCGAAACCATACAGCTGTAAAATCATCGGAAACGGGAGTCGGAAGTGCCTAAAATCAAATTCGCACTGTTATTGTACTCAGGAACATAAAAAAATTAAAGATCTTCACCACAACGATATTCTGGAGTTCCTCGGAAAACGATCGGATTGCTAGGAGTGCGTTGCTGGAAAAACAGCCGATTTTCATACTTTCTCCAATGTCAATGTATGGGGTGTCAAATGAAAGCTAGTGATGAGTAGAATTCAATAACAGTGCATTCAGGCAGCTTCGCGATACCTGCAATTGCAGTTTTTTGTGTGGTTGGGATACCTTTGATTCCGAAACCATACAGCTGTAAAATCATCGGAAACGGGAGTCTGAAGTGCCTGAATATCAAAATCGCGCTGTCATTGTACTCAGGAACATAAAAAATTAAAGATCTTCACTGCAACGATATTCTGGAGTTCCTCGGAAAACGATCGGATTAAAAGGAGTGCGTTGCTGGAAAAACGGCCGTTTTTCATACTTTCTCCAATTTCAATATATGGGGTGTCAAACGAAAGCTAGTGATGAGTAGAATTCAATAAAAGTGCATTCAGGCAGCTTCGCGATAGCTGCAATTGCAGTTTTTTGCGTGGTTGGGATACTTTTGATTCCGAAACCATACAGCTGTAAAATTACCGGAAACGAGAGTTGGCAGGGCCTGAATATCAAAATCGCGCTGTTATTGTACTCAGGAACATAAAAAAATTAAAGATCTTCACTACAACGATGCTCTGGAGTTCCTCGGAAAACGATCGGATTAAAAAGAGTGCGTTGCTGGAAAAACGGCCGTTTTTCATACTTTCTCCAATTTCAATATATGGGGTGTCAAACGTAAGCTAGTGATGAGTTGAATCCAATTAAAGTGCATTCAGGCGGCTTTGCGACACCTGCAATTGCAGTTTTTTGCGTGGTTGGGATACTTTTGATTCCGAAACCATACAGCTGTAAAATCATCGGAAACGGGAGTCGGAAGTGCCTGAATATCAAATGCGCGCTGTTCTTGTACTCAGGAACATAAAAAAATTAAAGATCTTCACTACAACGATATTCTGGAGTTCCTCGGAAAACGATCGGGTTAAAAGTAGTGCGTTGCTAGAAAAACGGCCGTTATTCATACTTTCTCCAATTTCAATATATGGGGTGTCAAACGAAAGCTAGGGATGGGTAGAATTCAATAAAAAAGCATTCAGGCAGCTTCGCGATACCTGCAATTGCAGTTTTTTGCGTGGTTGGGATACTTTTGATTCCAAAACCATTTAGCTGTAAAATCATCGGAAACGGGAGTCGGAAGTGCCTGAATATCAAAATCGCGCTGTTATTGTACTCAGGAACATAAAAAATTAAAGATCTTCACTACAACGAAATTCTGGAGTTCTTCGGAAAACGATCGGATTAAAAGGAGTGCAATGCTGGAAAAACCGCCGTTTTTCATACATTCTCCAATTTCAATATATGGGGTGTCAAACGAAAGCTAGTGATGAGTAGAATTCAATGGAAGTGCATTCAGGCAGCTTCGCGATACCTGCAATTGCAGTTTTTTGCGTGGTTGGGATACTTTTGATTCCGAAACCATACAGCTGTAAAATCATCGGAAACGGGAGTCGGAAGTGCCTGAATATCAAAATCGCGCTGTTATTGTACTCGGGAACATAAAAAATTAAAGACCTTTACTACAACGATATTCTGGAGTTCCTCGGAAAACGATCGGAATAAAAGGAGTGCGTTGCTGGGAAAATGGCTGTTTTTTATACTTTCTCCAATTACAATATATGGGGTGTCAAACGAAAGCTAGTGATGAGTAGAATTCAAAAGAAGTGCATTCAGGCAGCTTCGCGGTAGCTGCGGTTGCAGTTTTTTGCGTGGTTGGGATACTTTTGATTCCGAAACCATACAGCTGTAAAATCACCGGAAACGGGAGTCGGAAGTGCCTGAATATCAAAATCGCGCTGTTATTGTACTCAGGAACATAAAAAAAATTAAAGATCTTCACTACAACGATATTCTGGAGTTCTTCGGAAGACGATCGGATTACAACGAGTGCGTTGCTGGAATAACGGCCGTTTTTCATACTTTCTCCAATTTCAATATATGGGGTGTCAAACGAAAGCTAGTGATGAGTAGAATTCAATGAAAGTGCATTCTAGCTGCTTTGCGATAGCTGCAATTGCAGTTTTTTGCGTGGTTGGGATACTTTTGATTCCGAAACCATACAGCTGTAAAAATCATCGGAAACGGGGGTCGGAAGTGCCTGAATATCAAAATCGCGCTGTTATTGTACTCAGGAACATAAAAATTAAAGATCTTCACTACAACAATATTCTGGAGTTCCTCAGAAAACGATCGGATTAAAGGAGTGCGTTGCTGGAAGAACGGCCGTTTTTCATACTTTCTCCAATTTCAATATATGGGTTGTCAAACGAAAGCTAGTGATGGGTAGAATTCAATAAAAGTGCATTCAGGCAGCTTCGCGATAGCTGCAATTGCAGTTTTTTGCGTGGTTGGGATACTTTTGATTCCGAAACCACACAGCTGTAAAATCATCGGAAACGGGAGTCGGATTGCCTGAATATCAAAATCGCGCTGTTATTGTACTCAGGAACATAAAAAAATTAAAGATCTTCACTACAACGATATTCTGGAGTTCCTCGGAAAATGATCGGATTGCAAGGAGTGCGTTCCTGGAACAACGGCCGTTCTTCATACTTTCTCCAATTTCAATATATGGGGTGTCAAACGAAAGCTAGTGATGAGTAGAATTCAATAAAAGTGCATTCAGGCAGGTTCGCGATACCTGCAATTGCAGTTTTTTGTGTGGTTGGGATACTTTTGATTCCGAAACCATACAGCTGTAAAATCATCGGAAACGGGAGTCGGAAGCGCCAGGATATCAAAATCGCGCTGCTATTGTACTCAGGAACACGAAAAAATTAAAGATCTTCACTACAATGATATTCTGGAGTTCCTCGGAAAACGATCGGATTAAACGGAGTGCGTTGCTGGAAAAACGGCTGTTTTTCATACTTTCTCCAATTTCAATATATGGGGTGTCAAAGGAAAGCAAGTGATGAGTTGAAATCAATGAAAGTGCATTCAGGCAGCTTTGCGATACCTGCAATTGCAGTTTTTTGCGTGGTTGGGATACTTTTGATTCCGAAACCATACAGCTGTAAAATCATCGGAAACGGGAGTCGGAAGTGCCTGATTATCAAAATCGCGCTGTTCTTGTACTCAGGAGCATAAAAAAATTCAAGATCTTCACTACAACGATATTCTGGAGTTCCTCGGAAAACGATCGGATTGCTAGGAGTGCGTTGCTGGAAAAACAGCCGATTTTCATACTTCTCCAATTTCAATGTATGGGGTGTCAAATGAAAGCTGGTGAAGAGTAGAATTCAATAAAAGTGCATTCAGGCAGGTTCGCGATACCTGCAATTGCAGTTTTTTGCGTGGTTGGGATACTTTTGATTCCGAAACCATACAGCTGTAAAATCATCGGAAACGGGAGTCGGAAGTGCCTGAATATCAAAATCGCGCTGTCATTGTACTCAGGAACATAAAAAAATTAAAGATCTTCACTACAACGGTATTCTGGAGTTCCTCGGAAAACGATCGGATTACAAGGAGTGCGTTGCTGGAAAAACGGCCGTTTTTCATACTTTCTCCGATTTCAATATATGGGGTGTCAAACGAAAGCTAGTGATGGGTAGAATTCAATAAAAGTGCATTCAGGCAGCTTCGCGATACCTGCAATTGCAGTTTTTTGCGTGGTTGGGATACTTTTGATTCCGAAACCACACAGCTGTAAAATCATCGGAAACGGGAGTCGGAAGTGCCTGAATATCAAAATCGCGCTGTTATTGTACTCAGGAACATGAAAAAATTAAAGATCTTCACTACAATGATATTCTGGAGTTCCTCGGAAAACGATCGGATTAAACGGAGTGCGTTGCTGGAAAAAGGGCTGTTTTTCATACTTTCTCCAATTTCAATATATGGGGTGTCAAAGGAAAGCAAGTGATGAGTAGAATTCAATAAAAGTGCATTCAGGCAGCTTCGCGATACCTGCAATTGCAGTTTTTTGCCTGGTTGGGATACTTTTGATTCCGAAATCATACAGCTGTAAAATCATCGGAAACGGGAGTCGGAAGTGCCTGAATATCAAAATCGCCCTGTTATTGTACTCAGGAACAATAAAAAATTAAAGATCTTCACTACAATGATATTCTGGAGTTCCTCGGAAACGATCGGATTAAAAGGACTGCGTTGCTGGAAAAACGGCCGTTTTTCATACTTTCTCCAATATCAATATATGGGGTGTCAAACGAAAGCTAGTGATGAGTAAGTTTCAATAAAAGAGCATTCAGGCAGCTTCGCGATACCTGCAACTGCAGTTTTTGGGTGGTTGGGATACTTTTGATTCCGAAACCACAGAGCTGTAAAATCATCGGAAACGGGAGTCGGAAGTGCCTGAATATCAAAATCGCGCTGTTATTGTACTCAGAAACATAAAAAAATTAAAGATCTTCACTACAACGATATTCTGGAGTTCTTCGGAAGACGATCGGATTACAAGGAGTGCGTTGCTGGAATAACGGCCGTTTTTCATACTTTCTCCAATTTCAATATATGGGGTGTCAAACGAAAGCTAGTGATGAGTAGAATTCAATGAAAGTGCATTCTAGCAGCTTCGCGATATCTGCAATTGCAGTTTTTTGCGTGGTTGGGATACTTTTGATTCCGAAACCACACAGCTGTAAAATCATCGGAAACGGGAGTCGGAAGTGCCTGAATATCAAAATCGCGCTGTTATTGTTCTCAGGAACATAAAAAAATTAAAGATCTTCACTACAACGATATTCTGGAGTTCCTCGGAAATGATCGGATTGCAAGGAGTGCGTTGCTGGAACAACGGCCGTTCTTCATACTTTCTCCAATTTCAATATATGGGGTGTCAAACGAAAGCTAGTGATGAGAAGAAATCAATAAAAGTGCATTCAGGCAGCTTCGCGATACCTGCAATTGCAGTTTTTTTCGTGGTTGGGATACTTTTGATTCCGAAACCATACAGCTGTAAAATCATCGGAAACGGGAGTCGGAAGTGCCTGAATATCAAAGTCGCGCTGTTATTGTACTCAGGAACATAAACAAATTCAAGATATTCACTACAACAATATTCTGGAGTTCCTCGGAAAAAGATCGGATTAAAAGGAACGCGCTGCTGGAAAAACGGCCGTTTTTCATACTTTCCCCAATTTCAATATATGGGGTAACAAACTGAAGCTAGTGGTGAGTTGAAGTCAATGAAAGTGCATTCAGGCAGCTTTGCGATACCTGCAATTGCAGTTTTTTGCGTGGTGGGGATACTTTTGATTCCGAAACCATACAGCTGTAAAATCATCGGAAACGGGAGTCGGAAGTGCCTGAATATCAAAATCGCGCTGCTATTGTACTCAGGAACATAAAAATTAAAGATCTTCACAACAACGATATTCTGGAGTTTCTCGAAAAACGATCGGATTGCTAGGAGTGCGTTGCTGGAAAAACAGACGATTTTCATACTTTCTCCAATTTCAATGTATGGGGTGTCAAATGAAAGCTGGCGATGAGTAGAATTCAATAGAAGTGCATTCAGGCAGCTTCGCGATACCTGCAATTGCAGTTTTTTGTGTGGTTGGGATACTTTTGATTCCGAAACCATACAGCTGTAAAATCATCGGAAACGGGAGTCGGAAGTGCCTGAATATCAAAATCGCGCTGTCATTGTACTCAGGAACGTAAAAAAATTAAAGATCTTCACTACAACGATATTCTGGAGTTCCTCGGGAAACGATCGGATTACAAGGAGTGCGTTGCTGGAAGAACGGCCGTTTTTCATACTTTCTCCAATTTCAATATATGGGGTGTCAAACGAAAGCTAGTGATGGGTAGAATTCAATAAAAGTGCATTCAGGCAGCTTCGCGATACCTGCAATTGCAGTTTTTTGTGTGGTTGGGATACTTTTGATTCCGAAACCACACAGCTGTAAAATCATCGGAAACGGGAGTCGGAAGTCCCTGAATATCAAAATCGCGCTGTTATTGTACTCAGGAACATAAAATAATTAAAGATCTTCACTACAACGATATTCTGGAGTTCCTCGGAAAACGATCGGATTAAAAGGAGTGCGTTGCTGGAAAAAGGGCTGTTTTTCATACTTTCTCCAATTTCAATATATGGGGTGTCAAACGAAAGCTAGTGATGAGTAGAATTCAATAAAAGTGCATTCAGGCAGCTTCGCGATACCTGCAATTGCAGTTTTTTGCCTGGTTGGGATACTTTTGATTCCAAAACCATACACCTGTAAAATCATCGGAAACGGGAGTCGGAAGTGCCTGAATATCAAAATCGCCCTGTTATTGCACTCAAGAACATTAAAAAATTAAAGATCTTCACTACAACGATATTCTGGAGTTCCTCGGAAAACGATCGGATTAAAAGGAGTACGTTGCTGGAAAAACGGCCGTTTTTCATACTTTCTCCAATTTCAATATATGGGGTGTCAAACGAAAGCTAGTGATGAGTAGAATTCAATAAAGGTTCATTCAGGCGGCTTTGCGATACCTGCAATTGCAGTTTTTTGCGTGGTTGGGATGCTTTTGATTCCGAAACCATACAGCTTTTAAATCATCGGAAATGGGAGTCAGAAGTGCCTGAATATCAAAATCGCGCCGTTATTGTACTCAGGAACATACAAAATGAAAGATCTTCACTACATCGATATTCTAGAGTTCCTCGGAAAACGATCGGGTTAAAAGTAGTGCGTTGCTAGAAAAACAGCCGTTTTACATACCTTCTCCAATTTCAATATATGGGGTGTCAAACGAAAGCTAGTGATGAGTTGAATTCAATAAAAGTGCATTCAAGGAGCTTCGCGATAGCTGCAATTGCAGTTTTTTGCGTGGTTGGGATACTTTTGATTCCGAAACCATACAGCTGTAAAATCATCGGAAACGGGAGTGGGAAGTGCCTGAATATCAAAATCGTGCTGTTATTGTACTAAGGAACATAAAAAAATTAAAGATCTTCACTACAACGATATTCTGGAGTTCCTCGGAAAACGATCGGATTAAAAGGAGTGCGTTGCTGGAAAAACGGCCGTTTTTCATACTTTCTCCAATTTCAATATATGGGGTGTCAAACGAAAGCTAGTGTTGAGTAGAATTCAATAAAAGTGCATTCAGGCAGCTTCGCGATACCTGCAATTGCAGTTTTTTGCGTGGTTGGGATACTTTTGATTCCGAAACCATACAGCTGTAAAATCATCGGAAACGGGAGTCGGAAGTGCCTGAATATCAAAATCGCCTTGTTCTTGTACTCAGGAACATAAAAAAATTAAAGATCTTCACCACAACGATATTCTGGAGTTCCTCGGAAAACGATCGGATTAAAAGGAGTCCGTTGCTGGAAAAACGGCCGTTTTTCATACTTTCTCCAATTTCAATATATGGGGTGTCAAACGAAGGCTAGTGATGAGTAGAATTCAATAAAAGTGCATTCAGGCAGCTTCGCGATACCTGCAATTGCAGTTTTTTGCGTGGTTGGGATACTTTTGATTCCGAAACCATACGGCTGTAAAATCATCGGAAACGGGAGTCGAAAGTGCCTGAATATCAAAATCGCACTGTTATTGTACTCAGGAACATAAAAAGATTAAAGATCTTCACTTCAACGATATTCTGGAGTTCCTCGGAAAACGATCGGATTAAAAGGAGTGCGTTGCTGGAAAAACGGCCGTTTTTCATACTTTCTCCAATTTCAATATATGGGGTGTCAAACGAAAGCTAGTGATGAGTAGAATTCAATAAAAGTGCATTCAGGCAGCTTCGCGCTACCTGCAATTGCAGTTTTTGCGTGGTTGTGATACTTTTGATTCCGAAACCATACAGCTGTAAAATCAGCGGAAACGGGAGTCGAAAGTGCCTGAATATCAAAATCGCGCTGTTATTGTACTCAGGAACATAAAAAATTAAAGATGTTCACTACAACGATATTCTGGAGTTCTTCGGAAAACGATCGGATTAAAACCTTTTAATGTGCGTTGCTGGAAAAACGGCCGTTTTTCATACTTACTCCAATTCCAAAATATGGGGTGTCAAAAGAAAGCTAGTGATGAGTAGAATTCAATAAAAGTGCATTCAGGCAGCTTCTCGATACCTGCAATTGCAGTTTTTTGCGTGGTTGGGATACTTTTGATTCCGAAACCATACAGCTGTAACATCATCGGAAACGCCAGTCGGAAGTTCCTGAATATCAAAATCATGCTGTTGTTGTACTCAGGAACATAAAAAAATTAAAGATCTTCCCTAACACGGTATTCTGGAGTTCCTCGGAAAACGATCGGAATGCAAGGAGTGCGTTGCTGGAAAACGGCCGTTTTTTATGCCTTCTCCAATTTCAATATATGGGGTGTCAAACGAAAGCTAGTGATGAGTAGAATTCAATAAAAGTGCATTCAGGCAGCTTCGCGATACCTGCAATCGCAGTTTTTGGGTGGTTGGGATACTTTTGATTCCGAAACCATACAGCTGTAAAATCATCGGAAACGGGAGTCGAAAGTGCCTGAATATCAAAATCGCGCTGTTATTGTACTCAGGAACATTATCTTCACTACAACGATATTCTGGAGTTCTGCGGAATACTATTGGATTGCATGGAGTGCGTTGCTGGTAAAACGGCCGTTCTTCATACTTTCTCCAATTTCAATATATGGGGTGTCAAACAATCGCTAGTGACGAGTAGAATTCAATAAAAGTGCATTCAGGCAGCTTCGCGATACCTGCAATCGCAGTTTTTGGGTGGTTGGGATACTTTTGATTCCGAAACCATACAGCTGTAAAATCATCGGAAACGGGAGTCGAAAGTGCCTGAATATCAAAATCGCGCTGTTATTGTACTAAAGAACAAAATAAATTAAAGATGTTCACTACAACGATATTCTGGAGTTCCTCGGAAAACGATCGGGTTAAAACCTTTTAATGTGCGTTGCTGGAAAAACTGCCGTTTTCCATACTTTCTCCAATTTCAATATATGGGGTGTCAAACGAAAGCTAGTGATGAGTAGAATTCAATAAAATTGCATTCAGGCAGCTTCGCGATACCTGCAATCGCAGTTTTGGGGTGGTTGGGATACTTTTGATTCCGAAACCATACAGCTGTAAAATCATCGGAAACGGTAGTCGGAAGTTCCTGAATATCAAAATCGCGCTGTGATTGTACTCAGGAACATAAAAATATTAAAGATCTTCACTACAACGATATTCTGGAGTTACTCGGAAAACGATCGGATTGCTAGGAGTGCGTTGCTGGAAAAACGGCCGTATGTCATACTTTCCCGAATTTTAATATATGGGGTGTCAAACGAAAGCTAGTGATGAGTAGAATTCAATAAAAGTGCATTCAGGCAGCTTCGCGATACCTGCAATTGCAGTTGTTTGCGTGGTTGGGATACTTTTGACTCCGAAACCATACAGCTGTAAAATCATCGGAAACGGGGGTCGGAAGTGCCTGAATATCAAAATCGCGCTGTTATTGTACTCAGGAACATAAAAATATTAAAGATCTTCACTACAACGATATTCTGGAGTTCCTCGGCAAACGATCGGATTGCTAGGAGTGCGTTGCTGGAAAAACGGCAGTTCTTCATACTTTCTCCAGTTCCAATATATGGGGTGTCAAACGAAAGCTAGTGATGAGTAGAATTCAATAAAAGTGCATTCAGGCAGCTTCACGATACCTGCAATTGCATTTTTTTGCGTGGTTGGAATACTTTTGATTCCGAAACCATACAGCTGTAAAATCATCGGAAACGGGAGTCGGAAGTGCCTGAATATCCAAATCGCGCTGTTATTGTACTCAGGAACATAAAAAAATTAAAGATCTTCCCTACAACGATATTCTGGAGTTCCTCGGAAAACGATCGGATTAAAAGGAATGCATTGCTGGAAAAACGGCCGTTTTTCATACCTTCTCCAATTTCAATTTATGGGGTGTCAAACGAAAGCTAGTGATGAGTAGAATTCAATAAAGGTGCATTCAGGCAGCTTCGCGATAGCTGCAATTGCAGTTTTTTGCGTGGTTGGGATACTTTTGATTCCGAAACCATACAGCTGTAAAATCATCGGAAACGGGAGTCGGAAGTGCCTGAATATCAAAATCGCGCTGTTATTGTACTCAGGAACATAAAAAAATTAAAGATCTTCACTACAACGATATTCTGGTGTTCCTCGGAAAACGATCGGATTAAAAGGAGTGCGTTGCTGGAAAAACGGCCGTTTTTCATACTTTCTCCAATTTCAATATATGGGGTGTCAAACGAAAGCTAGTGATGAGTGGAATTCAATAAAAGTGCATTCAGGCAGCTTCGCGATACCTGCATTTGCAGTTTTTTGCGTGGTTGGGATACTTTTGATTCCGAAACCATACAGCTGTAAAATCATCGGAAACGGGAGTCGGAAGTGCCTGAATATCAAAATCGCGCTGTTATTGTACTCAGGAACATAAAAAATTAAAGATCTTCACTACAACGATATTCTGGAGTTCCTCGGAAAACGATCGGATTGCAAGGAATGCGTTGCTGGAAAAACGGCCGTTTTTCATACTTTCTCCAATTTCAATATATGGGGTGTCAAACGAAAGCTAGTGATGAGTAGAATTCAATAAAAGTGCATTCAGGCAGCTTCGCGATACCTGCAATTGCAGTTTTTTGCGTGGTTGGGATACTTTTGATTCCGAAACCATACAGCTGTAATATAATCGGAAACAGGGGTCGGAAGTGCCTGAATATCAAAATCGCGCTGTTATCGTACTCAGCAACATAAAAAAATTAAAGACCTTCACTACAACGATATTCTGGAGTTCCTCGGAAAACGATCGGATTGCAAGGAGTGCGTTGCTGAAAAACGGCCGATCTTCATTCTTTCTCCAATTTCAACATATGGGGTGTCAAACGAAAGCTAGTGATGAGTAGAATTCAATAAAAGTGCATTCAGGCAGCTTCGCGATACGTGCAATTGCAGATTTTTTGCGTGGTTGGGATACTTTTGATTCCGAAACCCTACAGCTGTAAAATTATCGGAAACGGGAGTCTGAAGTGCCTGAATATCAAAATCGCGCTGTCACTGTACTCAGGAACATGAAAAAATTAAAAACCTTCACTACAACGATATTCTGGAGTCCCTCGGAAAACGATCGGATTGCAAGGAGTGCGTTGCTGGAAAAATGGCCGTTTTTCATACTTTCTCCGATTTCAATATATGGGGTGTCAAACGAAAGCTAGAGATGAGTAGGGTTCAATAAAATTGCATTCAGGCAGCTTCGCGATACCTGCAATTGCAGTTTTTTGCGTGGTTGGGATACTTTTGATTCCGAAACCACACAGCTGTAAAATCAACGGAAACGGGAGTCGGAAGTGCCTGAATATCAAAATCGCGCTGTTATTGTACTCAGGAACATAAAAAAATTAAAGATCTTCACAACAACAATATTCTGGAGTTCCTCGGAAAACGATCGGATTAAAAGGAGTGCGTTGCTGGAAAAACGGCAGTTTTTCATACTTTCTCCAATTTCAATATATGGGGTGTCAAACGAAAGCGAGTGAAGAATGGAATTCAATAAAAGTGCATTCAGGCAGCTTCGCGATACCTGCAATTGCAGTTTTTTGCGTGGTTGGGATATTTTTGATTTCGAACCCATACAGCTGTAAAGTCATCGGAAACGGAAGTCGGAAGTGCCTGAATATCAAAATTGCGCTGGTATTGTACTCAGGAACATAAAAAAATTAAAGATCTTCACTTCAACGATATTCTGGAGTTCCTCGGAAAACGATCGGATTAAAAGGAGTGCGTTGCTGGAAAAACGGCCGTTCTTCATACTCTCTCCAATTTCAATATATGGGGTGTCAAACGAAAGCTAGTGATGAGTAGAATTCAATAAAAGTGCATTCAGGCAGCTTCGCGATAACTGCAGTTCGGTTTTTCGCGTGGTTGGGATACTTTTGATTCCGAAACCATACAGCTGTAAAATCATCGCAAACGGGAGTCGGAAGTGCCTGAATATCAAAATCTTGCTGTTATCGTACTCAGAAATATAAAAAATTAAACACTTTCACTACAACGATATTCTGGAGTTCCTCGGAAAGCGATCGGATTGCAAGGAGTGCGTTGCTGGAAAAACGGCCGTTTTTCATACTTTCTCCAATTTCAATATATGGGATGTCAAACGAAAGCTAGTGATGAGTAGAATTCAATAAAAGTGCATTCAGGCAGCTTCGCGATACCTGCAATTGCAGTTTTTTGCGTGGTTGGGATACTTTTGATTCCGAAACCATACAGCTGTAAAATCATCGGAAACGGGGGTCGGAAGTGCCTGAATATCAAAATCGCGCTGTTATCGTACTCAGCAACATAAAAAAATGAAAGATCTTCACTACAACGATATTCTGGAGTTCCTCGGAAAACGATCGGATTGCAAGGAGTGCATTGCTGAAAAACGGCCGTTTCTCATTCTTTCTCCAATTTCGACATATGGGGTGTCAAACGAAAGCTAGTGATGAGTGAAATTCAATAAAAGTGCATTCAGGCAGCTTCGCGATACCTGCAATTGCAGTTTTTTGCGTGGTTGGGATACTTTTGATTCCGAAACCCTACAGCTGTAAAATTATCGGAAACGGGAGTCGGAAGTGCCTGAATATCAAAATCGCGCTGTTATTGTACTCAGGAACATGAAATATTAAAAACCTTCACTACAACGATGTCCTGGAGTCCCTCGGAAAACGATCGGATTGCAAGGAGTGCGTTGCTGGAAAAATGGCCGTTTTTCATGCTTTCTCTGATTTCAATATATGGGGTGTCAAACGAAAGCTAGAGATGAGTAGGGTTCAATAAAATTGCATTCAGGCAGCTTCGCGATACCTGCAATTGCAGTTTTTTGCGTGGTTGGGATACTTTTGATTCCGAAACCACACAGCTGTAAAATCAACGGAAACGGGAGTCGGAAGTGCCTGAATATCAAAATCGCGCTGTTATTGTACTCAGGAACATAAAAACATTAAAGATCTTCACTACAACAATATTCTGAAGTTCCTCGGAAAATGATCGGATTAAAAGGAGTGCGTTGCTGGAAAAACGGCAGTTTTTCATACTTTCTCCAATTTCAATATATGGGGTGTCAAACGAAAGCGAGTGAAGAATGGAATTCAATAAAAGTGCATTCAGGCAGCTTCGCGATATCTGCAATTGCAGTTTTTTCCGTGGTGGGGATACTTTTGATTCCGAAACCATACAGCTGTAAAATCATCAGAAACGGGAGTCGGAATTGCCTGAATATCAAATTCGCGCTGATATTGTACTCAGGAACATAAAAAAATTAAAGGTCTTCACAACAATGATATTCTGGAGTTCCTCGGAAAACGATCGGATTACAAGGAGTGCGTTGCTGGAAAAACGGCCGTTGTTCATACTTTCTCCAATTTCAATATATGGGGTGTCAAACGAAAGCTAGTGAAGAGTGGAATCCAATAAAAGTGCATTCAGACAGCTTCGCGATAGCTGCAATTGCAGTTTTTTGCGTGGTTGGGATACTTTTGATTCCGAAACCACACAGTTGCAAAATCAACGGAAACGGGAGTCGGAAGTGCCTGAATATCAAAATCGCGCTGTTATTGTACTCAGGAACATAAAAAAATTAAAGATCTTCACTACAACAATACTCTGGAGTCCCTCGGAAAACGATCGGATTAAAAGGAGTGCTGTTGCGAATTCCGGCGTAGCAACTTTCTCTCATTCGCAACTTCAAATTGCCGCCGTAATATTTCCACCTTCCTTTAGGCATTCCTACCTTTTTCTCCATAAATTTATTTTTTTTTTTTACATATCTCCATTTTCCCTTTAATTTGTACTCCCCCATCATCACAATGCTACCCTTTTTCCTTATTAACAACTACAAAAAAATAATACCTACTAATAATTTATATTTTCCCACTAATAACGTTCCATTTATTAATTCCCACTAACAAAATTTCATTCTATTCATTTTCCCTAACAAAACCTAATTCCTTCCTTAACACTAACTAATTCCATTCCCACTAACAAATTTTATTTTTTTATACTAACAAAAATGAATTCACTAACAAAATTCAATCTCATGCCCATATGCATCATTGAAGTTGCTTATGAGATGAATGGGAGATCGACCATCCACGGCACCATTGGCTGCGTCGTGAGTCCTCGATCTTGGGTCTACTGGAACCCTGAGTTCAAGTTCTCCCGGGCGCACGGAAGTATTCTTTTTGGGGTATCGGCAAAATCAATAGTTTTCGTAATGTATATGCGACACTTTACATTCAATCAAGCGATTCTTGGGGATGTAAATGGCCATATATGCAAGTCAATGGATACTATTGTGATTGTCGATACGCGAACAAAAATGTGTGGGTAGCGGAATCGAAGTGTAATGAACTTCGATTACGTTACCCAGATGCGGCGGCGGTAATTTAGAAAAGGGATTGCGGAATCGGATTTGGAGAGGTGAAATGCGGGATTAAGTTGTGAGGCATTGGGCAGTGGAGATTGGACTTGGATAGAAAAGGGATTGAAGGGAAGATTTGGCTTGTGAAGGAGAGTGTAATTCTTTGGCAGCTTCGGAGAAAGTTTTTTTGTGAAAATTCGGCGAATAAAAGTTGTTTGGATTTTAGTGAAGTAATTAAACAAATTAAACTAAAATTGAATTTTGAGAGTGGAAAAAAAATAGTTGCGTTGGATACAAGATGAAAAGTGAATGAAAGATTTTTGTAGCAGAACGGTTTTGGCCTAGTGTATGTTGTACAGAAGAAAAATTAATTAGTGGGTACGAAAAGTGGAGGAAAAAAAAACTAAAAACAATCATTAAATCGTGTGAATTGTACCAAGTCATTGAGTTGATCACCTTCTGATCTTACAGTGAAGATAGGATTGTGAATTTTCACGTGTGGAATCAAAAGTTTGTGTCAAGAAAAGAGTGTCTTTGCAATAAGTGAGAATCCCTTAGTGGATTTAAATTTAACAACCAACGGAAATATTGAATAACTTACGGGGAAGAAAAAGTAAATGAAATTATCGATGTAAACTAAGGCGGTAATTTACGGAAATACATGGGCGGATTAAATATTAGGATGAAGCTTATCTGTAACTAATGAGTTTTAAGTTAAAATCAATTAAATTTGCAGTGACCCCACCTCTCGTTTTCGGTGTCCTTCGTCGAGCGCTCGAGGATCCACAGAAAAAGAAGAGAGTAAGTAAATACAATGATTAATATTTTTCCTAGTTTTTTTTCGGACATTCTTTTATCTATTACCTATTTTTCCGGTTTATTGTAATTTGCTATTCTTTTATTAATATCTTATTTAATATATTTGCATAATAAAAATATTTAGGGGTCTGTTTGTTTTTGATTGGTATCTCTTAATTGTTGAATTTGCTGTGTAAATTACTTTTTTAAATTAAATAAAACGGCCATGTCTCGTTAAGACAACAAACTTTCATTTCTCAATATGACCTTCCCTTTCCCGTCCTTTTCCCTATATGCTAGTATTTATATGTAAGGTGGCTCAGCACGAGCAGAGGGTGTCCCGGAAGATCCACGACACGACTGAGCGCTAGCCGGCCTCAGTATGCCACCCCGGGCTACACACCTCTCTGCTAATTACATAATGTCTGCAACTGCGGTGACTTCCGTGGTTGCTACATATGGCGCCCAAACTTGGTTTTAGTTGATTTTATCAGTTTTTAATTATAACTTAAATTTTTCAATTTCAGATTTGTTTGGCTTGAGTACCTGGAGTGCCTGACTTGAATAGTGGTTTGAGCATTCCAGGGAAATTATTTTTTTTGTTTCGTTGGAAATGTTTTATGAGTTTGGATATAATTTTTACATGATTTTATTGATGGTTTTAAGTTTAATCTGGAGTTTTGATAGTTAAATATTGAAATCTTGATCACAGCGTTCGCCGCAGTTGCAGTGGCGCCTACCGTGCTGAATTTATGTTTTGTGTTTAACAGTCTTCACCGGCTATGATAGTGGTCATGCTGTAGCAGTTTGGATGTTGGTTGGGATCAACCGAATTTCAAGTCGTTGGTTATATCTCCCTGCACGGGATAGTTGGACTTAGATCCAACTCTTGGAATTAGCCAACGCTTTCGGCCCTTCCATCATCTATCTGGTGGTAGCTTTGGGATTTGTGCGGCTCTTGTCCGAGCCATTATGAATTCCGTAGCGTTTCATAATGGTCTCGTAGTCGGCCCTTTGTGGCGACAGTTTGAGCGGAGTCCGCTTACGAATTCCATTGTTATACCAGGCACTGTTGTGGTTTGTCTGCTTCGTGTTTTGTATAAATTTTAACCTTCATCCCATTCAATCACCTTTCTTTTCCCTTTCCATTAATGGGGAGGATCATTTTGAGAAATGAAATCTTTTTATGAATTGTATCTCTATTTCAATTGCTATTACAAGAATCAATATTTTCGATCGTTTCCAACACTATTCCTCTTAACTGCTAATAAATCGCAATAATAACCACAACCATAAATTGTTATTATTGCCATAGTCTGTTTTTCAGTCTGTGGAATCATTTTTATTTCGTATTATCTATAATTTGCGTTAAATTTTTTTGATTTTAATGTAGGTAGCTTGAACTTTGGTTTATGGAATTGATCTTTACAGTTATGTATTTTGGTTATTTTATTTTATTGGGGAATGTAGGTCTAGTTTAGTTATAGATTATTAGAGTTAATTAGGGTTTATGATTTAGATTAGTTTTAGGTAATTGGGTTTACTGTATTTGTTAGTTTTGAGTAATTTTTATTAGTTTTAGTTTTGATGATTGGAGATTGCGTTTAGTTTAATTATTTTTTTTTTGGGTTTGAATAATTGTAAGATTGAGTTTGGTTAATTGATTATAGTTTAGGGTAGTGAGTTAGGTTTTGGTTTGGGTTCGTTTAAAGTATGTTTTGAGACTGACAAATTAATTTCAATTTTAGTTTAGGTTAGGTACTAAAATTTTACATATTTATTTACTTGTCTGTTTGTCTGTCTGGCATTCCAGTTTTAATTTATTTTTAAAGAATCGTTAGTTTGTCCGTCTGTTTTTTATTAAATTATTTCTTTTATTCAAATTGTCGGTGTTGTCCGTCTGTTCATTGATTTTAATACATGTACTGAAATTATTTAGATGGTCTGTAGATTTTTATTGTTTTTGATAGTCATCATGTTTCCGCACATATGACATGAACCCGATAATTTCACTCGCTGTTCATTACGCTCTTCCCAAGATTTGCCAAATCCTCAGTCAGAGCTCTCGTTCCAGATTATCCCAATCACCAAATGGGGTTTTAAGTTCGATGGTGGCTCCAATGGTTTGGATGCACGACAATTTTTGTTTCGTGCTAGCATTATGGCTAGAGATTATGGTCTCACAGAGCGTGAACTCGTTCGAGACTTTCATGTTCTGCTGCAGAGATATGCCGAAAACTGGTACTGGCAGATACGTGACCTGCATAGAAACTTGAGTTGGACGCAGCTAAAAGTGGAGTTCATGGAACGATTTGGATCTCGGCTTGATTACGCTCATATTTGGGAAAATATGTTCGCCCGCAGGCAAGAATCCAATGAACCATTCATCGAATTTTATGAATCCCTTGAGGCTATGGCTCTTCAACTCAGGACTCCGATTAGGGACATGGATCTGCGAGACCTAGTTTTCAAAAATATGAGTTTTAGGTTGCAGGATCACTTAGCTGGACATGAGTTCTCGACCACCCGTGAGCTTGTCTGGAGGTGTCGTCGAATTGAGAACATTTGGCGTGAGCTGGAGATCAAGTATGGTCGACCTCCAGTTCAGCCTTATGAGCTTAATTCGATGAGACCACCTGATCGGTTACCGGCTGGTTTGGAATCTTGTGTGCCAATCAATCCCCATGCTAGTGGAACGAGGGATTTTGGTTATAATAATACCGACATGCATCATGATGAATCCCCAGTACCATTTAGCAGTGCTAATATCTCAAGCAGATTACCGGACTACGTCGGAAGTAATGGAAAGGCGGGCGATGATCGTGAGTCACCCGCTAGTTTTAGAGCACGACCTTTTCGGGATCGCTTTCGGAGATCCCGGAGATATTTCTTCGCCAGACGTCTCTTGAAGCGTGCCTGCGTGGAGTCAATTGTTGCAACTCCTGGCGACAATAGGCCTTACGCAGAGATTTCCGTCAAGGGTCGCAAATTGACGGGCTTGCTTGATAGCGGAGCCAGTGTTAGTATCCTCGGAGCCGGAGCCTTGGACCTGCTGTCGGATTTGGGTTTGCATATGCATACCATGCACGCTCATGTTCAGACTGCATCAGGGCACAAGGATCCAGTTCTGGGATACGTCACCACATTGGTGCAATTTAATAAAACCACCAAATTGATGAGATTCCTAGTTGTTCCTTCCTTGACGCACGCAGTGTATCTTGGAATTGATTTCTGGGATCTCTTCAAAATAGCACCAATTCAGGTCAACGCTATCGAAGCAGCGTCGGAGCTTCAGAGCCCTGAATTCCATCTTTTGTCTCCAAAAGATCAGCAACGACTGGACTTCGTCAAACAACAGTTTCCGTCGTATAATGAGAAAAGCTTTGGTAGGACCAGTCTCGTGTCTCATCACATCGACACTGGTTCTGCTCGACCCATTAAGCAGCGGCATTATGCTGTCTCGCCTGTTATACAGAAACTGTTGTACGACGAACTCGATCGTATGTTGTCTTTGGGGGTAATAGAGGAAAGCCAGAGTTCGTGGAGTTCTCCTGTGACCCTTGTCAGGAAACCCGGGAAGGTGCGTTTGTGTCTGGACGCTCGACGCCTCAACGAGGTGACTGTTAAGGACGGCTACCCGTTGCCACTGATTGAAGGTCTTTTGGCACGGTTGCAGAGTACCAGGCTCATTACCAGCTTGGACCTGAAGGATGCCTTTTGGCAAATACCATTGGATGAGGCAAGTAAGGAGAAAACGGCCTTTACTGTCCCTGGCAGGCCCTTGTACCATTTCAAGGTCATGCCGTTCGGTTTGTGTAATGCTCCCCAAACGATGTGTCGGTTGATGCATAAAGTAATACCGCATGAGCTGCAGGACAAGGTATTTGTTTACCTAGATGACCTGCTTGTTACAAGTTCAACATTTGATGAGCACTTGGAGCTCCTGAGTACTGTTGCGAAACTGCTCAGGGACGCCAACTTGACCATCAATGTTGAAAAAAGCAAGTTCGTCAAGAAGGAGATCAAATATCTTGGCTTTGTAGTGAGTGATGGTATCCTGCGCACCGACCCGGAGAAGGTTTTAGGTATAGTCTCCTATCCTGAACCCCAAACGGCCAAAGACGTGAGACGGTTCATGGGCATGGCAGGATGGTACAGGCGTTTTATTCCAAACTTCGCCTCGGTTACGGCCCCTCTAATGGATTTGCTAAAGGGCAAACGTGCCTTCAAGTGGTCTGCTTCCGCCAATAGTGCCTTCAATAAAGTGAAGCAATTGCTGATTTCTGCTCCAGTGCTGGCTAACCCTGACTTTACGAAGCACTTCTATATCCAGTGTGACGCAAGTACAGTGAGTATTGGAAGTGTTTCGTTCCAGAAGGACGATGAAGGTGGAGAACATCCAATTGCATATATGTCGATGAAGCTCAACGCTGCGCAACGTAACTATAGCATTACTGAGTTGGAATGCTTAGCTGCGGTGCAGAGTGTAAAGAGATTCAGGGCATATATCGAAGGGTTGCCCTTCACCATCATAACCGACCATGCCAGTCTTAAATGGCTGATGCAGCAGTCGGACCTTTTTGGTCGATTGGCTCGCTGGAGTCTGAAATTACAAGGGTTCAATTTCCAAATTGAACACTGGAAAGGCGCCCTTAACGTTGTTCCCGATGCGTTGTCAAGAACATGCTCGAGGGACGAGCGGGTGAACTCGATCATTCCCTGTCTCCCGGAGCACGGACACATTGGTGGTTCAATCCCAGAGTCTGCGTTTCAGGAGCCCGAGTATGAGCATCTCAAGGAGCAAATCTTGAAACAACCCGATCAGTTTCAGTATTTGCACCTTGCAGATGGTCGAATCTATATTAGTACTGGTTCTCCTGTAACGTCGACTGCTGATATTCCCAGAACGAAACTATGGGTTCCTGAGGGTCATCAACGAGCTCTCATAGTACGAGCTCATGATGATCCCCGGGGCTCTCATTGTGGAATTCGCAAAACAACTGAAGTTTTGCAAAGGTATTATTATTGGCCTCGTTTGCGTCAAGATGTGATTCAGCACATCAAGAATTGCCTGATATGCAAACAGGTCAAACCGGCAAATTCCACAATGAAACCCCCTATGGGAGCATCACGAGACTCCGAACGACCTATGCAGCGCCTGTTTGTGGACTTCATGGGCCCATACCCTCGTTCAAAATCAGGGAATACCCAATTGTTCGTGGTCCTGGATCATTACACCAAGTTCGTATGGCTCAAGCCCATGACGAAAGCCACCGCAGAGTCAGTCGTGCGATATTTGGAGCGCGAAATCTTTCTGACTTTCGGAGTGCCTGAATGGCTTCACTCTGACAATTGGGTACAGTTCACCTCCAAGGTATTCAGCAAGCTTATGAATGACTATGGAGTGCAGCATTGCTTCACCCCATACCATTCACCGCAGGCGAATGCCTCAGAGAGGTCAAACCAGTCGACACTGAACGCCATTAGAGCCTATATAGGGTCTGATCATGGCAAGTGGGACGAGAATCTTCCAGCCTCATGTTTTGCCTTCCGCAAGGTGATTCATGAGTCCACGGGATATTTGCCCTACTTTCTCATGTTCGGGTACCACCCTATCCAACATGGTTCTGAGTACGCCCTCCTCGGAAGCCTTAATGCTTTTGAGGATGGTGAGGTACAGCTAAGTGCTAACAGTGATCGACTGCGAACTGTACAGGACCAAGTCAGATGCAAACTGCAAGAAGCCTACCAAAAGGGAGCTCAACGCTACAACCTTCGTGTTCGTCCTCGTGAGCTACTCCTGGGTCAGAAGGTTTTCGTGCGTAATTTCACTGTGAGCAACGCCGCAGATCGCTTTGCTGCCAAATTCGCTCCACGATTCACTCTTGCAGTGGTCCGGCGTCGGGTTGGGCAAGTGGCATACGAGCTTGAGGATGAATCCGGTAAGCTGCTTGGGACCTTTCACGCCAAAGATATCCGATCCGATTCACAATTACCCCTGCCGACCTTCTTTGTTTGCCCGGCTGAATGAGACACTCAGGGTCTGGGTCGTCCCCACGATTGTTGCGAATTCCGGCGTACCAACTTTCTCCCATTCGCAACTTCAAATTGCCACCGTAATATTTCCACCTTCCTTTGGGCATTCCTACCTTTTCCTCCATAAATTTATTTTTTTTTTTTTACATGTGTCCATTTTCCCTTTAATTTGTACTCCCCCATCATCACAATACTACCCTTTTTCCTTATCAACAACTACAAAAAAATAATACCTACTAATAATTTCAATTTTCCCACTAATAACGTTCCATTTATTAATTCCCACTAACAAAATTTCATTCTATTCATTTTCCCTAACAAAACCTAATTCCTTCCTTAACACTAACTGATTCCATTCCCACTAACAAATTTTATTTTTTTATACTAACAAAAATGAATTCACTAACAAAATTCAATCTCATGCCCATATGCATCATTGAAGTTGCTTATGAGATGAATGGGAGATCGACCATCCACGGCACCATTGGCTGCGTCGTGAGTCCTCGATCTTGGGTCTACTGGAACCCTGAGTTCAAGTTCTCCCGGGCGCACGGAAGTATTCTTTTTGGGGTATCGGCAAAATCAATAGTTTTCGTAATGTATATGCGACACTTTACATTCAATCAAGCGATTCTTGGGGATGTAAATGGCCATATATGCAAGTCAATGGATACTATTGTGATTGTCGATACGCGAACAAAAATGTGTGGGTAGTGGAATCGAAGTGTAATGAACTTCGATTACGTTACCCAGATGCGGCGGCGGTAATTTAGAAAAGGGATTGCGGAATCGGATTTGGAGAGGTGAAATGCGGGATTAAGTTGTGAGGAATTGGGCAGTGGAGATTGGACTTGGATAGAAAAGGGATTGAAGGGAAGATTTGGCTTGTGAAGGAGAGTGTAATTCTTTGGCAGCTTCGGAGAAAGTTTTTTTGTGAAAATTCGGCGAATAAAAGTTGTTTGGATTTTAGTGAAGTAATTAAACAAATTAAACTAAAATTGAATTTTGAGAGTGGAAAAAAAATAGTTGCGTTGGATACAAGATGAAAAGTGAATGAAAGATTTTTGTAGCAGAACGGTTTTGGCCTAGTGTATGTTGAACAGAAGAAAAATTAATTAGTGGGTACGAAAAGTGGAGGAAAAAAAAACTAAAAACAATCATTAAATCGTGTGAATTGTACCAAGTCATTGAGTTGATCACCTTCTGATCTTACAGTGAAGATAGGATTGTGAATTTTCACGTGTGGAATCGAAAGTTTGTATCAAGAAAAGAGTGTCTTTGCAATAAGTGAGAATCCCTTAGTGGATTTAAATTTAACAACCAACGGAAATATTGAATAACTTACGGGGAAGAAAAAGTAAATGAAATTATCGATATAAACTAAGGCGGTAATTTACGGAAATACATGGGCGGATTAAATATTAGGATGAAGCTTATCTGTAACTAATGAGTTTTAAGTTAAAATCAATTAAATTTGCAGTGACCCCACCTCTCGTTTTCGGTGTCCTTCGTCGAGCGCTCGAGGATCCACAGAAAAAGAAGAGAGTAAGTAAATACAATGATTAATATTTTTCCTAGTTTTTTTTCGGACATTCTTTTATCTATTACCTATTTTTCCGGTTTATTGTAATTTGCTATTCTTTTATTAATATCTTATTTAATATATTTGCATAATAAAAATATTTAGGGGTCTGTTTGTTTTTGATTGGTATTTCTTAATTGTTGAATTTGCTGTGTAAATTAATTTTTTAAATTAAATAAAACGGCCATGTCTCGTTAAGACAACAAACTTTCATTTCTCAATATGACCTTCCCTTTCCCGTCCTTTTCCCTATGTGCTAGTATTTATATGTAAGGTGGCTCAGCACGAGCAGAGGGTGTCCCGGAAGATCCACGACACGACTGAGCGCTAGCCGGCCTTAGTATGCCACCACGGGCTACACATCTCTCTGCTAATTACATAATGTCTGCAACTGCGGTGACTTCCGTGGTTGCTACAGTGCGTTGCTGGAAAAACGGCCGTTTTTCATACTGTCTCCAAGTTCAATATATGGGGTGTCAAACGAAAGCTAGTGATGTGTAGAATTCAATAAAAGTGCATTCAGGCAGCTTCGCGATACCTGCAATTGCAGTTTTTTGCGTGGTTGGGATAATTTTGATTACGAAACCATACAGCTGTAAAATCATCGGAAATGGGAGTCGGAAGTGCCTCAATATCAAAATTGCGCTGTTATTGTACTCAGGAACATAAAAAAATTAAAGATCTTCACTACAACGATATTCTGGAGTTCCTCGGAAAACGATCGGATTAAAAGGAAAGCGGCCGTTTTTCATACTTTCTCCGATTTCAATATATGGGGTGTCAAACGAAAGCTAGTGATGAGTTGAATTCAATAAAAGTGCACTCAGGCGGCTTTGCGATACCGGCAGTTGCAGTTTTTTGCGTGGTTGGGATACTTTTGATTCCGAAACCATACAGCAGTAAAATCACCGGAAACGAGAGTCGGAAGTCCCTGAATATCAAAATCGTGCTGTTATTGTACTCGGTGACATAAAACAATTAAAGACCTTCACTACAACGAAATTTTGGAGTTCCTCGGAAGACGATCGGGTCACAAGGAATGCGTAGCTGGAAAAATGGCCGTTTTTCATACTTTCTCCGATTTCAATATATGGGGTGTCAAAAAAAAGCTAGTGATGAGTAGGATTCAATATAATTGCATTCAGGCAGCTTCGCGATACCTGCAATTGCAGTTTTTTGCGTGGTTGGGATACTTTTGATTCTGAAACCATACAGCTGTTAAATCATCGGAGACGGGAGTCGGAAGTGCCTGAATATCAAAATCGCGCTGTTATTGTACTCAGGAACATAAAAAAATTAAAGATCTTCACTACCACGATATTCTGGAGATGCTCGGAAAACGATCGGATTGCAAGGAGTGCGTTGCTGGAAAAACGGCCGTTTTCATACTTTCTCCAATTTCAATATATGGGGTGTCAAACGAAAGCTGGTGATGGGTAAAATTCAATAAAAGTGCATTCAGGCAGCTTCGCGGTACCTGCAATTCCAGTTTTTTGCGTGGTTGGGATACTTTTGATTCCGAAACCATACAGCTGTAAAATCATCGGGAACGGCAGTCGGAAGTGCCTGAATATCAAAATCGCGCTGTTATTGTACTCAGGAACATAAAAAAATTAAAGCTCTTCACTACAACGATATTCTGGAGTTGCTCGGAAAACGATCGGATTGCAAGGAGTGCGTTGCTGGAAAAACGGCCGTTGTTCATACTTTCTCCAATTTCAATATATGGGGTGTCAAACGAAAGCTAGTGATGAGTAGAATTCAATAAAAGTGCATTCAGGCAGCTTCGCGATACCTGCAATTGCAGGTTTTTGCGTGGTTGGGAAACTTTTGATTCCCAAACCATACAGCTGTAAAATCTTCGGAAACGGGAGTCGGAAGTGCCTGAATATCAAAATCGCGCTGTTATTGTGCTCGGGAACATAAAACAATTAAAGACCTTCTTTAAAACGATATTCTGGAGTTCCTCGGAAAACGATCGCATTAAAAGGACTGCGTTGCTGGAAAAATTGCCGTTTTTCATACTTTCTCCGATTTCAATATATGGGGTGTCAAACGAAAGCTAGTGATGAGTAGAATTCAATAAAAGCGCATTTAGGCAGCTTCGCGATACCTGCAATTGCAGTTTTTTGCGTGGTTGGGATACTTTTGATTCCGAAACCATACAGCTGTAAAACCATTGGAAACGGGAGTCGCAAGTGCCCGAATATTAAATCGCGCTGTAATTGTACTCAGGAATATAAAAAAATTAAAGATCTTCACTACAACGATATTCTGGAGTTCCTCGGAAAACGATCGGATTGCAAGGGATGCGTTGCTGAAAAAACGGCCGTTTTTCATAATTTCTCCAATTTCAATATATGGGGTGTCAAACGAAAGCTGGTGATGAGTAGAACTCAATTAAAGTGCATTCAATCAGCTTCGCGATACCTGCAATTGCAGTTTTTTGCGTGGTTGGGACACTTTTGATTCTGAAACCATACAGCTGTAAAATCATCGGAAACGGGAGTCGGAAGTGCCTGAATATCAAAATCGCGCTGTTATTGTACTCAGGAACATAAAAAATTAAAGATCTTCACTACAACGATATTCTGGAGTTCCTCGGAAAACGATCGGATTACAAGGAGTGCGTTGCTGGAAAAACGGCCGTTTTTCATACTTTCTCCAATTTCAATATATGGGGTGTCAAACGAAAGCTAGTGATGAGTAGAATTCAATAGAAGTGCATTCAGGCAGCTTCGCGATACCCGCAATTGCAGTTTTTTGCCTGGTTGGGATACTTTTGATTCCGAAACCATACGGCTGTGAAATCATCGGAAACGGGAGTCGGAAGTGCTTGAATATCAAAATCGCGCTGTTATTTTACTCACTAACATAAAAAAATTAAAGATCTTCACTACAACGATATTCTGGAGTTCCTTGGAAAACGATCGGATTAAAAGGAAAAACGGCCGTTTTTCATATTTTCTCCAATTTCAATATATGGGGTGTCAAACGAAAGCTAGTGATGAGTAGACTGCAATAAAAGTGCATTCAGCCAGCTTCGCGATAACTGCAATTGCAGTTTTTTGCGTGGTTGGGATACTTTTGATTCCGAAACCATACGGCTGTAAAATCATCGGAAACGGGAGTCGGATATGCCTGAATATCAAAATCGCGCTGTTATTGTACTCAGGAACACAAAACAATTAAAGACCTTCACTACAACAATATTTTGGAGCTCCTCGGAAAACGATCGGATTAAAAGGAGTGCGTTGCTGGAAAAACGGCCGTTTTTCATACTTTCTCAAATTTCAATATATGGGGTGTCAAACGAAAGCTAGTGATGAGTAGTATTCAATGAAAGTGCATTCAGGCAGCTTCGCGATATCTGCAATTGCAATTTTTCGCGTGGTTGGAATACTCTTGATTCCGAAACCACACAGGTGTAAAATCATCGGAAACGGGAGTCGGAAGTGCCTGAATATGGAAATCGCGCTGTTATTATACTCAGGAACATAAAAAAAAAACTAAAGATTTTCACTACAACGATATTCTGGAGTTCCTCGGAAAACGATCGGATTAAAGGAGTGCGTTGCTGGAAAAACGGCCGTTCTTCATACGTTCTCCAATTTCAATATATGGGGTGTCAAACAAAAGCTAGTGATGAGTAGAATTCAATAAAAGTGCATTCAGGCAGCTTCGCGATAGCTGCAATTGCAGTTTTTTGCGTGGTTGCGATACTTTTGATTTCGAAACCATACAGTTGTAAAATCATCGGAAGCGGGAGTCGAAAATGCCTGAATAACAGAATCGCGCTGTTCTTGTACTCAGGAACATAAAAAAATTAAAGTTCTTCACTACAACGATATTCTGGAGTTCCTCGGAAAACGATCGGATTGCAAGGAGTGCGATGCTGAAAAAATGGCCGTTTTTCGTACTTTCTCCAATTTCAAGATATGGGGTGTCAAACAAGAGCTGGTGATGAGTAGAATTCAATAAAAGTGCATTCAGGCAGCTTCGCGATACCTGCAATTGCAGTTTTTTGTGTGGTTGGGATACTTTTGATTCCGAAACCATACAGCTGTAAAATCATCGGACCGGGAGTCGGAAGTGCCTGAATATCAGAATCGCGCTGTTATTGTACTCAGGAACAAAAAAAAAAATTAAAGATCTTCACTAAAACGATATTCTGGAGTTCCTCGGAAAACGATCGGATTGCAAGGAGTGCGTTGCTGGAAAAACGGCCGTTTTTCATACTTTCTCCAATTTCAATATATGGGGTGTCAAACGAAAGCTAGTGAAGAGTAGAATTCAATAAAAGTGCATCCACGCAGCTTCGCGATACCTGCAATTGCAGTTTTTTGCGTGGTTGGGATACTTTTGGTTCTGAAACCATACAGCTGTAAAATTATCGGGAACGGGAGTCGGAAGTGCCTGAATATCAAAATCGGGCTGTTATTGTACTCAGGAACATATAAAAATTAAAGATCTTCACTACCACGATATTCTGGAGTTCCTCGGAAAACGACCGGATTGCTATGAGTGCGTTGCTGGAAAAACGGCCGTTTTTCATACTTTCTCCAATTTCAATATATGGGGTGTCAAACGAAAGCTAGTGATGAGTAGAATTAAATAGAAGTGCATTCAGGCAGCTTCGCGATACCCGCAATTGCAGTTTTTTGCGTGGTTGGGATACTTTTGATTCCGAAACCATACAGCTGTGAAATCATCGGAAACGGGAGTCGGAAGTGCCTGAATATCAAAATCGCGCTGCTATTGTACTCAGGAACATAAAATAATCAAAGATCTTCACTACAACGATATTCTGGAGTTACTCGGAAAACGATCGGATTCAAAGGAGTGCGTTGCTGGAAAAACGGTCGTTTTTCATACTTTCTCCAATTTCAATATATGGGGTGTCAAACGAAAGCTAAGGATGAGTGGAATACAATAAAAGTGCATGCAGGCAGCTTCGCGATACCTGCAATTGCAGTTTTTTGCGTGGTTGGGATACTTTTGATTCCGAAACCATACAGCTATAAAATCATCGGACACGGGAGTCGGAAGTGCCTGAATATCAAAATCACGCTGTTATTGTACTCAGGAACATAAAAAAATTAAAGATCTTCACTACAACAATATTCTGGAGCTCCTCTGAAAACGATCGGATTGCAAGGAGTGCGTTGCTGGAAAAATGGCCGTTTTTCATACTTTCTCCAATTTCAATATATGGGGTGTCAAACGAAAGCTAGTGATGAGTAGAATTCAATAAAAGTGCATTCAGGCAGCTTCGCGATAGCTGCAATTGCAGTTTTTTTCCTGGTTGGGATACTTTTGATTCCGAAACCATACAGCTGTAAAATCATCGGAAACGGGAGTTGGAAGTGCCCGAATATCAAAATCGCGCTACTGTGTTACTCAGGAACATAAGAAAATTGAAGATTTTCACTTCAACGATATATTGAAGTTCCTCAGAAAACGATCGGATTGCAAGAAGTGCGCTGCTGGAAAAACGGCCGTTCTTCATACTTTCTCCAATTTCAATATATGGGGTGTCAAACAAAAGCTAGTGATGAGTAGAATTCAATAAAAGTGCATTCAGGTTGCTTCGCGATACCTGCAGTTGCAGTTTTTTGCGTGGTTGGGATACTTTTGATTCCGAAACCATACAGCTGTAAAATCATCGGAAACGGGAGTCGGAAGTGCCTGAATATGAAAATCGCGCTGTTATTGTGCTAAGGAACATAAACAAATTAAAGATCTTCACTACAACGATATGCTGGAGTTCCTCGGAAAACGATCGGGTTAAAAGGAGTGCGTTGCTAGAATAACGGCCGTTTTTCATACCCTCTCCAATTTCAATATATGGTGTGTCAATCGAAAGCTATTGATGAGTAGAATTCAATAAAAGTGCATTCAGGCAGCTTTGCGATACCCGCAATTGCAGTTTTTTGCCTGGTTGGGATACTTTTGATTCCGAAACCATACAGCTGTAAAATCATCGGAAACGGGAGTCGGAAGTGCCTAAATATCAAAATTGCCCTGTTATTGTACTCAGGAACATAAAAAAATTAAAGATCTTCACTACAACGATATTCTGGAGTTCTTCGGAAAACGATCGGATTGCAAGGAGTGCGTTGCTGAAAAAATGGCCGTTTTTATACTTTCTCCAGTTTCATATATGGGGTGTCAAACGAAAGCTAGTGATGAGTAGAATTCACTAAAAGTGCATTCAGGCAGCTTCGCGATATCTGCAATTGCAGTTTTTTGCGTGGTTGGGATACTTTTGATTCCGAAACCATACAGCTGTAAAATCATCGGAAACGGGAGTCGGAAGTGCCTGAATATCAAAATCGCGGTGTTATTTTACTCAGGAACATATTAAAAACTAAAGATCTTCACTTCAACGATATTCTGGAGTTCCTCGGAAAACGATCGGATTAAAAGGAGTGCATTGCTGGAAAAACGGGTGTTTTACATTCTTTCTCCAATTTCAATATATGGGGTGTCAAACGAAAGCTAGTGATGAGTAGAATTCAATAAAAGTGTATTCAGGCAGCTTCGCGATACCTGCAGTTGCAGCAGTTTTTTGCGTGGTTGGGATACTTTTGATTCCGAAACCATACAGCTGTAAAATCATCGGAAACGGGAGTCGGAAGTGCCTGAATATCAAAATCGCGCTGTTATTGTACTCAGGAACAAAAAAAAATTAAAGATCTTCACTACAACGATATTCTGGAGTTCCTCGGAAAACGACCGGCTTAAAAGGAGTGCGTTGCTGGAAAAACGGCCGTTTTTCATACTTTCTCCAATTTGAATATATGGGGTGTCAAACGAAAGCTAGTGATGAGTAGAATTCAATAAGAGTGCATTCAGGCAGCTTCGCGATACCTGCAATTGCAGTTTTTTGCGTGGTTGGGATACTTTGGATTCCGAAACCATACAGCTGTAAAGTCATCGGACACGGCAGTCGGAATTGCCCGAATATCAAAATCACGCTGTTCTTGTGCTCAGGAACATAAAAAAATTAAAGATCTTCACTACAACGATATTCTGGAGTTCCTCGGAAAACGATCGGATTGCAAGGAGTGCGTTGCTGAAAAAATTGCCGTTTTTTTACTTTCTCCAATTTCATATATGGGGTGTCAAACGAAAGCTAGTGATGAGTAGAATTCAATAAAAGTGCATTCAGGCAGCTTCGCGATACCTGCAATTGCAGTTTTTTGCGTGGTTGGGATACTTTTGATTCCGAAACCATACAGCTGTAAAATCATCGGAAACGGGAGTCGGAAGTGCCTGAATATCAAAATCACGCTGTTATTGTGCTCAGGAACATAAAAAACTAAAAATCTTCACTACAACGATATTCTGGAGTTCCTCGGAAAACGATCGGATTAAAAGGAAAGCGTTGCTTGAAAAACGACCGCTCTTCATACTTTCTCCAATTTCAATATATGGGGTGTCAAACGAAAGCTAGTGATGAGTAGAATTCAATAAAAGTGCATTCAGGCGGCTTTGCGATACCTGCAATTGCAATTTTTAGCGTGGTTGGGATAATTTTGATTCCGAAACCATACAGCTGTAAGATCATCGGAAACGGGAGTCGGAAGTGCCTGAATATCAAAATCGCGATGTTATTGTACTCAGGAACATAAAAAAATTAAAGATCTTCACTACAACGATATTCTGGAGTTCCTCGGAAAACGATCGGATTAAAAGGAGTGCGTTGCTGGAAAAACGCCCGTTATTCATACTTTCTCCAATTTCAATATATGGGGTGTCAAACGAAAGCTAGTGATGAGTAGAATTCAATAAAAGTGCATTCAGGCAGCTTCGCGATACCTGCAATTGCAATTTTTTGCGTGGTTGGGATACTTTTGATTCCGAAATCATACAGCTGTAAAGTCATCGGAAACGGGAATTGGATATGCCTGAATATCAAAATCAGGCTGTTATTGTACTCACTCACATGAAAAAATGCAAGAGTTTTTCAACACCAATATTCTGGAGTTCCTCGGAAGACGATCGGATTAAAAGCAGTGCGTTGCTGGAAAAACGGCCGTTTTCATACTTTCTCCAATTTCAATATATGGGGTGTCAAACGAAAGCTAGTGATGAGTAGAATTCAATAAGAGTGCATTCAGGCAGCTTCGCGATAGCTGCAATTGCAGTTTTTTGCGTGGTTGGGATACTTTTGATTCCGAAACCATACAGCTGTAAAATCATCGGGAACAGGAGTCGGAAGTGCCTGAATATCAAAATCGTGCTGTTATTGTTCTCCGGAACATAAAAAATTAAAGATCTTCACGACAACGATATTCTGGAGTTCCTCGGAAAACGATTGGATTGCAAGGAGTGCGTTGCTGGAAAAACGGCCGTTGTTCATACTTTCTCCAATTTCAATATATGGGGTGTCAAACGAAAGCTAGTGATGAGTAGAATTCAATAAAAGTGCATTCAGGCAGCTTCGCGATACCTGCAATTGCAGTTTTTTGCGTGGTTGGGATACCTTTGACTCTGAAACCATACAGCTGTAAAATCATCGGGAACGGGAGTCGGAAGTGCCTGAATATCAAAATCGCGCTGTTATTGTACTCAGGAACATAAAAAAATTAAAGATCTTCACTACAACGATATTCTGGAGTTCCTCGGAAAACGATCAGATTCCAAGGAGTGCGTTGCTGTAAAAACGGCCGTTAATCATACTTTCTCCAATTTCAATATATGGGGTGTCAAACGAAAGCTAGTGATGAGTAGAATTCAATAAAAGTGCATTCAGGCAGCTTCGCGATACCTGCATTTGCAGTTTTTTGCGTGGTTGGGATACTTTTGATTCCAAAACCATACAGGTGTAAAATCATCGAAAACGGGAGTCGGAAGTGCCTGAATATCAAAATCGCGCTGTTATTGTTCTCCGGAACATAAAAAATTAAAGATCTTCACTACAACGATATTCTGGAGTTCCTCGGAAAACGATCGGGTTGCAAGGAGTGCGTTGCTGGAAAAACGGCCATTTTTCATACTTTCTCCAATTTCAATATATGGGGTGTCGAACGAAAGCTAGTGATGAGTAGAATTCAATAAAAGTGCATTCAGGCGGCTTTGCGATACCTGCAATTGCAATTTTTAGCGTGGTTGGGATACTTTTGATTCAGAAACCATACAGCTGTAAGATCATCGGAAACGGGAGTCGGAAGTGCCTGAATATCAAAATCGCGCTGTTATTGTACTTAGGAACATGAAAAAATTAAAGATCTTCACTACAACGATATTCTGGAGTTCCTCGGAAAACGATCGGATTAAAAGGAGTGCGTTGCTGGAAAAACGGCCGTTTTTCATACTTTCTCCAATTTCAATATATGGGGTGTCAAACGAAAGCTAGTGATGAGTAGAATTCAATAAAAGTCCATTCAGGCAGCTTCGCGATACCTGCAATTGCAGTTTTTTGCGTGGTTGGGATACTTTTGATTCCGAAACCATACAGCTGTAAAGTCATCGGAAACGGGAATTGGATATGCCTGAATATCAAAATCGGGCTGTTATTGTACTCACTAACATGAAAAATGCAAGATTTTTTCAACAACAATATTCTGGAGTTCCTCGGAAGACGATCGGATTAAAAGGAGTGCGTTGCTGGAAAAACGGCCGTTTTTCATACTTTCTCCAATTTCAATATATGGGGTGTCAAACGAAAGCTAGTGATGAGTAGAATTCAATAAGAGTGCATTCAGGCAGCTTCGCGATTGCTGCTATTGCAGTTTTTTGCGTGGTTGGGATACTTTTGATTCCGAAACCATACAGCTGTAAAATCATCGGAAACGGGAGTCGGAAGTGCCTGAATATCAAAATCGCGCTGTTATTGTTCTCAGGAACATAAAAAATTAAAGATCTTCACTACAACGATATACTGGAGTTCCTCGGAAAACGATCGGATTAAAAGGAAAGCGTTGCTGGAAAACGGCCGTTGTTCATACTTTCTCCAATTTCAATATATGGGGTGTCAAACGAAAGCTGGTGATGAGTAGAATTCAATAAAAGTGCATTCAGGCAGCTTCGCGATACCTGCAATTGCAGTTTTTTGCGTGGTTGGGATACTTTTGATTCCGAAACCATACAGCTGTAAAATCATCGGGAACAGGAGTCGGAAGTGCCTGAATATCAAAATCGCGCTGTTATTCTTCTCCGGAACATAAAAAATTTAAGATCTTCACTACAACGATATTCTGGAGTTCCTCGGAAAACGATCGGATTGCAAGGAGTGCGTTGCTGGATAAACGGCCGTTTTTCATACTTTCTCCAATTTCAATATATGGGGTGTCAAACGAAAGCTAGTGATGAGTAGAATTCAATAAAAGTGCATTCAGGCAGCTTCGCGATACCTGCAATTGCAGTTTTTTGCGTGGTTGGGATACTTTTGACTCCGAAACCATACAGCTGTAAAATCATCGGAAACGGGAGTCGGAAGTGCCTGAATATCAAAATCGCGCTGTTATTGTACTCAGGAACATAAAAAAATTAAAGATCTTCACTACAACGATATTCTGGAGTTCCTCGGAAAACGATCGGATTCCAAGGAATGCGTTGCTGGAAAAACGGCCGTTAATCATATTTTCTCCAATTTCAATATATGGGGTGTCAAACGAAAGCTAGTGATGAGAAGAATTTAATAAAAGTGCATTCAGGCAGCTTCGCGATACCTGCAATTGCAGTTTTTTGCGTGGTTGGGATACTTTTGATTCCGAAACCATACAGCTGTAAAGTCATCGGAAACGGGAATCGGAAGTGCCTGAATATCAAAATCGGGCTGTTATTGTACTCACTAACATGAAAAAATGAAAGATTTTTACAACAACAATATTCTGGAGTTCCTCGGAAGACGATCGGATTAAAAGGAGTGCGTTGCTGGAAAAACGGCCGTTTTTCATACTTTCTCCAATTTCAATATATGGGGTGTCAAACAAAAGCTGGTGATGTGTAGAATTCAATAAAAGTGCATTCAGGCAGCTTCGCGATACCTGCTATTGCAGTTTTTTGCGTGGTTGGGATACTTTTGATTCCGAAACGATACAGCTGTAAAATCATCGGAAACGGGAGTCGGAAGTGCCTGAATATAAAAATCGCGCTGTTATTGTACTCAGGAACATAAAGAAATTAAAGATCTTCACTACAACGATATTCTGGAGTTCCTCGGAAAACGATCGGATTAGAGGAGTGCGTTGCTGGAAAAACGGCCGTTTTTCATACTTTCTCCAATTTCAATATATGGGGTGTCAAACGAAAGCTAGTGATGAGTAGAATTCAATAAAAGTGCATTCAGGCAGCTTCGCGATAGCTGCAATTGCAGTTTTTTGCGTGGTTGGGATACTTTTGAATCCGAAACCATACAGCTGTAAAGTCATCGGAAACGGGAATTGGAAGTGCCTGAATATCAAAATCGGCTTGTTGTTGTACTCACTAACATGAAAAAATTAAAGGTTTTTACAACCACAATATTCTGGAGTTCCTCGGAAGACGATCGCATTAAAAGGAGTGTGTTGCTGAAAAAACGGCCGTTAATCATACTTTCTCGTATTTCAATATATGGGGTGTCAAACGAAAGCTAGTGATGAGTAGAATTCAATAAAAGTGCATTCAGGCAGCTTCGCGATACCTGCATTTGCAGTTTTTTGCGTGGTTGGGATACTTTTGATTCCGAAACCATACAGCTGTAAAATCATCGGAAACGGGAATCGGAAGTGCCTGAATATCAAAATCCGGCTGTTATTGTACTCACTAACATGAAAAAATGAAAGATTTTTACAACAACGATATTCTGGAGTTCCTCTGAAGACGATCGGATTAAAAGGAGTGCGTTGCTTGAAAAACGGCCGTATTTCATACTTTCTCCAATTTCAATATATGGGGTGTCAAACGAAAGCTAGTGATGGGTAGAATTCAATAAAAGTGCATTCAGGCAGCTTCGCGATGGCTGCAATTGCAGGTTTTTGCGTGGTTGGGATACTTTTGATTCCGAAACGATACAGCTGTAAAATCATCGGAAACGGGAGTCGGAAGTGCCTGAATATAAAAATCGCGCTGTTATTGTACTCAGGAACATAAAGAAATTAAAGATCTTCACTACAACGATATTCTCGAGTTCCTCGGAAAACGATCGGATTAAAAGGAGTGCGTTGCTGGAAAAACGGCTGTTTTTCATACTTTCTCCAATTTCAATATATGGGGTGTCAAACGAAAGCTAGTGATGAGTAGAATTCAATAAAAGTGCATTCAGGCAGCTTCGCGATACCTGCATTGCAGTTTTTTGCGTTGTTGGGATACTTTTGATTCCGAAACCATACAGGTGTAAAATCATCGAAAACTGGAGTCGGAAGTGCCTGAATATCAAAATCGCGCGGTTATTGTTCTCCGGAACATAAAAAATTAAAGATCTTCACTACAACGATATTCTGGAGTTCCTCGGAAAACGATCGGATTGCAAGGAGTACGTTGCTGGATAAACGGCCATTTCTCATACTTTCTCCAATTCCAATATATGGGGTGTCAAACGAAAGCTAGTGATGAGTAGAATTCAATAAAAGTGCATTCAGGCGGCTTTGCGATACCTGCAATTGCAATTTTTTGCGTGGTTGGGATACTTTTGATTCCGAAACCATACAGCTGTAAAATCATCGGAAACGGGAGTCGGAAGTGCCTGAATATCAAAATCGCGCTGTTATTGTACTCAGGAACATAAAAACATCAAAGGTCTTCACTACAACGATATTCTGGAGTTCCTCGGAAAACGATCGGATTAAAAGGAGTGCGTTGCTGGAATAACGCCCGTTATTCATACTTTCTCGAATTTCAATATATGGGGTGTCAAACGAAAGCTAGTGATGAGTAGAATTCAATAAAAGTGCATTCAGGCAGCTTCGCGATACCTGCAATTGCAGTTTTTTGCGTGGTTGGGATACTTTTGATTCCGAAACCATACAGCTGTAAAGTCATCGGAAACGGGAATTGGATATGCCTGAATATCAAAATCGGGCTGTTATTGTACTCACTAACATGTAAAAATGCAAGATTTTTTCAAAAACAATATTCTGGAGTTCCTCGGAAGACGATCGGATTAAAAGGAGTGCGTTGCTGGAAAAACGGCCGTTTTTGATACTTTCTCCAATTTCAATATATGGGGTGTCAAACGAAAGCTAGTGATGAGTAGAATTCAATAAGAGTGCATTTAGGCAGCTTCGCGATAGCTGCAATTGCAGTTTTTTGCGTGGTTGGGATACTTTTGATTCCGAAACCATACAGCTGTAAAATCATCGGACACGGGAGTCGGAATTGCCCGAGTATCAAAATCACGCTGTTATTGTGCTCAGGAACATAAAAAAATTGAAGATCTTCACTACAACGGTATTCTGGAGTTCCTCGGAAAACGATCGGATTGCAAGGAGCGCGTTGCTGAAAAAATGGCCGTTTTTATACTTTCCCCAATTTCATATATGGGGTGTCAAACGAAAGCTAGTGATGAGTAGAATTCAATAAAAGTGCATTCAGAAAGCTTCGCGATACTTGCAATTGCAGTTTTTTGCGTGGTTGGGATACTTTTGATTCCGAAACCATACAGCTGTAAAATCATCGGAAACGGGAGTCGGAAGTACCTGAATATCAAAATCGCGCTGTTATTGTTCTCCGGAACATAAAAAATTAAAGATCTTGACTACAACGATATTCTGGAGTTCCTCGGAAAACGATCGGATTGCAAGGAGTGCGTTGCTGGAAAATTGGCCGTTTTTCATACTTTCTCCAATTTCAATATATGGGGTGTCAAACGAAAGCTAGTGATGAGTAGAATTCAATAAAAATGCATTCAGGCAGCTTCGCGATACCTGCAACTGCAGTTTTTTGCGTGGTTGGGATACTTTTGACTCCAAAACCATACAGCTGTAAAATCATCGGAAACGGGAGTCGGAAGTGCCCGAATATCAAAATCGCGCTGTTATTGTACTCAGGAACATAAAAAAATTAAAGATCTTCACTACAACGATATTCTGGAGTTCCTCGGAAAACGATCGGATTAAAAGGAGTACGTTGCTGGAAAAACGGCCGTTTTTCATACTTTCTCCAATTTCAATATATGGGGTGTCAAACGATAGCTAGTGATGAGAAGAATTCAATAAAAGTGCATTCAGGCAGCTTCGCGAAACCTCCAATTGCAGTTTTTTGCGTGGTTGGGATACTTTTGATTCCGAAACCATACAGCTGTAAAGTCATCGGAAACGGGAATCGGAAGTGCCTGAATATCAAAATCGGGCTGTTGTTGTACTCACTAACATGAAAAAATTAAAGGTTTTTACAACGACAATATTCTGGAGTTCTCCGGAAGACGATCGCATTAAAAGGAGTGCGTTGCTGGAAAAACGGCAGTTTTTCATACTTTCTCCAATTTCAATATATGGGGTGTCAAACGTAAGCTAGTGATGAGTAGAATTCAATAAAAGTGCATTCAGGCAGCTTCGCGATAGCTGCAATTGCAGTTTTTTGCGTGGTTGGGATACTTTTGATTCCGAAACCATACAGCTGTAAAATCATCGGAAACGGGAGTCGGAAGTGCCTGAATATCAAAATCGCGCTAATATTGTACTCAGGAACATAAAAAAATTAAAGATCTTCACTACAACGATATTCTGGAGTTCCTCGGAAAACGATCGGATTGCAAGGAGTGCGTTGCTGGAAAACGGCCGTTTTTCATACTTCCTACAATTTCAATATATGGGGTGTCAAACGAAAGCTAGTGATATGTAGAATTCAATAAAAGTGCATTCAGGAAGCTTCGCGATACTTGCAATTGCAGTTTTCTGCATGGTTGGGATACTTTTGATTCCGAAACCATACAGCTGTAAAATCATCGGAAACGGGAGTCGGAAGTGCCTGAATATGAAAATCGCGCTGTTATTGTACTCAGGGACATAAAAAAAATTAAAGATCTTCTCTACAACGATATTCTTGAGTTCCTCGGAAAACGATCGGGTGCAAAGGAGTGCGTTGCTAGAAAAACGGCCGTTCTTCATACTTTCTCCAATTTCAATATATGGGGTGTCAAACGAAAGCTAGTGATGAGTAGAATTCAATAAAAGTGCATTCAGGCAGCTTCGCGATACCCGCAATTGCAGTTTTTTGCCTGGTTGGGATACTTTTGATTCCGAAACCATACAGCTGTAAAATCATCGGAAACGGGAGTCGGAAGTGCCTGAATATCAAAATCGCGCTGTTATTGTACTCAGGAACATAAAAAAATTAAAGATCTTCACTACAACGATATTCTGGAGTTCCTCGGAAAACGATCGGATTGCAAGGAGTACGTTGCTGGAAAACGGCCGTTCTTCATACTTCCTCCAATTCCAATATATGGGGTGTCAAACGAAAGCTAGTGATGTGTAGAATTCAACAAAAGTGCATTCAGGAAGCTTCGCGATACTTGCAATTGCAGTTTTTTGCGTGGTTGGGATACTTTTGATTCCGAAACCATACAGCTGTAAAATCATCGGAAACGGCAGTCGGAAGTGCTTGAATATCAAAATCGCGCTGTTACTGTACTCAGGGACATAAAAAAATTAAAGATCTTCACTACAACGATATTCTGGAGTTCCTCGGGAAACGATCGGATTAAAAGGAGTGTGTTGCTGGAAAAACGGCCGTTTTTCATACTTTCTCCAATGTCATATATGGGGTGTCAAACGAAAGCTAGTGATGAGTAGAATTCAATAAAAGTGCATTCAGGCAGCTTCGCGATACCTGCAATTGCAGTTTTTTGCGTGGTTGGGATACTTTTGATTCCGAAACCATATAGCTGTAGAATCATCGCAAACGGGAGTAGGAAGTGCCTGAATATCAAAATCGCGCTGTTATTGTACTCAGGAACATAAAAAAGTTAAAGATCTTCACTACAACGATATTCTGGAGTTCCTCGGAAAAGGATCGGATTGCAAGGAGTGCGTTGCTGGAAAGACTGCCGTTTTTCATACTTTCTCTAATTTCAAAATATGGGGTGTCAAACGAAAGCTAGTGATGAGTAGAATTCAATAAAAGTGCATTCAGGCAGCTTCGCGATAGCTGCAATTGCAGTTTTTGGCGTGGTTGGGATTCTTTTGATTCCGAAACCATACAGCTGTAAAATCATCGGAAACGGGAGTCGGAAGTGCCTGAATATCAAAATCGCGCTGTTATTGTACTCAGGAACATAAAAAATTAAAGATCTTCACTACAACGATCTTCTGGAGTTCCTCGAAAAACGATTGGATTAAAAGGATCGCCTTGCTGTAAAAACGGCCATCTTCATACTTTCTCCAATTTCAATATATGGAGTGTCAAACGAAAGCTAGTGATGAGTAGAATTCAATAAAAGTGCATTCCGGCAGCTTCGCGATACCTGCTATTGCAGTTTTTTGCGTGGTTGGGATACTTTTGATTCCGAAACCATACAGCTGTAAAGTCATCGGAAACGGGAATTGAAAGTGCCTGAATATCAAAATCGGGCTGTTGTTGTACTCACTAACATGAAAAAATTAAAGGTTTTTACAAAAACAAAATTCTGGCGTTCCTCGGAAGACGATCGCATTAAAAGGACTGCGTTGCTGGAAAAACGGCCGTTTTTCATACTTTCTACAATTTCAATATATGGGGTGTCAAACGAAAGGTAGTGATGAGTAGAATTCAATAAAAGTGCATTCAGGCAGCTTCGCGATACCTGCAATTGCAGTTTTTTGCGTGGTTGGGATACTTTTGATTCCGAAACCATACAGCTGTAAAGTCATCGGAAACGGGAATTGGAAGTGCCTGAATATCAAAATCGCGCTGTTATTGTACTCACTAACATGAAAAAATTAAAGGTTTTTACAAAAACAATACTCTGGAGTTACTTGGAAGACGATCGGATTAAAAGGAGTGCGTTGCTGGAAAAACGGCCGTTTTTCATTCTTCCTCCAATTTCAATATATGGGGTGTCAAAAGAAAGCTAGTGATGAGTAGAATTCAATAAGAGTGCATTCAGGCAGCTTCGCGATAACTGCAATTGCAGTTTTTGCGTGGTTGGGATACTTTTGATTCCGAAACCATACAGCTGTAAAATCATCGGAAACGGGAGTCGGAAGTGCCTGAATATCAAAATCGCGCTATTATTGTACTCAAGAACATAACAAAATTAAAGATCTTCACTACAACGATATTCTGGAGTTCCTCGGAAAACGATCGGATTAAAAGGAGTGCGTTGCTGGAAAAACGGCCGTTCTTCATACTTTCTACAATTTCAATATATGGGGTGTCAAACGAAAGGTAGTGATGAGTAGAATTCAATAAAAGTGCATTCAGGCAGCTTCGCGATACCTGCAATTGCAGTTTTTTGCGTGGTTGGGATACTTTTGATTCCGAAACCATACAGCTGTAAAGTCATCGGAAACGGGAATTGGAAGTGCCTGAATATCAAAATCGCGCTGTTATTGTACTCACTAACATGAAAAAATTAAAGGTTTTTACAAAAACAATACTCTGGAGTTACTCGGAAGACGATCGGATTAAAAGGAGTGCGTTGCTGGAAAAACGGCCGTTTTTCATTCTTTCTCCAATTTCAATATATGGGTTGTCAAACGAAAGCTAGTGATGAGTAGAATTCAATAAGAGTGCATTCAGGCAGCTTCGCGATAGCTGCAATTGCAGTTTTTTGCGTGGTTGGGATACTTTTGATTCCGAACCCCCACAGCTGTAAAATCATCGGAAACGGGAGTCGGAAGTGCCTGAAAATCAAAATCGCACTGTCATTGTTCTCAGGAACATAAAAAATTAAAGATCTTCACTACAACGATATTCTGGAGTTCCTCGAAAAACGATTGGATTGAAAGGAGTGCGTTGCTGGAAAAACTGCCGTTTTTCATACTTTCTCCAATTTCAATATATGGGGTGTCAAGCGAAAGCTAGTGATGAGTAGAATTCAATAAAAGTGCATTCAGGCAGTTCCGCGATACCTGCAACTGCAGTTTTTTGCGTGGTTGGGATACTTTTGACTCCGAAACCATACAGCTGTAAAATCATCGGAAACGGGAGTCGGAAGTGCCTGAATATCAAAATCGCGCTGTTATTGTACTCAGGAACATAAAAAAATTAAAGATCTTCACTACAACGATATTCTGGAGTTCCTCGGAAAACGATCGGATTAAAAGGAGTGCGTTGCTGGAAAAACGGCCGTTCTTCATACTTTCTCCAATTTCAATATATGGGGTGTCAAACGATAGCTAGTGATGAGAAGAATTCAATAAAAGTGCATTCAGGCAGCTTCGCGATACCTCCAATTGCAGTTTTTTGCGTGGTTGGGATACTTTTGATTCCGAAACCATACAGCTGTAAAGTCATCGGAAACGGGAATTGAAAGTGCCTGAATATCAAAATCGGGCTGTTGTTGTACTCACTAACATAAAAAAATTAAAGCTTTTTACAACGACAATATTCTGGAGTTCTCCGGAAGACGATCGCATTAAAAGGAGTGCGTTGCTGGAAAAACGGCCGTTTTTCATACTTTCTACAATTTCAATATATGGGGTGTCAAACGTAAGCTAGTGATGAGTAGAATTCAATAAAAGTGCATTCAGGCAGCTTCGCGATACCTGCAATTGCAGTTTTTTGCGTGGTTGGGATACTTTTGATTCCGAAACCATACAGCTGTAAAATCATCGGAAACGGGAGTCGGAAGTGCCTGAATATCAAAATCGCGCTATTATTGTACTCAGGAACATAAAAAAATTAAAGATCTTCACTACAACGATATTCTGGAGTTCCTCGGAAAACGATCGGATTGCAAGGAGTGCGTTGCTGGAAAACGGCCGTTTTTCATACTTCCTCCAATTTCAATATATGGGGTGTCAAACGAAAGCTAATGATGTGTAGAATGCAATAAAAGTGCATTCAGGAAGCTTCGCGATACTTGCAATTGCAGTTTTTTGCGTGGTTGGGATACTTTTGATTCCGAAACCATACAGCTGTAAAATCATCGGAAGCGGGAGTCGGAAGTGCCTGAATATCAAAATCGCGCTGTTATTGTACTCAGGGACATAAAAAAATTAAAGATCTTCTCTACAACGATATTCTTGAGTTCCTCGGAAAACGATCGGGTTCAAAGGAGTGCGTTGCTAGAAAAACGGCCGTTCTTCATACTTTCTCCAATTTCAATATATGGGGTGTCAAACGAAAGCTAGTGATGAGTAGAATTCAATAAAAGTGCATTCAGGCAGCTTCGCGATACCCGCAATTGCAGTTTTTTGTCTGGTTGGGATACTTTTGATTCCGAAACCATACAGCTGTAAAATCATTGGAAACGGGAGTCGGAAGTGCCTGAATATCAAAATCGCGCTGTTATTGTACTCAGGAACATAAAAAAATTAAAGATCTTCACTACAACGATATTCTGGAGTTCCTCGGAAAACGATCGGATTGCAAGGAGTACGTTGCTGGAAAAACGGCCGTTTTTCATACTTCCTCCAATTCCAATATATGGGGTGTCAAACGAAAGCTAGTGATGTGTAGAATTCAAGAAACGTGCATTCAGGAAGCTTCGCGATACTTGCAATTGCAGTTTTTTGCGTGGTTGGGATACTTTTGATTCCGAAACCATACAGCTGTAAAATCATCGGAAACGGCAGTCGGAAGTGCCTGAATATCAAAATCGCGCTATTATTGTACTCAGGGACATAAAAAAATTAAAGATCTTCACTACAACGATATTCTGGAGTTCCTCGGGAAACGATCGGATTAAAAGGAGTGTGTTGCTGGAACAACAGCCGTTTTTCATACTTTCTCCAATGTCATATATTGGGTGTCAAACGAAAGCTAGTGATGAGTAGAATTCAATGAAAGTGCATTCAGGCAGCTTCGCGATACCTGCAATTGCAATTTTTGCGTGGTTGGGATACTTTTGATTCCGAAACCATACAGCTGTAGAATCATCGCAAACGGGAGTAGGAAGTGCCTGAATATCAGAATCGCGCTGTTATTGTACTCAGGAACATAAAAAAGTTAGAGATCTTCACTACAACGATATTCTGGAGTTCCTCGGAAAACGATCGGATTGCAAGGAGTGCGTTGCTGGAAAGACTGCCGTTTTTGATACTTTCTCTAATTTCAAAATATGGGGTGTCAAACGAAAGCTAATGATGAGTAGAATTCAATAAAAGTGCATTCAGGCAGCTTCGCGATAGCTGCAATTGCAGTTTTTGGCGTGGTTGGGATACTTTTGATTCCGAAACCATACAGCTGTAAAGTCATCGGACACGGGAAATGGAAGTGCCTGAATATCAAAATCGGGCCGTTATTGTACTCACTAACATGAAAAAATGAAAGATTTTTACAATAACAATATTCTGGAGTTCCCCGGAAGACGATCGGATTAAAAGGAGTGCGTTGCTGGAAAAACGGCCGTTTTTCATACTTTCCCCAATTTCAATATATGGGGTGTCAAACGAAAGCCAGTGATGAGTAGAATTCAATAAAAGTGCATTCAGGCAGCTTCGCGATACCTGCAATTGCAGTTTTTTGCGTGGTTGGGATACTTTTGATTCCGAAACCATACAGCTGTAAAGTCATCGGAAACGGGAATTGAAAGTGCCTGAATATCAAAATCGCGCTGTTATTGTACTCACTAACATGAAAAAATTAAAGGTTTTTACAAAAACAATACTCTGGAGTTACTCGGAAGACGATCGGATTAAAAGGAGTGCGTTGCTGGAAAAACGGCCGTTTTTCATTCTTTCTCCAATTTCAATATATGGGGTGTCAAACGAAAGCTAGTGATGAGTAGAATTCAATAAGAGTGCATTCAGGCAGCTTTGCGATAGCTGCAATTGCAGTTTTTTGCGTGGTTGGGATACTTTTGATTCCGAAACCATACAGCTTTAAAATCATCGGAAACGGGAGTCGGAAGTGCCTGAATATCAAAATCGCGTTGTTATTGTTCTCAGGAACATAAAAAATTAAAGATCTTCACTACAACCATATTCTGGAGTTCCTCGAAAAACGATTGGATTGAAAGGAGGACGTTGCTGGAAAAACGGCCGTTTTTCATACTTTCTCCAATTTCAATATATGATGTGTCAAGCGAAAGCTAGTGATGAGTAGAATTCAATAAGAGTGCATTCTGGCAGCTTCGCGATAGCTGCAATTGCAGTTTTTTGCATGGTTGGGATACTTTTGATTCCGAAACCATACAGCTGTAAAGTCATCGGACACGGGAAATGGAAGTGCCTGAATATCAAAATCGGGCCGTTATTGTACTCACTAACATGAAAAAATGAAAGATTTTTACAACAACAATATTCTGGAGTTCCCCGGAAGACGATCGGATTAAAAGGAGTGCGTTGCTGGAAAAACGGCCGTTTTTCATACTTTCCCCAATTTCAATATATGGGGTGTCAAACGAAAGCCAGTGATGAGTAGAATTCAATAAAAGTGCATTCAGGCAGCTTCGCGATACCTGCAATTGCAGTTTTTTGCGTGGTTGGGATACTTTTGATTCCGAAACCATACAGCTGTAAAGTCATCGGAAACGGGAATTGAAAGTGCCTGAATATCAAAATCGCGCTGTTATTGTACTCAGTAACATGAAAAAATTAAAGGTTTTTACAAAAACAATACTCTGGAGTTACTCGGAAGACGATCGGATTAAAAGGAGTGCGTTGCTGGAAAAACGGCCGTTTTTCATTCTTTCTCCAATTTCAATATATGGGGTGTCAAACGAAAGCTAGTGATGAATAGAATTCAATAAGAGTGCATTCAGGCAGCTTCGCGATAGCTGCAATTGCAGTTTTTTGCGTGGTTGGGATACTTTTGATTCCGAAACCATACAGCTGTAAAGTCATCGGACACGGGAAATGGAAGTGCCTGAATATCAAAATCGGGCCGTTATTGTAATCAGTAACATGAAAAAATGAAAGATTTTTACAACAACAATATTCTGGAGTTCCCCGGAAGACGATCGGATTAAAAGGAGTGCGTTGCTGAAAAAACGGCCGTTTTTCATACTTTCTCCAATTTCAATATATGGGGTGTCAAACGAAAGCAAGTGATGTGTAGAATTCAACAAAAGTGCATTCAGGAAGCTTCGCGATACTTGCAATTGCAGTTTTTTGCGTGGTTGGGATACTTTTGATTCCGAAACCATACAGCTGTAAAATCATCGGAAACGGCAGTCGGAAGTGCCTGAAAATCAAAATCGCACTGTTATGGTTCTCAGGAACATAAAAAATTAAAGATCTTCACTACAACGATATTCTGGAGTTCCTCGGAAAACGATCGGATTAGAGGAGTGCGTTGCTGGAAAAACGGCCGTTTTTCATACTTTCTCCAATTTCAATATATGGGGTGTCAAACGAAAGCTAGTGATGAGTAGAATTCAATAAGAGTGCATTCAGGCAGCTTCGCGATAGCTGCAATTGCAGTTTTTTGCGTGGTTGGGATACTTTTGATTCCGAAACCATACAGCTGTAAAGTCATCGGACACGGGAAATGGAAGTGCCTGAATATCAAAATCGGGCCGTTATTGTACTCACTAACATGAAAAAATGAAAGATTTTTACAACAACAATATTCTGGAGTTCCCCGGAAGACGATCGGATTAAAAGGAGTGCGTTGCTGGAAAAACGGCCGTTTTTCATACTTTCCCCAATTTCAATATATGGGGTGTCAAACGAAAGCCAGTGATGAGTAGAATTCAATAAAAGTGCATTCAGGCAGCTTCGCGATACCTGCAATTGCAGTTTTTTGCGTGGTTGATATACTTTTGATTCCGAAACCATACAGCTGTAAAGTCATCGGAAACGGGAATTGAAAGTGCCTGAATATCAAAATCGCGCTGTTATTGTACTCACTAACATGAAAAAATTAAAGGTTTTTACAAAAACAATACTCTGGAGTTACTCGGAAGACGATCGGATTAAAAGGAGTGCGTTGCTGGAAAAACGGCCGTTTTTCATTCTTTCTCCAATTTCAATATATGGGGTGTCAAACGAAAGCTAGTGATGAGTAGAATTCAATAAGAGTGCATTCAGGCAGCTTCGCGATAGCTGCAATTGCAGTTTTTTGCGTGGTTGGGATACTTTTGATTCCGAAACCATACAGCTGTAAAATCATCGGAAACGGGAGTCGGAAGTGCCTGAATATCAAAATCGCGTTGTTATTGTTCTCAGGAACATAAAAAATTAAAGAACTTCACTACAACCATATTCTGGAGTTCCTCGAAAAACGATTGGATTGAAAGGAGTGCGTTGCTGGAAAAACGGCCGTTTTTCATACTTTCTCCAATTTCAATATATGGGGTGTCAAGCGAAAGCTAGTGATGAGTAGAATTCAATAAGAGTGCATTCAGGCAGCTTCGCGATAGCTGCAATTGCAGTTTTTTGCATGGTTGGGATACTTTTGATTCCGAAACCATACAGCTGTAATATCATCGGAAACGGGAATTGAAAGTGCCTGAATATCAAAATCGCGCTGTTATTGTACTCACTAACATGAAAAAATTAAAGGTTTTTACAAAAACAATACTCTGGAGTTACTCGGAAGACGATCGGATTAAAAGGAGTGCGTTGCTGGAAAAACGGCCGTTTTTCATTCTTTCTCCAATTTCAATATATGGGGTGTCAAACGAAAGCTAGTGATGAGTAGAATTCAATAAGAGTGCATTCAGGCAGCTTCGCGATAGCTGCAATTGCAGTTTTTTGCATGGTTGGGATACTTTTGATTCCGAAACCATACAGCTGTAATATCATCGGACACGGGAGTCGGAAGTGCCTGAATATCAAAATCACGCTGTTATGGTACTCAGGAACATAAAAAAATTAAAGATCTTCACTACAACGATATTCTGGAGTTCCTCGGAAACGATCGGGTTGCAAGGAGTGCGTTGCTGGAAAAATGGCCGCTTTTATACTTACTCCAATTTCATATATGGGGTGTCAAACGAAAGCTAGTGATGAGTAGAATTCAATAAAAGTGCATTCAGGCAGCTTCGCGATAGCTGCAATTGCAGTTTTTTGCGTGGTTGGGATACTTTTGATTCCGAAACCATACAGCTGTAAAATCATCGGGAACGGGAGTCGGAAGTGCCTGAGTATCAAAATCGCGCTGTTATTGTACTCAGGAACATAAAAAAATTAAGGATCTTCACAACAACGATATTCTGGAGTTCCTCGAAAAACGGTTGGATTAAAAGGAGTGCGTTGCTGGAAAAACGGCCGTTTTTCATACTGTCTCCAATTTCAATATACGGGGTGTCAAGCGAAAGCTAGTGATGAGTAGAATTCAATAAAAGTGCATTCCAGCAGCTTCGCGATAGCTGCAATTGCAGTTTTTTTGCGTGGTTGGGATACTTTTGATTCCGAAACCATACAGCTGTAAAATCATCGGAAACGGGAGTCGGAAGTGCCTGAATATCAAAATCGCGCTGTTATCGTTCTCAGGAACATAAAAAATTAAAGATCTTCACTACAACGATATTCTGGAGTTACTCGGAAAACGATCGGATTGCAAGGAGTGCGTTGCTGGAAGAACGGCCGTTCTTCATACTTTCTCCAATTTCAATATATGGGGTGTCAAACGAAAGCTGGAGATGAGTAGAATTCAATAAAAGTGCATTCAGGCAGCTTCGCGATACCTGCAATTGCAGTTTTTTGCGTGGTTGGGATACTTTTGATTCCGAAACCATACAGCTGTAATATCATCGGACACGGGAGTCGGAAGTGCCTGATTATCAAAATCACGCTGTTATTGCACTCAGGAACATAAAAAAATTAAAGCTCTTCACTACAACGATATTCTGGAGTTCCTCGGAAAACGATCGGATTGCAAGGAGTGCGCTGCTGGAAAAACGGCCGTTCTTCATACTTTCTCCAATTTCAATATGTGGGTTGTCAAACATCAGCTAGTGATGAGTAGAATTCAATAAAAGCGCATTCAGGCAGCTTCGCGATACCTGCAATTGCAGCAGTTTTTTGCGTGGTTGGGATACTTTTGATTCCGAAACCATACAGCTGTAAAATCATCGGAAACGGGAGTCGGAAGTGCCTGAATATCAAAATCGCGCTGTTATTGTGCTTAGGAACATAAAAAAAATAAGATTTTCACTACAACGATATTCTGGAGTTCCTCGGAAAACGATCGGGTTAAAAGGAGTGCGTTGCTAGAAAAACGGCCGTTTTTCATACTGTCTCCAATTTCAATATACGGGGTGTCAAGCGAAAGCTAGTGATGAGTAGAATTCAATAAAAGTGCATTCAGGCAGCTTCGCGATACCTGCAATTGCAGTTTTTTGCGTGGTTGGGATACTTTTGATTCCGAAACCATACAGCTGTAGAATCATCGCAAACGGGAGTAGGAAGTGCCTGAATATCAAAATCGCGCTGTGATTGTACTCAGGAACATAAAAAAGTTAAAGATCTTCACTACAACGATATTCTGGAGTTCCTCGGAAAAGGATCGGATTGCAAGGAGTGCGTTGCTGGAAAGACTGCCGTTTTTGATACTTTCTCTAATTTCAAAATATGGGGTGTCAAACGAAAGCTAATGATGCGTAGAATTCAATAAAAGTGCATTCAGGCAGCTTCGCGATAGCTGCAATTGCAGTTTTTGCGTGGTTGGGATACTTTTGATTCCGAAACCATACAGCTGTAAAATCATCGGAAACGGGGGTCGGAAGTGCCTGAATATCAAAATCGCGCTGTTATTGTACTCAGGAACATAAAAAAATTAAAGATCTTCACTACAACGATCTTCTGGAGTTCCTCGAAAAACGATTGGATTAAAAGGAGTGCGTTGCTGGAAAAACGGCTATTTTCATACTTTCTCCAATTTCAATATATGGGGTGTCAAACGAAAGCTAGTGATGAGTAGAATTCAATAAAAGTGCATTCAGGCAGCTTCGCGATACATGCAATTGCAGTTTTTTGCGTGGTTGGGGAAGTGATCGGACACGGGAAATGGAAGTGCCTGAATATCAAAATCGGGCTGTTATTATTCTCACTCACATGAAAAAATGAAAGATTTTTTAAACAACAATATTCTGGAGTTCCCCAGAAGACGATCGGATTAAAAGGAGTGCGTTGCTGGAAAAACGGCCGTTTTTCATACTTTCTCCAATTTCAATATATGGGGTGTCAAACGAAAGCCAGTGATGAGTAGAATTCAATAAAAGTGCATTCAGGCAGCTTCGCGATACCTGCAATTGCAGTTTTTTGCGTGGTTGGGATACTTTTGATTCCGAAACCATACAGCTGTAAAGTCATCGGAAACGGGAATTGAAAAAGCCTGAATATCAAAATCGGGCTGTTGTTGTACTCACTGACATGAAAAAATTAAAGGTTTTTACAAAAACAAAATTCTGGCGTTCCTCGGAAGACGATCGCATTAAAAGGAGTGCGTTGCTGGAAAAACGGCCGTTTTTCATACTTTCTACAATTTCAATATATGGGGTGTCAAACGAAAGCTAGTGATGAGTAGAATTCAATAAAAGTGCATTCAGGCAGCTTCGCGATACCTGCAATTGCAGTTTTTTGCGTGGTTGGGATACTTTTGATTCCGAAACCATACAGCTGTGAAATCATCGGAAACGGGAGTCGGAAGTGCCTGAATATCAAAATCGTGCTGTTATTGTTCTCCGGAACATAAAAAATTAAAGATCTTCACTACAATGATATTCTGGAGTTCCTCGGAAAACGATCGGATTGCAAGGAGTGCGTTGCTGGAAAAACGGCCGTTTTTCATACTTTCTCCAATTTCAATATATGGGGTGTCAAACGAAAGCTAGTGATGAGTAGAATTCAATAAAAGTGCATTCAGGCAGCTTCGCGATACCTGCAATTGCAGTTTTTTGCGTGGTTGGGATACTTTTGATTCCGAAACCATACAGCTGTAAAGTCATCGGAAACGGGAATTGGAAGTGCCTGAATATCAAAATCGCGCTGTTATTGTACTCAATAACATGAAAAAATTAAAGGTTTTTACAAAAACAATACTCTGGAGTTACTCGGAAGACGATCGGATTAAAAGGAGTGCGTTGCTGGAAAAACGGCCGTTTTTCATTCTTTCCCCAATTTCAATATATGGGGTGTCAAACGAAAGCTAGTGATGAGTAGAATTCAATAAAAGTGCATTCAGGCAGCTTCGCGATAGCTGCAATTGCAGTTTTTTGCGTGGTTGGGATACTTTTGATTCCGAAACCATACAGCTATAAAATCATCGGGAACGGGAGTCGAAAGTGCCTGAGTATCAAAATCGCGCTGTTATTGTACTCAGGAACATAAAAAAATTAAAGATCTTCACAACAACGATATTCTGGAGTTCCTCGAAAAACGATTGGATTAAAAGGAGTGCATTGCTGGAAAAACGGCCGTTTTTCATACTTTCTCCAATTTCAATATATGGGGTGTCAAGCGAAAGCTAGTGATGAGTAGAATTCAATAAAAGTGCATTCCAGCAGCTTCGCGATATCTGCAATTGCAGTTTTTTGCGTGGTTGGGATACTTTTGATTCCGAAACCATACAGCTGTAATATCATCGGACACGGGAGTCGGAAGTGCCTGAATATCAAAATCACGCTGTTATTGTACTCAGGAACATAAAAAAATTAAAGCTCTTCACTACAACGATATTCTGGAGTTCCTCGGAAAACGATCGGATTGCAAGGAGTGCGTTGCTGAAAAAATGGCCGTTTTTTACTTTCTCCAATTTCATATATGGGGTGTCAAGCGAAAGCTAGTGATGAGTAGAATTCAATAAAAGTGCATTCAGGCAGCTTCGCGATACCTGTAATTGCAGTTTTTTGCGTGGTTGGGATACTTTTGATTCCGAAACCATACAGCTGTAAAATCATCGGAAACGGGAGTCGGAAGTGCCTGAATATCAAAATCGCGCTGTTATTGTGCTCAGGAACATAAAAAAATTAAAGATCTTCACTACAACAATATTCTGGAGCTCCTCTTGAAACGATCGGATTAAAAGGAGTGCGTTGCTGGAAGAATGGCCGTTTTTCATACTTTCTCCAATGTCAATATAAGGGGTGCCAAACGAAAGCTAGTGATGAGTAGAATTCAATAAAAGTGCGTTCAGGCAGCTTCGCGCTAGCTGCAATTGCAGTTTTTTTCCTGGTTGGAATACTTTTGATTCTGAAACCACACAGCTGTAAAATCATCGGAAACGGGAGTTGGAAGTGCCTGAATATCAAAATCGCGCTATTATGTTACTCAGGAACATAAAAAAATTGAAGATCTTCACTACAATGATATCTTGAAGTTCCTCAGATAACGATCGGATTGCAAGGAGTGCGCTGCTGGAAAAACGGCCGTTCTTCATACTTTCTCCAATTTCAATATATGGGGTGTCAAACAAAAGATAGTGATGAGTAGAATTCAATAAAAGTGCATTCAGGCAGCTTCGCGATACCTGCAATTGCAGCAGTTTTTTGCGTGGTTGGGATACTTTTGATTCCAAAACCATACAGCTGTAAAATCATCGGAAACGGGAGTCGGAAGTGCCTGAATATCAAAATCGCGCTGTTATTGTGCTTAGGAATATAAAAAAATTAAGATCTTCGCTACAACGATATTCTGGAGTTCCTCGGAAAACGATCGGGTTAAAAGGAGTGCGTTGCTAGAAAAACGGCCGTTTTTCATACTTTCTCCAATTTCAATATATGGTGTGTCAAACGAAAGCTAGTGATGAGTAGAATTCAATAAAAGTGCATTCAGGCAGCTTCGCGATATCTGCAGTTGCAGTTTTTTGCGTGGTTGGGATACTTTTGATTCCGAAACCATACAGCTGTAAAATCATCGGAAACGGGAGTCGGAAGTGCCTGAATATTAAAATCGCGCTGTTATTGTACTCAGGAACATATAAAAACTAAAGATCTTCACTTCAACGATATTCTGGAGTTCCTCGGAAAACGATCGGATTGCAAGGAGTGCGTTGCTGGAAAAACGGCCGTTTTTCATACTTTCTGCAATTTCAATATATGGGGTGTCAAACGAAAGATAGTGATGAGTAGAATTCAATAAAAGTGCATTCAGGCAGCTTCGCGATACCTGCAGTTGCAGCAGTTTTTTGTGTGGTTGGGATACTTTTGATTACAAAACCCTACAGCTGTAAAATCATCGGAAACAGGAGTCGGAAGTGCCTTAGTATCAAATAAACGCTGTTGTTGTACTCAGGAACATAAAAAATCAAAGATCTGCACTACAACGATATTCTGGAGTTCCTCGGAAAACGATCGGATTGCAAGGAGTGCGTTGCTTGAAAAACGGCCGTTTTTCATACTTTCTCCAATTTCAATATATGGGGTGTCAAACGAAAGCTAGTGATGAGTAGAATTCAATAAAAGTGCATTCAGGCAGCTTCGCGGTACCTGCAATTGCAGTTTTTTGCGTGGTTGGGATACTTTTGATTCCAAAACCCTACAGCTGTAAAATCATCGGAAACCGGAGTCGGAAGTGCCTGAATATCAAAATCGCGCTGTTATTGTACTCAGGAACATAAAAAAATTAAAGATCTTCACTACAACGATATTCTGGAGTTCCTCGGAAAACGATCGGATTGCAAGGAATGCGTTGCTGGAAAACGGCCTTAATTCATACTTCCTCCAATTTCAATATATGGGGTGTCAAACGAAAGCTAGTGATGTGTAGAATTCAATAAAAGTGCATTCAGGCAGCTCCGCGATAGCTGCAATTGCAGTTTTTTGCGTGGTTGGGATACTTTTGATTCCGAAACCATACAGCTGTAAAATCATCGGGAACGGGAGTCGAAAGTGGCTGAGTATCAAAATCGCGCTATTATTGTACTCAGGAACATAAAAAAATTAAAGATCTTCACAACAACGATATTCTGGAGTTCCTCGAAAAACGATTGGATTAAAAGGAGTGCATTGCTGGAAAAACGGCCGTTTTTCATACTTTCTCCAATTTCAGTATATGGGGTGTCAAGCGAAAGCTAGTGATGAGTAGAATTCAATAAAAGTGCATTCCAGCAGCTTCGCGATACCTGCAATTGCAGTTTTTTGCGTGGTTGGGATACTTTTGATTCCGAAACCATACAGCTGTAAAATCATCGGAAACGGGAGTCGGAAGTGCCTGAATATCAAAATCACGCTGTTATTGTACTCAGGAACATAAAAAAATTAAAGCTCTTCACTACAACGATATTCTGGAGTTCCTCGGAAAACGATCGGATTCCAAGGAGTGCGTTGCTGAAAAAATGGCCGTTTTTATACTTTCTCCAATTTCATATATGGGGTGTCAAGCGAAAGCTAGTGATGAGTAAAATTCAATAAAAGTGCATTCAGGCAGCTTCGCGATACCTGCAATTGCAGTTTTTTGCGTGGTTGGGATACTTTTGATTCCGAAACCATACAGCTGTAAAATCATCGGAAACGGGAGTCGGAAGTGCCTGAATATCAAAATCGCGCTGTTATTGTGCTCAGGAACATAAAAAAATTAAAGATCTTCACTACAACAATATTCTGGAGCTCCTCTTAAAACGATCGGATTAAAAGGAGTGCGTTGCTGGAAGAATGGCCGTTTTTCATACTTTCTCCAATTTCAATATAAGGGGTGCCAAACGAAAGCTAGTGATGAGTAGAATTCAATAAAAGTGCGTTCAGGCAGCTTCGCGCTAGCTGCAATTGCAGTTTTTTTCCTGGTTGGGATACTTTTGATTCCGAAACCACACAGCTGTAAAATCATCGGAAACGGGAGTTGGAAGTGCCTGAATATCAAAATCGCGCTATTATGTTACTCAGGAACATAAAAAAATTGAAGATCTTCACTATAATGATATGTTGAAGTTCCTCAGAAAACGATCGGATTGCAAGGAGTGCGCTGCTGGAAAAACGGCCGTTCTTCATACTTTCTCCAATTTCAATATATGGGGTGTCAAACGAAAGCTAGTGATGAGTAGAATTCAATAAAAGTGCATTCAGGCAGCTTCGCGATACCTGCAATTGCAGCAGTTTTTTGCGTGGTTGGGATACTTTTGATTCCGAAACCATACAGCTGTAAAATCATCGGAAACTGGAGTCGGAAGTGCCTGAATATCAAAATCACGCTGTTATTGTGCTTAGGAATATAAAAAAAATTAAGATCTTCACTACAACGATATTCTGGAGTTCCTCGGAAAACGATCGGGTTAAAAGGAGTGCGTTGCTAGAAAAACGGCCGTTTTTCATACTTTCTCCAATTTCAATATATGGTGTGTCAAACGAAAGCTAGTGATGAGTAGAATTCAATAAAAGTGCATTCAGGCAGCTTCGCGATATCTGCAGTTGCAGTTTTTTGCGTGGTTGGGATACTTTTGATTCCGAAACCATACAGCTGTAAAATCATCGGAAACGGGAGTCGGAAGTGCCTGAATATTAAAATCGCGCTGTTATTGTACTCAGGAACATATAAAAACTAAAGATCTTCACTTCAACGATATTCTGGAGTTCCTCGGAAAACGATCGGATTGCAAGGAGTGCGTTGCTGGAAAAACGGCCGTTTTTCATACTTTCTGCAATTTCAATATATGGGGTGTCAAACGAAAGATAGTGATGAGTAGAATTCAATAAAAGTGCATTCAGGCAGCTTCGCGATACCTGCAGTTGCAGCAGTTTTTTGTGTGGTTGGGATACTTTTGATTCCAAAACCCTACAGCTGTAAAATCATCGGAAACAGGAGTCGGAAATGCCTTAGTATCAAATAAACGGTGTTGTTGTACTCAGGAACATAAAAAATTAAAGATCTGCACTACAACGATATTCTGGAGTTCCTCGGAAAACGATCGGGTTAAAAGGAGTGCGTTGCTAGAAAAACGGCCGTTTTTCATACTTTCTCCAATTTCAATATATGGTGTGTCAAGCGAAAGCTAGTGATGAGTAGAATTCAATAAAAGTGCATTCAGGCAGCTTCGCGATATCTGCAGTTGCAGTTTTTTGCGTGGTTGGGATACTTTTGATTCCGAAACCATACAGCTGTAAAATCATCGGAAACGGGAGTCGGAAGTGCCTGAATATTAAAATCGCGCTGTTATTGTACTCAGGAACATATTAAAACTAAAGATCTTCACTTCAACGATATTCTGGAGTTCCTCGGAAAACGATCGGATTGCAAGGAGTGCGTTGCTGGAAAACGGCCGTTTTTCATACTTTCTCCAATTTCAATATATGGGGTGTCAAACGAAAGCTAGTGATGAGTAGAATTCAATAAAAGTGCATTCAGGCAGCTTCGCGATACCTGCAATTGCAGTTTTATGCGTGGTTGGGATACTTTTGACTCCGAAACCATACAGCTGTAAAATCATCGGAAACGGGAGTCGGAAGTGCCTGAATATCAAAATCGCGCTGTTATTGTAGTCAGGAACATAAAAAAATTAAAGATCTTCACTACAACGATATTCTGGAGTTCTCCGGAAAACGATCGGATTAAAAGGAGTGCGTTGCTAAAATAACGGCCGTTTTTCATACTTTCTCCAATTTCAATATATGGGGTGTCAAACGAAAGCTAGTGATGAGTAGAATTCAATAAAAGTGCATTTAGGCAGCTTCGCGATAGCTGCAATTGCAGTTTTTTGCGTAGTTGGGATACTTTTGATTCCGAAACCATACAGCTGTTGAATCATCGGAAACGGGAGTAGGAAGTGCCTGAATATCAAAATCGCGCTGTTACTGTACTCAGGAACATAAAAAAGTTAAAGATCTTCACGACAACGTTATTCTGGAGTTCCTCGGAAAACGATCGGATTGCAAGGAGTGCGTTGCTGGAAGGACTGCCGTTTTTCATACTTTCTCCAATTTCAATAAATGGGGGGTCAAACGAAAGCTAGTGATGAGTAGAATTCAATAAAAGTGCACTCAGGCAGCTTCGCGATACCTGCAATTGCAGTTTTTTGCGTGGTTGGGATACTTTTGATTCCGAAACCATACAGCTGTAAAGTCATCGGAAACGGGAATTGGAAGTGCCTGAATATCAAAATCGGGCTGTTGTTGTACTCACTAACATGAAAAAATTAAAGGTTTTTACAAAAACAATATTCTGGCGTTCTTCGGAAGACGATCGCATTAAAAGGAGTGCGTTGCTGGAAAAACGGCCGTTTTTCATGTTTTCTACAATTTCAATATATGGGGTGTCAAACGAAAGCTAGTGATGAGTAGAATTCAATGAAAGTGCATTCAGGCAGCTTCGCGATAGCTGCAATTGCAGTTTTTGCGTGGTTGGTATACGTTTGATTCCGAAACCAGACAGCTGTAAAATCGTCGGACGCGGCAGTCGGAATTGCCCAAATATCAAAATCACGCTGTTATCGTGCTCAGGAACATAAAAAATTAAAGATCTTCACTACAACAATATTCTGGAGTTCCTCGGAAAACGATCGGGTTGCAAGGAGTGCGTTGCTGGAAAAAGGCCGTTTTTCATACTTTCTCCAATTTCAATATATGGGGTGTCAAACGAAAGCTAGTGATGAGTAGAATTCAATAAAAGTGCATTCAGGCAGCTTCGCGATACCTGCAATTGCAGTTTTTTGCGTGGTTGGGATACTTTTGATTCCGAAACCATACAGCTGTAAAGTCATCGGAAACGGGAATTGGAAGTGTCTGAATATCAAAATCGGGCTTTTATTGTACTCGCTAACATGAAAAAATGAAAGATTTTTACAACAATAATATTCTGGAGTTCCTCGGAAGACGATCGGATTAAAAGGAGTGCGTTGCTGGAAAAACGGGTGTTTTACATACTTTCTCCAATTTCAATATATGGGGTGTCAAACGAAAGCTGGTGATGACTAGAATTCAATAAAAGTGCATTCAGGCAACTTCGCGATACCTGCAATTGCAGTTTTTTGCGTGGTTGGGATACTTTTGATTCCGAGACCAGACAGCTGTAAAATCTTCGGACGCGGCAGTCGGAATTGCCCAAATATCAAAATCACGCTGTTATCGTGCTCAGGAACATAAAAAAATTAAAGATCTTCACTACAACAATATTCTGGAGTTCCTCGGAAAACGATCGGATTGCAAGGAGTGCGTTGCTGAAAAAATGGCCGTTTTTATACTTTCTCCAATTTCATATATGGGGTGCCAAACGAAAACTAGTGATGAGTAGAATTCAATAAAAGTGCATTCAGGCAGCTTCGCGATACCTGCAATTGCAGTTTTTTGCGTGGTTGGGATACTTTTGATTCCGAAACCATACAGCTGTAAAATCATCGGAAACGGGAGTCGGAAGTGCCTGAATATCAAAATCGCGCTGTTATTGTGCTCAGGAACATAAAAAATTAAAGATCTTCACTACAACGATATTCTGGAGTTCCTCGGAAAACGATCGGGTTAAAAGGAGTGCGTTGCTAGAATAACGGCCGTTTTTCATACTTTCTCCAATTTCAATGTATGGTGTGTCAAACGAAAGCTAGAGATGAGTAGAATTCAATAAAAGTGCATTCAGGCAGCTTCGCGATACTTGCAATTGCAGTTTTTTGCGTGGTTTTGATACTTTTGATTCCGAAACGATACAGCTGTAAAATCATCGGAAACGGGAGTCGGAAGTGCCTGAATATCAAAATCGCGCTGTTATTGTACTCAGGAACATAAAAAAATTAAAGATCTTCACTACAACGATATTCTGGAATTCCTTGGAAAACGATCGGATTAAAAGGAGTGCGTTGCTTGAAAAACGGCCGTTTTTCATACTTTCTCCCATTTCAATATATGGGGTGTCAAATTAAAGCTAGTGATGAGTAGAATTCAATGAAAGTCCATTCAGGCAGCTTTGCGATACCTGCAATTGCAATTTTTTGCGTGGTTGGGATACTTTTGATTCCGAAACCATACAGCTGTAAAATCATCGGAAACGGGAGTCGGAAGTGCCTGAATATCAAAATCGCGCTGTTAATATTCTCGGGAACATGGAAAATAAAAGATCTTCACTACAACAATATTCTGGAGTTCTTCGGAAAATGATCGGATTGCAAGGAGTGCGTTGCTGGAAAAACGGCCGTTTTTCATACTTTCTCCAATTTCAATATATGGGGTGTCAAACGAAAGCTAGTGATGAGTAAAATTCAATAAAAGTGCATTCAGGCAGCTTCGCGATAGCTGCAATTGCAGTTTTTTGCGTGGTTTGGATACTTTTGATTCCGAAACCATACAGCTGTAAAATCATCGGGAACGGGAGTCGGAAGTGTCTGAATGTCAAAATCGCGCTGTTATTGTACTCAGGAACATAAAAAAATTAAAGATCTTTACTACAACGATATTCTGGAGTTCTTCGGAAAACGATCGGATTAAAAGGAGTGCGTTGCTGGAAAAACGGCCGTTTTTCATACTTTCTCCAATTTCAATATATGGGGTGTCAAACGAAAGCTAGTGATGAGTAAAATTCAATAAAAGTGCATTCAGGCAGCTTCGCGATAGCTGCAATTGCAGTTTTTTGCGTGGTTGGGATACTTTTGATTCCGAAACCATACAGCTGTAAAATCATCGGGAACGGGAGTCGGAAGTGTCTGAATGTCAAAATCGCGCTGTCATTGTACTCAGGAACATAAAAAAATTAAAGATCTTAACTACAACGATATTCTGGAGTTCCTCGGAAAACGATCAGATTAAAAGGAGTGCGTTGCTGGAAAAACGGCCGTTTTTCATACCTTCTCCAATTTCAATATATTGGGTGTCAAACGAAAGCTAATGATGAGTAGAATTCAATAAAAGTGCATTCAGGCAGCTTCACGATACCTGCAATTGCAGTTTTTCGCGTGGTTGGGATACTTTTGATTCCGAAACAATACAGCTGTAAAGTCATCGGAAACGCGAATTGGAAGTGCCTGAAAATCAAAATCGCGCTGTTATTGTACTCAGGAACATGAAAAAATTAAAGATTTATACAACAACAATATTCTGGAGTTCCTCGGAAGACGATAGGATTAAAAGGAGTGCGTTGCTAGAAAAACGGCCGTTTTTCATACTTTCTCCAATTTCAATATATGGGGTGTCAAACGAAAGCTAATGATGAGTGGAATTCAATAAAAGTGCATTCAGACAGCTTCGCGATACTTGCAATTGCAGTTTTTTTGGTGGTTGGGATATTTTTGATTCCGAAACCATACAGCTGTAAAATCATCGGAAACGGGAGTCGGAAGTGCCTGAATATCAGAATCGCACTGTTATTGTACTCAGGAACATAAAATAATTAAAGATCTTCACTACAACGATATTCTGGAGTTCCCCGGAAAACGATCGTATTGCAAGGAGTGCGTTGCTGGTAAAACGGCCAGTTTTCATACTTTCTTCAATTTCAATATATGGGGTGTCAAACGAAAGCTAGTGATGAGTAGAATTCAATAAAAGTGCATTCAGGCAGCTTCGCGATACCTGCAATTGCAGTTTTTTGCGTGGTTGGGATACTTTTGATTCCGAAACCATACAGCTGTAAAATCATCGGAAACGGGAGTCGGAAGTGCCTGAATATCAGAATCGCACTGTTATTGTACTCAGGAACATAAAGAAATTAAAGATCTTCAATACAACGAAATTCTAGAGTTCCTCGGAAAACGATCGGATTGCAAGGAGTGCGTTGCAGTAAAAACGGCCGTTCTTCATACCATCTCCAATTTCAATATGTGGCGCGTCAAACGAAAGCTAGTGATGAGTAGAATTCAATAAAAGTGCGTTCAGTTACCTTCGCGATAGCAGCAACTGCAGTTTTTTGCGTGGTCGGGATACTTTTGATTCCGAAACCCTAGAGTTGTAAAATCATCGGGAACGAGAGTCGGAAGTGCCTCAATATCAAAATCGCGCTGTTTTTGTACTCAGGAACATAAAAAAAATAAAGATCTTCACTACAACGACATTCGAGAGTTCCTCGGAAAACGATCGGATTGCAAGGAGTGTGTTGCTGAAAAAACGGCCGTTGTTTATACTTTCTCCAACTTCAATATAGGGGGTGTCAAAAGAATGCTAGTGATGAGGAGAATTCAATAAAAGTGCATTCAGGCAGCTTCGCGATACCTGCAATTGCAGTTTTTGCGTGGTTGGGATACTTTTGATTCCGAAATCATACAGCTGTAAAATCATCGGAAACGGGAGTCGGAAGTGCCTGAATATCAAAATCGCGCTATCATTGTACTCAGGAACATAAAAAAATTAAAGATCTTCACTACAACGATATTCTGGAGTTCCTCGGAAAACGATCGGATTAAAAGAAGTGCGTTGCTGGAAAAACGGCCGTTGTTCATACTTTCTCCAATTTCAATATATGGGGTGTCAAACGAAAGCTAGTGCTGAGTAGAATTCAAAAGTGCATTCAGGCAGCATCGCGATACCTGCAAATGCAGTTTTTTGCGGGGTTGGCATACTTTTGATTCCGAAACCATACAGTTTTAAAATCATCGGAATCGGGAGTCGAAAGTGCCTGAATATCAAAATCGCGCTGTTATTGTACTCAGAAACATAAAAAAATTAAAGATCTTCACTACAACGACATTCGAGAGTTCCTCGGAAAACGATCGGATTGCAAGGAGTGCGGTGCCGGAAAAACGGCCGTTTTTCATACTTTCTCCAATTTCAATATATGGGGTGTCAAACGAAAGCTAGTGATGAGTAGAATTCAATAAAAGTGCATTCAGGCAGCTTCGCGATACCTGCAATTGCAGTTTTTTGCGTGGTTGGGATAGTTTTGATTCCGAAACCATACAGCTGTAAAGTCATCGGAAACGGGAATTGGAAGTGCCTGAATATCAAAATCGGGCTTTTATTGTACTTGCCAACATGAAAAAATGAAAGATTTTTACAACAACAATATTCTGGAGTTCCTCGGAAGACGATCAGATTAAAAGGAGTGCGTTGCTGGAAAAACGGCAGTTTTTCATACTTTCTCCAATTTCAATATATGGGGTGTCAAACGAAAGCTGGTGATGAGTAGAATTCAATAAAAGTGCATTCAGGCAGCTTCGCGATACCTGCAATTGCAGTTTTTTGCGTGGTTGGGATACTTTTGATTCCGAGACCATACAGCTGTAAAATCATCGGACGCGGCAGTCGGAATTGCCCAAATATCAAAATCACGCTGTTATCGTGCTCAGGAACATAAAAAAATTAAAGATCTTCACTACAACGATATTCTGGAGTTCCTCGGAAAACGATCGGATTGCAAGGAGTGCGTTGCTGAAAAAATGGCCGTTTTTATACTTTCTCCAATTTCATATATGGAGTGCCAAACGAAAATTTGTGATGAGCAGAATTCAATAAAAGTGCATTCAGGCAGCTTCGCGATACCTGCAATTGCAGTTTTTTGCGTGGTTGGGATACTTTTGATTCCGAAACCATACAGCTGTAAAATCATCGGAAACGGGAGTCGGAAGTGCCTGAATATCAAAATCGCGCTGTTATTGTGCTCAGGAACATAAAAAAATTAAAGATCTTCACTACAACGATATTCTGGAGTTCCTCGGAAAACGATCGGGTTAAAAGGAGTGCGTTGCTAGAATAACGGCCGTTTTTTATACTTTCTCCAATTTCAATATATGGTGTGTCAAACGAAAGCTAGAGATGAGTAGAATTCAATAAAAGTGCATTCAGGCAGCTTCGCAATACTTGCAATTGCAGTTTTTTGCGTGGTTTGGATACTTTTGATTCCGAAACGATATAGCTGTAAAATCATCGGAAACGGGAGTCGGAAGTGCCTGAATATCAAAATCGCGCTGTTATTGTACTCAGGAACATAAAAAAATTAAAGATCTTCACTACAACGATATTCTGGAGTTCCTCGGAAAACGATCGGGTTAAAAGGAGTGCGTTGCTAGAATAACGGCCGTTTTTCATACTTTCTCCAATTTCATATATGGGGTGCCAAACGAAAATTAGTGATGAGTAGAATTCAATAAAAGTGCATTCAGGCAGCTTCGCGATACCTGCAATTGCAATTTTTTGCGTGGTTGGGATACTTTTGATTCCGAAACCATACAGCTGTAAAATCATCGGAAACGGGAGTCGGAAGTGCCTGAATATCAAAATCGCGCTGTTATTGTACTCAAGAACATAAAAAATTAAAGATTTATGCAACAACAATATTCTGGAGTTCCTCGGAAGACGATCGGATTAAAAGGAGTGCGTTGCTGAAAAAACGGCCGTTTTTCATACTTTCTCCAATTTCAATATGTGGGGTGTCAAACGAAAGCTAGTGATGAGTGGAATTCAATAAAAGTGCATTCAGACAGCTTCGCGATACTTGCAATTGCAGTTTTTTTGGTGGTTGGGATACTTTTGATTCCGAAACCATACAGCTGTAAAATCATCGGAAACGGGAATCGGAAGTGCCTGAATATCAGAATCGCACTGTTATTGTACTCAGGAACATAAAATAATTAAAGATCTTCACTACAACGATATTCTGGAGTTCCCCAGAAAACGATCGTATTGCAAGGAGTGCGTTGCTGGAAAAACGGCCAGCTTTCATACTTTCTTCAATTTCAATATATGGGGTGTCAAACGAAAGCTAGTGATGAGTAGAATTCAATAAAAGTGCATTCAGGCAGCTTCGCGATACCTGCAATTGCAGTTTTTTGCGTGGTTGGGATACTTTTGATTCCGAAACCATACAGCTGTAAAATCATCGGAAACGGGAGTCGGAAGTGCCTGAATATCAGAATTGCACTGTTATTGTACTCAGGAACATAAAGAAATTAAAGATCTTCAATACAACGATATTCTGGAGTTCCTCGGAAAACGATCGGATTGCAAGGAGTGCGTTGCAGGAAAAACGGCCGTTCTTCATACTTTCTCCAATTTCAATATGTGGCGCGTCAAACGAAAGCTAGTGATGAGTAGAATTCAATAAAAGTTCGTTCAGTTACCTTCGCGATAGCTGCAATTGCAGTTTTTTGCGTGGTTGGGATACTTTTGATTCCGAAACCATAGAGTTGTAACATCATCGGGAACGAGAGTCGGAAGTGCCCCAAATCAAAATCGCGCTGTTTTTGTACTCAGGAACATAAAAAAATTAAAGATCTTCACGACAACGACATTCGAGAGTTCCTCGGAAAACGATCGGATTGCAAGGAGTGTGTTGCTGGAAGAAGGGCCGTTCTTTATACTTTCTCCAACTTCAATATATGGGGTGTCAAAAGAATGCTAGTGATGAGTAGAATTCAATATAAGTGCATTCAGGCAGCTTCGCGATACCTGCAATTGCAGTTTTTTGCGTGGTTGGGATACTTTTGATTCCGAAATCATACAGCTGTAAAATCATCGGAAACGGGAGTCGGAAGTGCCTGAATATCAAAATCGCGCTATCATTGTACTCAGGAACATAAAAAAATTAAAGATCTTCAGTACAACGATATTCTGGAGTTCCTCGGAAAACGATCGGATTAAAAGGAGTGCGTTGCTGGAAAAACGGCCGTTTTTCATACTTTCTCCAATTTCAATATATGGGGTGTCAAACGAAAGCTAGTGATGAGTAGAATTCAATAAAAGTGCATTCAGGCAGCATCGCGATATCTGCAAATGCAGTTTTTTGCGTGGTTGGCATACTTTTGATTCCGAAACCATACAGTTTTAAAATCATCGGAAACGGGAGTCGAAAGTGCCTGAATATCAAAATCGCGCTGTTATTGTACTCAGAAACATAAAAAATTAAAGATCTTCACTAAAACGACATTCGAGAGTTCCTCGGAAAACGATCGGATTGCAAGGAGTGCGTTGCCGGAAAAACGGCCGTTTTTCATACTTTCTCCAATTTCAATATATGGGCTGTCAAAAGAATGCTAGTGATGAGTAGAATTCAATAAAAGTGCATTCAGGCAGCTTCGCGATACCTGCAATTGCAGTTTTTTGCGTGGTTGGGATACTTTTGATTCCGAAACCATACAGCTGTAAAATCATCGGAAACGGGAGTCGGAAGTGCCTGAATATCAAAATTGCGCTGTTATTGTACTCAGGAACATAAAAAATTTAAAAATTTTCACTACAACGATATTCTGGAGTTCCTCGGAAAATGATCGGGGTAAAAGGAGTGCGTTGCTAGAAAAACGGCCGTTTTTCATACTTTCTCCAATTTCAATATATGACGTGTCAAACGAAAGCTAGTGATGAGTAGAATTCAATAAAAGTGCATTCAGGAAGCTTAGCGATACCCGCAATCGCAGTTTTTTGCGTGGTTGGGATACTTTTAATTCTGAAACCATACAGCTGTAAAATCATCGGGAACGGGAGTCGGAAGTGTCTGAATGCCAAAAACACGCTGTCATTGTACTCAGGAACATAAAAAAATTAAAGATCTTCACTACAACGATATTCTGGAGTTCCTCGGAAAACGATCGGATTAAAAGGAGGTCGTTGCTGGAATAACGGCCGTTTTTCATACTTTCTCCAATTTCAATATATGGGGTGTCAAACGAAAGCTAGTGATGAGTAGAATTCAATAAAAGGGCATTCAAGCAGCTTCGCGATACCTGAAATTGCAGTTTTTCGCGTGGTTGGGATACTTTTGATTCCGAACCCATACAGCTGTAAAGTCATCGGAAACGGGAGTCGGAAGTGCCTGAATATCGAAATCGGGCTGTTATTGTACTCAGGAACATGAAAAAATTAAAAATTTATACAACAACAATATTCTGGAGTTCCTCGGAAAACGATCGGATTAAAAGGAGTGCGTTGCTGGAAAAACGGCCGTTTTTCATACATTCTCCAATTTCAATATATGGGGTGCCAAACGAAAGCTAGTGAAGAGTGGAATTCAATACAAGTGCATTCAGGCAGCTTCACGATACCTGCAATTGCAGTTTTTTGCGTGGTTGGGATACTTTTGATTCCGAAACCATACAGCTGTAAAATCATCGGAAACGGTAGTCGGAAGTGCCTGAATATCAAAATCGCGCTGTTATTGTACTCAGGAACATAAAGAAATTAAAGATCTTCAATACAACGATATTCTGGAGTTCCTCGTAAAACGATCGGATTGAAAGGAGTGCGTTGCTGGAAAAACGGCCGTTTTTCATACTTTCTCCAACTTCAATATATGGTGTGTGAAACGAAAGCTAGTGATGAGTGGAATTCAATAAAAGTGTATTCAGGCAGCTTCGCGATAGCTGCTATTGCAGTTTTTTGCGTGGTTGGGATACTTTTGATTCCGAAAGCATACAGCTGTAAAATCATCGGAAACGGGAGTCGGAAGTGCCTGAATATCGAAATCGGGCTGTTATTGGACTCAGGAACATAAAAAAATTAAAGATCTTCACTACAACGATATTCTGGAGTTCCTCGGAAAACGATCGGATTAAAAGGAGTGCGTTGCTGGAAATATGGCCGTTTTTCATACTTTCTCCAATTTCAATATATGGGGTGTCAAACGAAAGCTAGTGATGAGATGAGTTCAATAAAAGTGCATTCACGCAGCCCTGCGATACCTGCAATTGCAGTTTTTCGCTTGGTTGCGATACTTTTGATTCCGAAACCATACAGTTGTAAAATCATCGGAAACGGGAGTCGGAAGTGCCTGAATATCAGAATCGCACTGTTATTGTACTCAGGAACATAAAGAAATTAAAGATCTTCACTACAACGATATTCTGGAGTTCCTCGGAAAACGATCGGATTGCAAGGAGTGCGTTGCAGGAAAAACGGCCGTTCTTCATACTTTCTCCAATTTCAATATGTGGCGCGTCAAACGAAAGCTAGTGATGAGTAGAATTCAATGAAAGTGCGTTCAGTTACCTTCGCGAAAGCTGCAATTGCAGTTTTTTGCGTGGTCGGGATACTTTTGATTCCGAAACCATAGAGTTGTGAAATCATCGGGAACGAGAGTCGGAAGTGCCTCAATATCAAAATCGCGCTGTTTTTGTACTCAGGAACATAAAAAAATTAAAGATCTTCACTACAACGACATTCGAGAGTTCCTCGGAAAACGATCGGATTGCAAGGAGTGTGTTGCTGGAAAAACGGCCGTTCCTTATACCTTCTCCAACTTCAATATATGGGGTGTCAAAAGAATGCTAGTGATGAGTAGAATTCAATAAAAGTGCATTCAGGCAGCTTCGCGATACCTGCAATTGCAGTTTTTGCGTGGTTGGGATACTTTTGATTCCGAAATCATACAGCTGTAAAATCATCGGAAACGGGAGTCGGTAGTGCCTGAATATCAAAATCGCGCTATCATTGTACTCAGGAACATAAAAAAATTAAAGATCTTCACTACAACGATATTCTGGAGTTCTCCGGATAACGATCGGATTAAAAGGAGTGCGTTGCTGGAAAAACGGCCTTTTTTCATACTTTCTCCAATTTCAATATATGGGGTGTCAAACGAAAGCTAGTGATGAGTAGAATTCAATAAAAGTGCATTCAGGCAGCATCGCGATACCTGCAAATGAAGTTTTTTGCGTGGTTGGCATACTTTTGATTCCGAAACCATACAGTTTTAAAATCATCGGAAACGGGAGTCGAAAGTGCTTGAATATCAAAATCGCGCTGTTATTGTACTCAGAAACACAAAAAATTAAAGATCTTCACTACAACGACATTCGAGAGTTCCTCGGAAAACGATCGGATTGCAAGGAGTGCGTTGCGAAGTGCGGAAAAACGGCCGTTTTTCATACTTTCTCCAATTTCAATATATGGGGTGTCAAACGAAAGCTAGTGATGAGTAGAATTCAATAAAAGTGCATTCAGGCAGCCTCGCGATACCTGCAATTGCAGTTTTTTGCGTGGTTGGGACACTTTTGATTCCGAAACCATATAGCTGTAAAACCATCGGAAACGGGAGTCGGAAGTGCCTGAATATCAAAATTGCACTGTTATTGTACTCAGGAACATAAAAAATTTAAAAATCTTCGCTACAACGATATTCTGGAGTTCCTCGGAAAATGATCGGGGTAAAAGGGGTGCGTTGCTAGAAAAACGGCCGTTCTTCATACTTTCTCCAATTTCAATATATGGCGTGTCAAACGAAAGCTAGTGATGAGTAGAATTCAATAAAAGTGCATTCAGGAAGCTTAGCGGTACCTGCAATTGCAGTTTTTTGCGTGGTTGGGATACTTTTGATTCCGAAACCATACAGCTGTAAAATCATCGGGAACGGGAGTCGGAAGTGTCTGAATGCCAAAAAAGCGCTGTCATTGTACTCAGGAACATAAAAAAATTAAAGATCTTCACTACAACGATATTCTGGAGTTCCTCGGAAAACATCGGATTGCAGGAAGTGCGATGCTGGAAAAACGGCCGTTTTTCATACTTTCTCCAATATCAATATATGGGGTGTCAAACGGAAGCTACTGATTAGTAGAATTCAATAAAAGTGCATTCAGGCAGCTTCGCGATACCTGAAATTACAGTTTTTTGCGTGGTTGGGATACTTTTGATTCCGAAACCATACAGCTGTAAAATCATCGGAAACGGGAGTCGGAAGTGCCTGAATATCGAAATCGGGCTGTTATTGTACTCAGGAACATGAAAAAATTGAAGATTTATACAACAACAATATTCTGGAGTTCCTCGGAAAACGATCGGATTAAAAGGAGTGCGTTGCTGGAAAAACGGCCGTTTTTCATACTTTCTCCAATTTCAATATATGGGGTGCCAAACGCAAGCTAGTGAAGAGTGGAATTCAATACAAGTGCATTCAGGCAGCTTCACGATACCTGCAATTGCAGTTTTTTGCGTGGTTGGGATACTTTTGATTCCGAAACCATACAATTGTAAAATCATCGGAAACGGGAGTCGGAAGTGCCTGAATATCAAAATCGCGCTGTTATTGTACTCAGGAACATAAAGAAATTAAAGCTCTTCACTACAACGATACTCTGGAGTTCCTCGGAAAACGATCGGATTGAAAGGAGTGCGTTGCTGGAAAAACGGCCGTTTTTCATACTTTCTCCAACTTCAATTTATGGTGTGTGAAACGAAAGCTAGTGATGAGTAGAATTCAATAAAAGTGAATTCAGGCAGCTTCGCGATAGCTGCTATTGCAGTTTTTTGCGTGGTTGGGATACTTTTGATTCCGAAACCATACAGTTGTAAAATCATCGGCAACGGGAGTCGGAAGTGCCTGAATATCAAAATCGCGCTAAAATTGTTCTCGGAGTCAAACGAAAGCTAGTGATGAGTAGAATTCAATAAAACTGTATTCAGGCAGCTTCGCAATACCTGCAAATGCAGTTTTTTGCGTATTTGGGATACTTTTGATTCCGAAACCATACAGCTGTAAAATCATCGGAAACGGGAGTCGGAAGTGCCTGAATATCAAAATCGCGCTAAAATTGTTCTCGGAAATTGCAGTTTTTCGCTTGGTTGGGATACTTTTGATTCCGAAACCATACAGTTGTAAAATCATCGGCAACGGGAGTCGGAAGTGCCTGAATATCAAAATCGCGCTGTTATTGTACTCAGGAACATAAAAAAATTAAAGATCTTCACTACAACGATATTCTGGAGTTCCTCGGAGAAAGATCGGATTGCAAGGAGTGCGTTGCTGGAAAAACGGCCGTTTTTCATACTTTCTCCAATTCCAATATATGGGGCGTCAAACAAAAGCTAGTGATGAGTAGAATTCAATAAAACTGTATTCAGGCAGCTTCGCAATACCTGCAAATGCAGTTTTTTGCGTGGTTGGGATACTTTTGATTCCAAAACCATACAGCTGTCAAATCATCGGAAACGGGAGTCGGAAGTGCCTGAATATCAAAATCGCGCTAAAATTGTTCTCGGAAACATAAGAAAATTAAAGATCTTCACAACAACCGTATTCTGGAGTTCCTCGGAAAACGATCATACTTTCTCCAATTTCAATATATGGGGTGTCAAACGAAAGCTAGTGATGAGTAGAATTCAATAAAAGTGCATTCAGGCAGCTTCGCGATAGCTGCAATTGCAGTTTTTTGCGTGGTTGGGATACTTTTGATTCCGAAACCATACAGCTGTAAAGTCATCGGAAACGGGAATTGGAAGTGCCTGAATATCAAAATCGGGCTGTTATTGTAATCACTAACATGAAAAAATGAAAGATTTTTACAACAACCATATTCTGGAGTTCCTCGGAAGACGATCGGATTAAAAGGAGTGCGTTGCTGGAAAAACGGCCGTTTTTCATACTTTCTCCAATTTCAATATATGGGGTGTCAAACGAAAGCTAGTGATGAGTAGAATTCAAATAAAGTGCATACAGGCAGCTTCGCGATACCTGCAATTGCAGTTTTTTGCGTGGTTGGGATACTTTTGATTCCGAAACCATACAGCTGTAAAATCATCGGAAACGGGAGTCGGAAGGGCCTGAATATCAAAATCGCGCTGTTATTGTACTCAGGAACATAAAAAAATTAAAGATCTTCACTACAACGATATTCTGGAGTTCCTTGGAAAACGATCGGATTAAAAGGAGTTCGTTGCTGGAAAAACGGCCGTTTTTCATACTTTCTCCAATTTCAATATATGGGGTGTCAAATGAAAGCTAGTGATGAGTAGAATTCAATAAAAGTGCATTCAGGCAGCTTCGCGATACCTGCAATTGCAGTTTTTTGCGTGGTTGGGATACTTTTGATTCCGAAACCATACAGCTGTAATATCATCGGAAACGGGAGTCGGAAGTGCCTGAATATCAAAATCGCGCTGTTATTGTTCTCGGGAACATGGAAAATTAAAGATCTTCACTACAACGATATTCTAGAGTTCTTCGGAAAATGATCGGATTGCAAGGAGTGCGTTGCTGGAAAAACGGCCGTTTTTCATACTTTCTCCAATTTCAATATTTGGGGGGTGTCAAACGAAAGCTAGTGATGAGTAGAATTCAATAAAAGTGCAAAGAGGCAGCTTCGCGATACCTGCAATTGCAGTTTTTTGCGTGATTGGGATACTTTTGATTCCGAAACCATACAGCTGTAAAATCATCGGAAGCGGGAATTGGAAGTGCCTGAATACCAAAAAAGGGCTGTTGTTGCACTCACCAACATGAAAAAATTAAAGGTTTTTACAAAAACAATATTCTGGCGTTCCTCGGAAGACGATCGCATTAAAAGGAGTGCGTTGCTGGAAAAACGGCCGTTTTTCATGTTTTCTACAATTTCAATATATGGGGTGTCAAACGAAAGCTAGTGATGAGTAGAATTCAATAAAAGTGCATTCAGGCAGCTTCGCGATACCTGCAATTGCAGTTTTTTGCGTGGTTGGGATACTTTTGATTCCGAAACCATACAGCTGTAAAGTCATCGGAAACGGGAATTGGAAGTGCCTGAATATCATTATCGGGCTTTTATTGTACTCGCTAACATGAAAAAATGAAAGATTTTTACAACAACAATATTCTGGAGTTTCTCGGAAGACGATCGGATTAAAAGGAGTGCGTTATTGGGAAAACGGCCGTTTTTCATACTTTCTCCAATTTCAATATATGGGGTGTCAAACGAAAGCTAGTGATGAGTAGAATGCAATAAAAGTGCATTCAGGCAGCTTCGCGATAGCTTAAATTGCAGTTTTTTGCGTGGTTGGGATACTTTTGATTCCGTAACCATACAGCTGTAAAATCATCGGAAACGGGAGTCGGAAGTGCCTGAATATCAAAATCGCGCTGTTATTGTTCTTAGGAACATAAAAAATTAAAGATCTTCACTACAACGATATTCTGGAGTTCCTCGGAAAATGATCGGATTGCAAGTAGTGCGTTGCTGGAAAAACGGCCGTTTTTCATACTTTCTCCAATTTCAATATATGGGGTGCCAAACGAAAGCTAGTGATGAGTAGAATTCAATAAAAGTGCATTGAGGCAGCTTCGCGATACCTGCAATTGCAGTTTTTTGCGTGGTTGGGATACTTTTGATTCCGAAACCATACAGCTGTAAAATCATCGGAAACGGGAATTGGAAGTGCCTGAATATCAAAATAGGTCTGTTGTTGCACTCAAGAACATGAAAAAATTAAAGGTTTTTACAAAAACAATATTCTGGCGTTCCTCGGAAGACGATCGCATTAAAAGGAGTGCGTTGCTGGAAAAACGGCCGTTTTTCATGTTTTCTACAATTTCAATATATGGGGTGTCAAACGAAAGCTAGTGATGAGTAGAATTCAATAAAAGTGCATTCAGGCAGCTTCGCGATAGCTGCAATTGCAGTTTTTGCGTGGTTGGGATACTTTTGATTCCGAAACCATACAGCTGTAAAATCATCGAAAACGGGAGTCGGAAGTGCCTGAATATCAAAATCGTGCTGTTATTGTTCTCCGGAACATAAAAAATTAAAGATCTTCACTACAACAATATTCTGGAGTTCCTCGGAAAACGATCGGATTGCAAGGAGTGCGTTGCTGGAAAAACGGCCGTTTTTCATACTTTCTCCAATTTCAATATATGGGGTGTCAAACGAAAGCTAGTGATGAGTAGAATTCAATAAAAGTGCATTCAGGCAGCTTCGCGATACCTGCAATTGCAGTTTTTTGCGTGGTTGGGATACTCTTGATTCCGAAACCATGCAGCTGTAAAGTCATCGGAAACGGGAAGTGGAAGTGCCTGAATATCAAAATCGGGCTTTTTTTGTACTCGCTAACATGAAAAAATGAAAGGTTTTTACAACAACAATATTCTGGAGTTTCTCGGAAGACGATCGGGTTAAAAGGAGTGCGTTATTGGGAAAACGGCCGTTTTTCATACTTTCTCCAATTTCAATATATTGGGCGTCAAACGAAAGCTAGTGATGAGTAGAATTCAATAAAAGTGCATTCAGGCAGCTTCGCGATAGCTTCAATTGCAGTTTTTTGCGTGGTTGGGATACTTTTGATTCCGAAACCATACAGCTGTAAAATCATCGGAAACGGGAGTCGGAAGTGCCTGAATATCAAAGTCGCGCTGTTATTGTTCTTAGGAACATAAAAAATTAAAGATCTTCACTACAACGATATTCTGGAGTTCCTCGGAAAACGATCGGATTACAAGGAGTGCGTTGCTGGAAAAACGGCCGTTTTTCATACTTTCTCCAATTTCAATATATGGGGTGTCAAACGAAAGCTGGTGATGAGTAGAATTCAATAAAAGTGCATTCAGGCAGCTTCGCGATACCTGCAATTGCAGTTTTTTGCGTGGTTGGGATACTTTCGATTCCGAGACCACACAGCTGTAAAATCATCGGACGCGGCAGTCGGAATTGCCTGAATATCAAAATCACGCTGCTATTGTGCTCAGGAACATAAAAAAATTAAAGATCTTCACTACAACGATATTCTGGAGTTCCTCGGAAAACGATCGGATTGCAAGGAATGCGTTGCTGAAAAAATGGCCGTTTTTATACTTTCTCCAATTTCATATATGGGGTGCCAAACGATAACTAGTGATGAGTAGAATTCAATAAAAGTGCATTCAGGCAGCTTCGCAATACCTGCAATTGCAGTTTGTTGCGTGGTTGGGATACTTTTGATTCCGAAACCATACAGCTGTAAAATCATCGGAAACGGGAGTCGGAAGTGCCTGAATATCAAAATCGCGCTGTTATTGTGCTCAGGAACATAAAAAATTAAAGATCTTCACTACAACGGTATTCTGGAGTTCCTCGGAAAACGATCGGGTTAAAAGGAGTGCGTTGCTAGAATAACGGCCGTTTTTCATACTTTCTCCAATTTCAATATATGGTGTGTCAAACGAAAGCTAGTGATGAGTAGAATTCAATAAAAGTGCATTCAGGCAGCTTCGCGATACTTGCAATTGCAGTTTTTTGCGTGGTTGGGATACTTTTGATTCTGTAAAATCATCGGAAACGGGAGTCGGAAGTGCCTGAATATCAAAATCGCTCTGTTATTGTACTCAGGAACATAAAAAAATTAAAGATCTTCACTACAACGATATTCTGGAGTTCCTCGGAAAACGATCGGATTACAAGGAGTGCGTTGCTATAAAAACGGCCGTTTTTCATTCCTTCTCCAATTTGAATATATTGGGTGTCAAACGAAAGCTAGTGACGAGTAGAATTCAATAAAAGTGCATTCAGGCAGCTTCGCGATACCTGCAATTTGCAGTTTTTCGCGTGGTTGGATACTTTTGATTCCGAAACCATACAGCTGTAAAGTCATCGGAAACGGGAATTGGAAGTGCCTGAAAATCATAATCGCGCTGTTATTGTACTCAGGAACATGAAAAAATTAAAGATTTATAAAACAACAATATTCTGGAGTTCCTCGGAAGACGATAGGATTAAAAGGAGTGCGTTGCTGGAAAACGGGTGTTTTTCATTCTTTCTCCAATTTCAATATATGGGGTGTCAAACGAAAGCTAGTGATGAGTGGAATTCAATAAAAGTGCATTCAGGCAGCTTCGCGACACCTGCTATTGCAGTTTCGCGTGGTTGGGATACTTTTGATTCCGAAACCATACAGCTGTAAAATCATCGGAAACGGGAGTCGGAAGTGCCTGAATATCATAATCGCACTGTTATTGTACTCAGGAACATAAAGAAATTAAAGATCTTCAATACAACGATATTCTAGAGTTCCTCGGAAAACGATCGGATTGCAAGGAGTGCGTTGCTGGAAAAACGGCCGTTCTTCATACTTTCTCCAATTTCAATATGTGGCGCGTCAAACGAAAGCTAGTGATGAGTAGAATTCAATAAAAGTGCGTTCAGTTACCTTCGCGATAGCTGCAATTGCAGTTTTTGCGTGGTCGGGATACTTTTGATTCCGAAACCATAGAGTTGTAAAATCATCGAGAACGGGAGTCGGAAGTGCCTGAATATCGGAATCGGGCTGTTATTGGACTCAGGAACATAAAAAAATTAAAGATCTTCACTACAACGATATTCTGGAGTTCCTCGGAAAACGATCGGATTGCAAGGAGTGTGTTGCTGGAAAAACGGCCGTTCTTTATACTTTCTCCAATTTCAATATATGGGGTGTCAAACGAAAGCTAGTGATGAGTAGAATTCAATAAAAGTGCGTTCAGTTACCTTCGCGATACCTGCAGTTGCAGTATTTCGCGTGGTTGGGATACTTTTGATTCCGAAACCATACAGCTGTAAAGTCATCGGGAACGGGAGTCGGAAGTGCCTGAATATCAAAATTGCGCTGTTATTGTACTCAGGAACAAAAAAAATTTAAAAATCCTCACTACAACGATATTCTGGAGTTCCTCGGAAAATGATCGGGGTTAAAGGAGTGCGTTGCTAGAAAAACGGCCGTTTTTCATACTTTCTCCAATTTCAATATATGGCGTGTCAAACGAAAGCTAGTGATGAGTAGAATTCAATAAAAGTGCGTTCAGTTACCTTCGCGATAGCTGCAACTGCAGTTTTTTGCGTGGTCGGGATACTTTTGATTCCGAAACCATCGAGTTGTAAAATCATCGGGAACGGGAGTCGGAAGTGCCTCAATATCAAAATCGCGCTGTTTTTGTACTCAGGAACATAAAAAAATTAAAGATCTTCACTACAACGATATTCTGGATTTCCTCGGAAAACGATCGGATTGCAGGAAGTGCGATGCTGGAAAAACGGCCGTTTTTCATACTTTCTCCAATATCAATATATGGGGTGTCAAACGGAAGCTAGTGATTAGTAGAATTCAATAAAAGTGCATTCAGGCAGCTTCGCGATACCTGCAATTGCAGTATTTCGCGTGGTTGGGATACTTTTGATTCCGAACCCATACAGCTGTAAAGTCATCGGGAACGGGAGTCGGAAGTGCCTAAATATCGAAACCGGGCTGATATTGTACTCAGGAACATGAAAAAATTAAAGATTTATACAACAACAATATTCTGGAGTTCCTCGGAAAACGATCGGATTAAAAGAAGTGCGTTGCTGGAAAAACGGCCGTTTTTCATACTTTCTCCAATTTCAATATATGGGGTGCCAAACGAAAGCTAGTGAAGAGTGGAATTCAATACAAGTGCATTCAGGCAGCTTCGCGATAGCTGCTATTGCAGTTTTTTTGCGTGGTTGGGATACTTTTGATTCCGAAAGCATACAGCTGTAAAATCATCGGAAACGGGAGTCGGAAGTGCCTGAATATCAAAATCGCGCTGTTATTGTACTCAGGAACATAAAAAAATTAAAGATCTTCACTACAACGATATTCTGGAGTTCCTCGGAAAACGATCGGATTGCAAGGAGTTCGTTGCTGGAAAACGGCCGTTTTTCATACTTTCTTCAATTTCAATATATGGGGTGTCAAACGAAAGCTAGTGATGAGTAGAATTCAATAAAAGTGCGTTCAGTTACCTTCGCGATACCTGCAGTTGCATTTTTTTGCGTGGTCGGGATACTTTTGATTCCGAAACCATACAGCTGTAAAATCATCGGAAACGGGAGTCGGAAGTGCCTGAATATCAAAATCGCGCTGTTATTGTACTCAGGAACATAAAAAAATTAAAGATCTTCACTACAACGATATTCTGGAGTTCCTCGGAAAACGATCGGATTGCAAGGAGTGCGTTGCTGGAAAAACGGCCGTTCTTCATACTTTCTCCAATTTCAATATAAGGGGTGCCAAACGAAAGCTAGTGATGAGTAGAGTTCAATCAAAGTGCATGCAGGCAGCTTCGCGATACCTCCAATTGCAGTTTTTCGCGTGGTTGGGATACTTTTGATTGCGAAACCATACAGTTGTAAAATCATCGGAAACGGGAGTCGGAAGTGCCTGAATATCAAAATCGCGCTGTTATTGTACTCTGGAACATAAAAAAATTAAAGATCTTCACTACAACGATATTCTGGAGTTCCCCGGAAAACGATCGGATTAAAAGGAGTGCGTTGCTGGAATAACGGCCGTTTTTCATACTTTCTCCAATTCCAATATATGGGGTGTCAAACGAAAGCTAGTGATGAGTAGAATTCAATAAAAGTGCATTCAGGCAGCTTCGCGATAGCTGCTATTGCAGTTTTTTGCGTGGTTGGGATACTTTTGATTCCGAAACCATACAGCTGTAAAATCATCGGAAACGGGAGTCGGAAGTGCCTGAATATCAAAATCGCGCTGTTATTGTGCTGAAGAACATTAAAAAATTAAAGGTCTTTACTACAACGATATTCTGGAATTCCTCGGAAAACGATCGAATTGCAAGGAGTGCGTTGCTGGAAAAACGGCAGTTTTTCATACTTTCTCCAATTTCAATCTATGGGGTGTCAAACGAAAGGTAGTGATGAGTAGAATTCAATAAAAGTGCATTCAGGCAGCTTCGCGATACCTGCAATCGCAGTTTTTTGCGTGGTTGGGATACTTTTGATTCCGAAATCATACAGCTGTAAAATCATCGGGAACGGGAGTCGGAAGTGCCTGAATTTCAAAATCGCGCTGTTATTGTACTCAGGAACATAAACAAATTAAAGATCTTCACTACAACGATATTCTGGAGTTCCTCGGAAAACGATCGGTTTGCAAGTAGTGCGTTGCTGGAAAAACGGCCGTTCTTCATACTTTCTCCAATTTCAATATATGGGGTGTCAAACGAAAGCTAGTGATGAGTAGAATTCAATAAAAGTGTATTCAGGCAGCTTCGCAATACCTGCAAATGCAGTTTTTTGCGTGGTTGGGATACTTTTGATTCCGAAACCATACAGCTGTAAAATCATCGGAAACGGGAGTCGGAAGTGCCTGAATATCAAAATCGCGCTAAAATTGTTCTCGGAAACATAAGAAAATTAAACATCTTCACAACAACCATATTCTGGAGGTTCTCGGAAAACGATCGGATTGCAAGGAGTGCGTTGCTGGAAAAACGGCCGTTTTTCATACTTTCTCCAATTCCAATATATGGGGTGTCAAACGAAAGCTTGTGATGAGTAGAATTCAATAAAAGTGCATTCAGGCAGCTTCGCGATACCTGCAATTGCAGTTTTTTGCGTGGTTGGCATACTTTTGATTCTGAAACCATACAGCTGTAAAATCATCGGAAACGGGAGTCGAAAGTGCCTTGATATCAAAATCGCGCTGTTATTGTACTCAGGAACATGAAAAATTAAAGATCTTCACTACAACGATATTCTTGAGTTCCTCGGAAAACGATCGGATTAAAAGGAGTGCGTTGCTGGAATAACGGCAGTTTTTCATGTCAAACGAAAGCTAGTGATGAGTTGAATTCATTAAAAGTGCATTCTGGCGGCTTTGCGATACCTGCTTTTGCAGTTTTTTGCGTGGTTGGGATACCTTTGATTCCGAAACCAGACAGCTGTAAAATCATCGGAAACGGGAGTCGGAAGTGCCTGAATATCAAAATCGCACCGTTATTGTGCTCAGGAACATAAAAAAATTAAAGATCTTCACTACAACGATATTCTGGAGTTCCTCGGAAAACGATCGGATTGCAAGGAGTGCGTTGCTGGAAAACGGCCGTTTTCCATACTTTCTCCAATTTCAATATATGGGGTGTCAAACGAAGGCTAGTGATGTGTAGAATTCAATAAAAGTGCGTTCAGTTACCTTCGCGATACCTGCAGTTGCAATTTTTTGCGTGGTCGGGATACTTTTGATTCCGAAACCATACAGCTGTAAAATCATCGGAAATGGGAGTCGGAAGTGCCTGAATATCAAAATCGCGCTTAAAATTGTTCTCGGACACATAAGAAAATTAAAGATCTTCACAACAACCATATTCTGGAGTTCCTCGGAAAACGATCGGATTGCAAGGAGTGCGTTGCTGGAATAACGGCCGTTTTTCATACCTTCTCCAATTTCAATATATGGGGTGTCAAACGAAAGCTAGTGATGAGTTGAATTCAATAAAAGTGCATTCAGGCGGCTTTGCGATACCTGCAATTGCAGTTTTTTGCGTGGTGGGGATACTTTTGATTCCGAAACCATACAGCTGTAAAATCATCGGAAACGGGAGTCGGAAGTGCCTGAACATCAGAATTTCGCTGTTATTGTAATTAGGAACATAAAAAAATTAAAGATCTTCACTACAACGATATTCTGGAGTTCCTCGGAAAACGATCGGGTTAAAAGGAGTGCGTTGCTGGAAAAACGGCCGTTTTTCATACTTTCTCCAATTTCTATATATGGGGTGTCGTACGAAAGCTAGTGATGAGTAGAATTCAATAAAAGTGCATTCAGGCAGCTTCGCCATACCTGCAATTGCAGTTTTTGCGTGGTTGGGATACTTTTGATTCCGAAACCATACAGCTGTAAAATCATCGGTAACGGGAGTCGGAAGTGCCTGAATATCAAAATCGCACTGTTATTGTGCTCAGGAACATAAAAAAATTAAAGATCTTCACTACAACGATATTCTGGAGTTCCTCGGAAAACGATCGGATTAAAAGGAGTGCGTTGCTGGAAAAACGGCAGTTCTTCATGCTTTCTCCAATTACAATATATGGGGTGTCAAACGAAAGCTAGTGATGTGTAGAATTCAATAAAAAAGCGTTCAGTTACCTTCGCGATACCTGCAGTTGCAGTTTTTTGCGTGGTCGGGATACTTTTGATTCCGAAACCATACAGCTGTAAAATCATCGGAAACGGGAGTCGGAAGTGCCTGAATATGAAAATGGCGCTGTTATTGTACTCAGGAATATAAAAAAATTAAAAATCTTCACAACAACAATATTCTAGTGTCCCTCGGAAGACGATCGGATTAAAAGGAGGGCGTTGCTGGAATAACGGCCGTTTTTCATACTTTCTCCAATTTCAATATATGGGGTGTCAAACGGAAGCTAGTGATTAGCAAAATAATAAAAGTGCATTCAGGCAGCTTCGCGATACCTGCAATTGCAGTTTTTTGCGTGGTTGGGATACTTTTGATTCCGAAACCTTACAGCTGTAAAATCATCGGGAACGGGAGTCGGAAGTGCCTGAATATCAAAATCGGGCTGTTATTGTACTCAGGAACATAAAAAAATTAAAGATCTTCACTACAACGATATTCTGGAGTTCCTCGGAAAACGATCGGATTACAAGGAGTGCGTTGCTGGAATCACGGCCGTTTTTCATACTTTCTCCAATTTCAATATATGGGGTGTCAAACGAAAGCTGGTGATGAGTAGTATTCAATAAAAGTGCATTCAGGCAGCTTCGCGATACCTGCAATTGCAGTTTTTTGCGTGGTTGGGATACTTTTGATTCCGAAACCATATAGCTGTAAAATCATCGGAAACGGGAGTCGGAAGTGCCTGAATATCAAAATCGCGCTGTTATTGTAGTCAGGAACATAAACAAATTAAAGATCTTCACTGCAACGATATTCTGGAGTTCCTCGGAAAACGATCGGAATGCAAGGAGTGCGCTGCTGGAAAAACGGCCGTTTTTCATACTTTCTCCGATTTCAATATATGGGGTGTCAAACGAAAGCTAGTGATGAGTAGAATTCAATAATAGTGAATTCAGGCAGCTTCGTGATACCTGCAATTGCAGTTTTTTGCGAGGTTGGGATACTTTTGATTCCAAAACCATACAGCTGTAAAATCATCGGAAGCAGGAGTCGAAAGTGCCCGAATGTCAAAGTGGCGCTGTTATTGTACTCAGGCACATAAAAAAATTAAAGATCTTCACTACAACGATATTCTGGAGCTCCTCGCAAAACGATCGGATTAGGAGGACTGCATTGCTGGAAAAACGGCAGTTTTTCATACTTTCTCCAATTTCATTATATGGGGTGTCAAACGAAAGCTAGTGATGAGTAGAATTCAATAAAATTCAGGCAGCTTCGCGATACCTGCAATTGCAGTTTTTTGCGTGGTTTGGATACTTTTTATTCCGAAACCATACAGTTGTAAAATCATCGGAAACGGGAGGCGGAAGTGCCTCAATTTCAAGATCGCGCTGTTATTGTACTCAGGAACATAAAAAAATTAAAGATCTTAACTACAACGATATTGTGGAGTTCCTCGGAAAGCGATCGGATTGCAAGGAGTGCTGTTAAGGATTCAACAGCAACTTCCACAGTCGACTATTCATCCACTCCCATCACGAATGGCCACACAGTTATCAACGCGTCGTTAGCATCAACATCATCATCCTGACACGACAACAAACCCCAATGCAATTAACAATACAAACACAGCAGCTGATCTTTGCATAATTTATCGAGTAATCTGCGCTGGCGAGCAAGTGCTGACGGAGCAGGCAGTTCGTGAGCGATCGGTGAGGACGACAGTCAAGTGATCATCAAAGGTGTAGAGATAATTATAGTTGAAGTTTGGTCGAAATAATTAATGAATAAATACTGTGTCGCGCGTGTTAAAAAATAGGTCTTTGCTCTTATCTTGTCAATGTTCAAATTGGAATTCAAGTTCAAAACTTCGTTTGCAGATAATTCATCATCATACAAACATTTTTTGGTCCGTCGAGCCGGATCGTTGCGCATAGGAAATGATAGTTTATGTGTGAACCGTGCAATTTGGTAAGTACGATCATTCCGACACTTGTCATACATATCCTCTTCCAAATTCACGTGTGTGCAAATCCGGTGGCATTTCATTGAAAAGCGGTGATCGTCAAACCGAGACCTCGTAACGGGAGTACAATTCCCACATTCAACCACATGGTGGCTAACAGCCCAAGACGTGCTTATAGGCAATCCTCAGCACTTTGCGACCCAATCAAATTAAATTATTTACAGGGAGCATCCCATAACTGTTAGCCACTATCACGTTCATCAGTTGGTAAAAAGGGTGAAAGTGTGAGAAAATTGATGGATTATAAAGTGAATATGATTGCATCAAGTCATTTGTGGGCATTTAGGAAGCATCGCATACAAGACGTCGCTATCGCATACAACAATCGTCTCTTCTGTCGACGAAAGCACTCGCATTGATTGCATCAAGTCATTTGTGGGCATTTAGGAAGCATCGCATACAAATCGTATCTATCGCATGCAACAATCGTCTCATCTTTCGTTGGAAACACTGGCATTGGTCGCCTCTCAAGTCATTTGTGGGGAGTTAGGTGCAATCAGTGCATACAAAACGTGGCTATCGCATGCAAGCAGTGCATTATTTAGTCACAACTTAGTTCATCAGAGATTTAGCTGTACAAAAGTTCGCTTTCTAGGAAACACTCTATCACACATTACATAGTTCCAAATCGCAGAACCATGAACCGACTAATTGTGCAGCAAAAGCTCTCATTGGAGTAATTGAATTAAGTAATTAGTAATTATAAAAAGGACTCAAAATCACGGAAAACGCAAGTTTATTATGAAAAACAATTGGACAGGGTGCAAACCTTACATCGGGTGTTTGCAAAAACCCATCGACACATCATTGCACTGCTCACGGGCATGGACGAAGAGCTGAAGGTGCCCTATTTTGAAGAAGATTGGTTATCTACGTTCAACGAGAGCTACATAGTAGTCTACGCCGAACTAGCCGACTTTTTGAAGGAGGCACAACGGGCAAATCCACCAGAATCCTCGACTCCGTTGGAAGAATTACGGTTGCCAAGGATTACATTACCCAAGTTCAACGGCAAATATAATATGTGGGCGTCGTTCCGAGATCTGTTCACATCGCTCATTCATAATCGTAAAACATTGTCAAAGGTTGAAAAGCTGCATTATCTCAAGTCAAGTTTAGAAGGAGAGGCAGCAGGATTAGTGAAACAGTTCGCAGTAACCGATGCAAACTATGACAGAGCGTGGAAAGTGTTGGTAGAACGATACGAAAATGCAAGTGTCTGTTTGACCGCGCAGTTGAAAACCCTCTTCAGCATTGGAAATGCTAATGAATCAGCCACGTCGCTTAAAACTTTATTGGATCGATCTGTTGAGAGTGTCCAGATTATTGAAAACATGAAAGTGAAAAACTTGGGGGAAGCCATGGTGATTCACATGACAGTGCAACGATTCCCACATGAAACGCGTCAATTGTGGGAACAACAAAGATGTGAAGAGAAAGAATTGCCGTCATTCAAAGACGTGTGTACCTTCTTACAAAATAGATTCAGAGCATTGGAGGCAGCAGGAACCGTGCGTCCCACGGTATCGCGAATGGCGAACACCTCACGAAGTGTACATGTGGTGAAGAACGAAGTGACGATAGAATGCCCTTTATGCAAGCAGCATTATTTCTTGTATCAGTGCGATCAATTTATTCGCAGTGATTTGAAGCAAAGACTTCAGACAGTTCAACAATCGCGTGCTTGCCTCAACTATCTATCCAGCAAGCACTTCGTGGTAAGGTGTCCCAGCCAATCTAAGTGCAAGAAATGTCAACGGAAGCATCATACCTTACTGCACAAAGATGAAGCCACTATGAGTCAACGAAGCATAAAGGTAACCAACCCCAACACGACCGAAACTCAATCCTCAGGACCAGGAGCGATTGACATCAACGCGCTGAACTGTGAAAGGAAGAACGAGTTACTTCTGGCCACAGCGTTAGTCAGCGTGGAGGCACCCCATGGATGCAAAGTCTTGCGGGCTTAAGTCGATCAAGGGTCACAAGCGTCTCTTATAACAAAAGCTGCAGCTCAACAATTGAGCTTAAAGCGCAAGGCCACCAATATCAAAATTGAGGGAATTGGGGCAGAATCCAGTCGAGCAAGTCGAGGCATGATCCATGCACTGATTAGAACACATGCGAATGAAGTCATACCCTTCAAGGCATATGTCTTGGACAAATTAACGAACCCATTACCACCGCAGACGCTGGATACTGCAGAGTGGGAGCAATTGAAAACAGTTCAACTTGCTGATCCTTCTTTTAATAGACCAGGTAACATTGACATGTTGTTGGGAGCAGAAATATATGGCAAAATTCTGATGAGTGACATGTTTAAATTACCGGTGGGGCCCGTGATACAAAGGACAAGTTTAGGATGGATTCTGTCGGGCGAAGTACCAGTGCATGTTACGACCCTGCGATGCTATCCATGGGTTGTATGCAACATCATCTGTCGTCCCTACACTTACCTATATCCTATGCCTCTACTTTTTCCTTTCAGGCAAAATATTAGTTTGTATATTTACCTATAGATTTTAGAGCGTCTAGGCACGCATATAGTTAAGGCGATCAACGCCGGATTGATTGTCTTCATGGAAGGAAACAGAGGCGAACTCGCCGATTTAAGTTAGACCAAGAAGTGATTTATTTCTACATCGACTTATCCTATTTATACAATTTTACTTCGTCTTCAATACAAATACATATTCAATTTCTTAACATATTCTAAACATATTTTGTCTACTCTAGCAAAAACATTTCACATACAATTTCCTATCTCTAATATTCTTTCCCGAAAAACTATGCAAAAAAAATTCACATTCTTATTAGCAATTCTACGAGATGCATTTCCCATGTTGAAAGCATTATTCAAAAAAAATCTACATTCTTAATAGCAATACCAAATATATTGCATTTCTCATATTGATAAAAAAAACTTTAACTCAAGGGAAGCGAAAGTGTTGAAGGCAATTTGTTTTTGTTTGTAGCGTGTGCCTTTAACACTTTCATGTAATTTAATACGCGATAGTCTTCGTTCATTATACGTTTGTGCTGTTGTACATATGAAACCATGTGTACACAGAATTATCTTTGTTCGTTGTACGTTAGTACTGCTGTACATATGAAACCATGTGTGTACGGAAATGTTTATACGTACGAACGTGTTTTCATATGGGGCGAATGGTAATGTACGTTTAAAAGATGTTCATTGTTTACGATTTGCTGTCGATTTTAATGAATGCATTACAATTTTCCTTTCCGTAATTCTTCAAGAAAATTCATATGCAAGTTCAAGCTCAACTTGACACTTTTCATAACATTTTCATTGACGGTGAACATCTTCTTTACCGTGATTCTTTATTAAAATCCGTATGCAAGTCCAAGTTTAACCCGATACTTTTCATAACATTTACATTGACGGTGAACATCTTCTTTACCGTGATTCTTTATTAAAATCTTGGCGCAAGTTTCTTACAGAGAAAAATACATTACGAACAAAACGACTATACGTCTCGGGTATTCCATCACTCGTCGTACGGAAAGAGTTTCAAGACGCTTGATTCATGAGGAAATTTAACCAAAACAATAACAAATGTGGACATGTGTCCATAGTGGCACGAGCCAATGCTTTTGCTTTTAGTTCCGCCGAGTGTTATTTGAGCTGGGAATCCCCTTCGTGGTGACGTATGTGGTGAATGAATGTTTGGATAATTTAGTGGTCGCTCAAAATGCTTAAATGGACAAATGAAGGCTTTTTAAAATGTTATCGATATTTATTTTTATGGCGTACTCATCTCAATCAGACTTGGGGTGATATTTAGCGGAAGACACTTACAGAGGAACCTTTAGCAAATGCTTTGGCATTTAACTACATGGTAGCTGGAATAGTTCCTTCTGGTCAGCGTGTCTTTTAGGGCGTAACAATATCTTCCCCCATTTTAAATGTCTGTGGCGAGTCTTGGAGAGATGATTATGTTATTTTAAGAGTTGAAACTAGTAGGTTGTTTTTTTTTTTTTTTAATTAATTGATTTATTTTTTGGCTCTATACGTTGATTGTCATTAGTTGCATTAAACAGTTATGGCGACTGTTAGTTTGTTAAAGATTACGCTGTGGTATTTTAATTCTATTTAAAAAAATTTAATGGTTTGTTTTACTTTATTGACTTTGGGTGCATTATTTTGAGTGGTATATAATGGATTTATCTATTAATATATATCTATATTTTGCTATGTAATTAATTTCAATTTTTTGTGGAGCTTAATGTTTTTCTTGTTTTTAACAATAGATGTAAATATATATATATTTGTTTTTTTTTTTTTTTGGTGATAACAATTACATTTTTTGTATTTAAAGTATTGATGTACTTAATAATATTATGTATGTCTTCTTATGATTAAAAATATTTCTGCATCCGGATTTTTGCTTTTTTTTATAATGCTACTAGCAGATCTTGATGCTTAAAAATAAAATTGTTATGGTATAGTTTTTTTTTTTTTTTTTTTGGAATTATGTACATTTTCTTGTAACTTATATTTAAATTTTAATCGAGTTGACTTGCAGAGCTTGGTGTTTACAAATGATTATTATTGTTATTGTAAACAAATAGAAGCAATACATTTTTTTTTTGTTTGAGGTGAGTAGCAGAGCTCAGTTAATTTTTGTTTTTTGTTTTATTTTTGTTTTTGTACTTTTTGCGGTGATTTACAATTTTTTAAAATATTTGCTTATTCAGAGCTAGATTTTTACAAATTATTATATTTGATCGAGGTTATGAGCAGAGCTCGATTTTTATTTACTATGATCGAGTTGATAAGCAGAGCTCGATTTTTATTTAATATGATCGAGTTGATAAGCAGAGCTCGATTTTTATTTATTACTATCGAGTGGATAAGCAGAGCTCGATTTTTATTTACTATGATCGAGTTGATAAGCAAAGCTCGATTTTTATTTACTATGATCGAGTTGATAAGCAGAGCTCGATTTTTATTTACTATGATCGAGTTGGTAAGCAGAGCTCGATTTTTATTTACTATGATCGAGTTGATAAGCAGAGCTCGATTTTTATTTAATATGATCGAGTTGATAAGCAGAGCTCGATTTTTATTTACTATGATCGAGTTGATAAGCAGAGCTCGATTTTTATTTAATATGATCGAGTTGATAAGCAGAGCTCGATTTTTATTTAATATGATCGAGTTGATAAGCAGAGCTCGATTTTTAGGGTTTTTTAAAATAATTTTACAAAACCCTACTAGTTTCGCGACCAGTCTGTCCGTCTGTCCGTCTGTCCGTCCGTCCGTCCGTCCGTCCGTCCGTCCGTCCGTCCGTCCGTCCGTGTGTCACAGCAGTTTTTCTCGGAAACTACTTAAGCTAGAAACATCAAATTTTGTGTGTAGGTGTAAAGTGGTGATCTCTTCAAAGTTCAGCTACAAAAAAATTTTATAAGGTATTTAAGGGGGGTCTCCCCATACAGGAGAGTGACCCCCCGAAAAAAAAAAATTTCATTGAAGGTAGCCGATATGGGTATCAAATGAAAGGTCTTGATGAGAACTTTTCAAAACAGGTCTTAGTTTGTCAAAATTTGCTTTGAGGGGCGCACAGGGAGGGGAAATACACGAGAAATTTGTGTCCCCCCCCCTCGCGATTTTACACCTGTGATCCGAAAAATCTGAAAAAAATCAGAAATGTAGGCCTTGGTGAGTACAACAACAACAAATACGTGAGAAGTCGCAATACACTCAACTTTGTTAGTAATAGTATGATTTATCGATTTTATATTTTCTTGAATAAAATCTTTACAGTACCCTTAAATTCTATGAAATTCAGTACACAGATGCCTATTTATAAGATTGATCTATCCTGAAAGTTTCATAAAGATTGAATCATATTTAGCGAAGTTATAGCGGTTTGAATTTTCCTGTATTACTATGGAACAATATGCGCTGCATGTATTACTATGGCAACATATGGCTATGGAACAACATGCGCTTTTTACCGACTCAGACACTACAGTTTTGCTAGGATTTGCATGAAAATTTCAGGAATGATAGGTGTCATGTATATCTTTGAGAATCGGTTCAGCTAGTAGTATCAGTAATTGTAAAACAAGATAGTGGCTGTTTTAAATGCGAAGATTGAATAATTTGGAGTTATTTCTTCCCAACTTCAACGTTTAAGGTGCATGCTTTGAACATTTGATTCAATTGAATGAATGACTGAAGATGAGTACCTACAATTAATGCTCATAAGTGAAACTAGTCAAGGAGGTGGGAGAGAGCTCCTAGCAACAGGGTTTTGTAACCATTTTGGGATTCGAAAAAAATGGCCATGAATCGATGATTTCAGCACAGGAGAGTGGCCCCCGAAAAAAAAATTCATCAAACGTAGCCGGTATGAGTATGAAATGAATGTTTTCATGGGAGCTTTTCAAAACAGTTGTTAAACTGTCAGTTTTTGCTTCAGTGGGGGCACAGGGGGGAAATACATGAGAAATGTGTTTCCTCCGTCGCGGATGGACATCTGAAATAATTATCAAGGGAGATATTTATGAGTATAACAATACCAAAAACCTCAGAAGTCAAAATTTGTTCAACTTTGTTAAAAATCTGATCTTTGCATTTCATATTTTCTCCAATAAAATCGTCTTTGACATGTTTCTTGATTTGATTCGATCTGGTGACTGCATTTTGTAAATTGAATACAAAACCCTTCTGACATGAGCGTAGGTCTGTTTACCCAACTTGTTATTTACTATGATCGAGTTAATAAGCAGAGCTCGATTTTTATTTACTATTATCGAGTTGATAAGCAGAGCTCGATTTTTATTTACTATGATCGAGTTGATAAGCAGAGCTCGATTTTTATTTACTATGATCGAGATTTTTGTTTACTATTATCGAGTTGATAAGCAGAGCTCGATTTTTATAAATTAATATTAATATTTCGTTAGAGGTTAATCGTTAATAGTTAATGAATAGGAAATAAGGCTTCTCTTTTTTTTTGTTTAAACTAACTGTAGAGATCGTGGCGGGGGTTGGAGTATTATTGCTTCCTCGTCTTGAGATTGGGCCACCATCGGAGGTTTCGTTTCTTGCTTATTGAGGTTAAGGGTAAATGTTGGGTTTGATTCCCGATTGGTGATTGTTAGACGATTTTGTTTCCTGCAGCATTTTATGTGTCGAATAGACAGGTATATCCCTATTGTTATGATGCCAATTGTTGTTAAGCTGAGGGATGCTGTGGATAAATGCATATGCTGCTTGTTCGTTTCTTTGAATGTAATTTCATTCAATTGGTCATAAATCTCGTTAAGGGAGTGGGAGTTGGTGTGAAATTGTTTGTTCACATCTTTTTCTAAGAATAGTTGCAGCGAGCTATTAATAGGAATACAAGTTAGGCTGGTTATGTTGAGATTTATTACATTTGGGTCAATCTCGGGAAAAAAGTTTGGTTGTTTTATCTCGAACTTGTGAGTACTTTCTGCTTCGTATGGTATCATTAAATCATGTAGTTGTATACTGCAAAGGAAATGGATGTATAAAATTCCTTGGCCCATGAGGGTGTGTGTGGTAACATTTTCGTTACATTTGACGTGAATGGGAGTTTCTGATTGAAGAAAATATATCCAGCTATTGGGTTTTTTTAATTTAATGAAAGTATTTCCAATTGTAGTGCTGATCCGAAGGGGTAGAGTAACATTTCTATTGAAGGGGTTGTGCAGCAATGCTATTATTTTGTTCGTTGACGGTGGAGCTCTGATTACAGGAGTCGTAAGTGGCATTACATATAGATCACCAGGTTCGGGATGTTTAATTTTTTAGAGTTTGATAAATTGTCTCCTTGTAGTAAAAGAAATTGTTGAGTGGGTATGTTACTTGCTATATGTGAATACTCGACATATGGGATCATTAGAAATGATTTATTGGTGGCGATCGGGAAGGTGCGGATTTGTTGCAATTGCATAAGTGGTAATTGAAATTTGGGTAGTTTGATTACTATTAGGAATTTATCTTGCAGCCTGTAGTGCTGTATATCTGCTGCTTGCGCCAATATTTGGTCACAGTATTCTGGACATTTATTACCGGGCTTTGTATATACATTTTTCAACTTTTGTTTAGAAATCAGAAGGGGGTGGATTTGATTCAATTGAGTAGATACTACAATGTCTATTAGAGTACGTTGTCTAAATTCTATTTCTAATAATTGCGCCAATAGTGTTGTTAATAATAGTTGTTTGCGTTCGCTTGCTATTAATGCATCTGTAATGTTAGAAATATTTCGAATTTGTTCGGCAATGTGTTGCTGTCTGGTGATCACGTTGGTTAATGGTTTGTGGAGTTCCTCCAGTGACGTTTTTACGACGCTGATTCGTTGCTTTTCTAGTTTTACTAGTTCTTCTCCATCATGCTCCAATAGATTTAATCTGCTATATAATTCTTGTTCGTTTTTATTATCCATTGTGCCAAACAGTGTGTGCATTGCTTGACCTATCCCATCAAAGAGTAATATTTTGTTTCTTCTAGAAATCAATGATTCGCGAAGGGTTTCTGAGCGGAATTCTAGATTTTCCACAAGGACGTGTATGTGACGTTGCTGTTCTTTGCATCCCGTGTTGTTCACTGAGCACAGTAAATATACAAGTTGTTCAGTGCGTTCAGCGAGGTTTAATTGCGATTGAATATCTCCTAAGTTGAGTTCCGTTACAATATTCCACGTGCTGTGGTAGCTCAGTATGGTTCCTAAGTCTTCCAATAATATCCCTGTGTTTTCAATAGGAGTTGTTGTATAAGGATTGGTTTTGGCTTGAACCGTGATTACAACGGAGATTAGTAGTAAAATCATTGCATTTGCCATGACTGAAAGGGGGAAAAAGAAAAGTTATTCGTAGAATGGTTTTAATCTGTTCTAATGGACATTTACTAGCTTCTTCCCTATCGCAATTGTTGTGTTGACAGGGGAGGTGATTGATTTAACAATATAAGGGCCTACCCATACTTGCACTAATTTATGCTTCCTGTTTTCATTTTTTAATAAAACTTTGTCTCCTATGTGGAAAGATATTGGCTTCGTGTTTTGGTCATAGTATGTTTTTGATTTTACTTTGCTTTTTAATATATTTTTTCGCGCTATCAAATACATTTTCTGAAGCTTATGTTTTAAAAGGAAATAATAATTTTCGTGGTTGTAGATTGGGGTTGGCTCTTTTTTAAGGTTTGAGGGTATTTCTGCTGTAAAACCGAAAAGGCAGTCTATTGGTGTGAGCTTGGTGCTGTCGTGTTCACTATTGTTGTATACAAAGGCTGCGGTTCTTAAAAATTGGTCCCATGATTGTGGGTTGCTATCTACCGTAGAACGTAGATATTCTATCAGCGGTCTATGAGCTCTTTCTAAAGCTCCATTTGACTGGGGATGGTAGGCTGATGTTTGCAGCTTTTTTATATGTAAGAGTTTACATACTCTTTTAAATAGCTCACTTATAAAATTAGCCCCTTGATCTGTCACTACTTGTTTGGGTATTCTTTACCTTGTTATTATTTCATCGAAAAAAATTTTTGCTATTGTTTCCGATTCTATATTGGGTATGGCGTACCAATCTACGAATTTGGTGAGATTGTCCTGGAATGTTAATATGTATTTATTTCCTGAGGATGTTTCTACTAAGGGTCCTACTATATCTAGGTAAATCATATCGAAGGGTTTTTCGGCTATATCAGTGATTACCATGGGCATGCGATGTTTTTGCGAGTTTTTCATTGTTTGACACTTCTTGCATTTCTTGACATTGTTTTTGATATCTTTCAGCATTTTTTTCCATCTATACTGTTTCTTAATTTTTTTGTAAGTTTTTGAGGCTCCTTGGTGTCCTCCAAAGGTGGAGTCATGGAATTCATATAGCACCGCGCTAATTACTTCGGGGGATGTTAGGATAGTTACTTTGGGTGGGCCTTGTAATATATTTTGGGTAGGGTCTGATAGTGCCGAATCATTGCCAATATTATTAGGATTTGTTGTTTCTGGAACTGTATCTGTTACTTGTTTGGTAGCTGGTATATTAATCTGTGAGTCTAACAATTCTTCATTGTTAATCGCTGCAGGTGGTGGTTTGTCTTGTAGCTGCACTTGTTTTTGCACCTGTGCTCGTGTGTCAATGTTGCACTGATTATTTTGTTCAGACTCTTCTAGTGCCTCATGGGGAATTCTGCTCAATGCATCGGCATTAATATTATATTTGCCCGGTTTATACTCTATTTGGTAGTCGAGTTCTGAAAGTTTGCGATGGAACCTTACCAATCGTGTGGTAGGGTCTTTTACATTAAATATTCCTTTTAGAGGTTTGTGGTCAGTATAAACCGTGAAACGCCGGCCTTGTAAGTAGCATCGAAAATTTTTTGCTGCCCACACAATTGCCAGGAGTTCCTTTTCAATGGTCGAATAGTTACGTTCCGCTTTATTTAGTGTGCGACTTGCATATGCTACTGGTTTATCTTTTCCAATTTCTCCCTGTGACAGGACTGCTCCTAACGCTTCATTGCTGGCGTCAGTGGTAAGATTGAATGGCTTAGTGAAATCAAGGTAAGCTGGAAGAGGGGGTTTAATTAAAGAATTTTTTAAAAGTTGGAATGCTTCCATGCATTTGTTAGTCCAAGTATATTTGACACCCTTCCGGAGTAAGTTCGTTAGAGGCTTGGCTATCTTAGAGAAGTCCGGAATAAATTTACGATAGTAATTAGCTAGGCCTAAGAAGGATTGCAGTCGTCTAACTGTATTGGGAACCGGGAAATCTTGAACGCATTGAGTTTTACTGGGATCTGGGCGAGCACCTTTTTGGGAACAAATGTGACCTAAATAGACGACCTCAGGTCGTAAGAATTGACACTTCTCAGGTTTAAGTTTCAGGTTATTCTCTTTAAGTCTGGTGAAAATTTTTCGCAGTTTGCTGATATGGTCTTCTAAATTTTTTCCATAAACTACTATATCATCCAGGTAGACAAAACAATCAAATCCTTGTAGACCGGTTAGGATATAATTCATCAGTCTTTGGAATGTGGCGGGTGCCCCTTTTAATCCAAATGGCATTCGCTTAAATTCATAGTGGCCATAACTTGTACTGAAAGCTGTTTTAGGTCGATCTTTAGGTTGCACGAGCACTTGGTGGTACCCGCTAGCTAAATCGAGGGTGCTGAAGTAACGTGAGTGGCCAAGTTGGTCTAAGATGTCCTCAATTCGTGGTAGTGGAAAGGCATCTCCTATTGTTTTGTCGTTCAATTTTCTGAAATCGACTACAACTCGCCATTTCTTTTCCCCGTCGGCGCCTGCTTTCTTGGGCACTACCAAGAGAAGGGAATTCCAGGGGCTTTTGCTTTGTTGGACGATGTCACTGTCCAACATTTCTTTCAGTTGTTCATTTATTATTTCCTTCTGAGGTTGACTTAGCCGGTACATCTTTTGGTTAATTGGGGCTTGGTTGGCTATTAGCGGGATTTCATGAGTCATTGCTTTTGTATAGGTGAGTTTGTCACCTGGTGAATGGAAAATTTCGTTGAAGTCTTGACAAAGTTTTGTTATTGCCGCTTTTTCTTCGGGATTTAAATGTTCATATAGTGAGAGTTGTTGCTTCAGCTTTGCGTTCCGCATTATTACTTCTGGGTGAAAGCTAGCTTTATTAGATGCCAACGTAAGTTGGTTTATTTGTTTATTACCCGTAATGCTTGGGTTAGGATTGTATTCCCTTTCTGGCATTCATTCAATGCCTGGAGCACCAATTGCAGCTGAGTAATTGTAACAGGGGACTCATTGGAGTTAAGGATACTGACCACTGTTTTTGATGGGCCAACCAGACAGTTTGCCAAAAATACTCCGGGTTCCATCTCTTGCGAGAGACAGAGCATTTCTTGTGCTAAATGTATCGGTACCTCTACTATATTTTGGGTTCGGGGGTACATAATAATGGCCTTTTCTAAAGTAACCTTATGTATCCCTTCTAAATTACCCCTAGTGGGTGCCTTTACTATTTCGCAGTCACTGTTTTCATCACTCTGTAGCCCTCTTTGTTGTGTCACGCCTGCTGAAAGCTTTTTGGGTATCACTATATCGCCATTCGACGTCACCGTTTGAGCCTGATGACTATTCGCTGTGTCTGCTTGAATTTTCAGTGGGACTGAAAATTCCTTACAGTTAAATTCCGTGCGAGGAAACTTGAGTGTCTGATTTGGTCCTTCGATATCACAATTTTTTGCTAAAAAATCGTTTTTTAGCAAGCCGTCATTGGGTATTCCTGGTGTTGTGTCTACAACTTGGAAAGTGCAAGGTAGCGCGGAAGAGAGGGTAAAGTTGCCTTGCGTTACTCCTAGGGTTTTACCTTTTCCAAAGGGGCTTAGCAGTGTTATTTTTTGCTCGGGGATTATTAAACAGGAATCGTTTAACGCGGTTCTTTTGATTATACTGACTTCTGCGCCAGTGTCTTTTGTTAGGGTTGTATAATCTTGAATTCCTATATCTAAGGGTAGCTTTACTGTAACTAGTTTAGAATCATGGTTCATATTCTCTCTTTTTATTATTTTTTGCTTGTTTTCTTTTGAGGAATTTAGCTCCATTACTTGAGTAGGTTTAGTAATGACCACTTTTTCTGCTCTTAATTTTAAAGTCGATTCGGGGGTTTCCGGCTCGACTGTTGTCCGTTTCCCTGGGTTTTTGCTTCCCATTTTTCCTTTTGACGACATGTGCTTACGGTATGACTTGTACGACCGCAAAAATCACATGGTGCTTGTACCCTGTAAACTTTTTTTGTATTGCTGATGTTGAGTTGGGTGCTGGGTGGGTTTGCATTACAGTCCCTCAGATCGTGTCCATATTCTTTACAGTTTGGGCAAAAAGGGGTATTTTTCCTGTGGTAACAGTCTCTGTAGGTGTGCCCCTTTCTCTTGCAAAAATTGCAAGTAATGTTTGAATATTTATTAGGCTTCCCTACATTCGTATTTGAAGTGACTGGAGCTTGTTGTTGAAAGGGTGCAACGTAGGGGTTAAGTTGAAATGTTGTGGGGTTAAAGGAAATAGGAGCTGGGGTGGGTAGAAAATTTAAATATGGTTGACCGCAGTTTGGTTGGAAGGGGACAGCTCCCTGTTGAAGTTTTTCCCTATCTAACGCCTTGGAGACTAGTTCCTTGAAAGTAGTTTCCTCGTTATTGAGCAGATACTGACAGAAATGAGGATCAGTAACTCCACTTCTAAGCCTTCCTTTTGCAAAATCCTCAAAATGTAGACTGATTACCTTAGTAACTTGTTCGCCATATTTGATTAACGCAGCTTCCTGGCACCGCTTTAGTAGCTGTCGCAGGCGTGATGTAAAAGCCGCGAGAGTCTCGGAAGAACCTTGTTTAGCCGTAATCAATCCATTTATCAAATCTTGGTAAGTCTCTCTTGGTAGATAGACTTGGTTTAGGAGTTTTTCGGCAGCTTCGATGGTCGTGGGGAAGTTTGAGGCAATGAGTTGGTATGCTTCACCGCGGAGACGCGTGGGGAAAATTTGCATAAAGGCCGACTGTTCCGGGGAACTCAGGCATTGCCAGACTCTTTTGCTACAGCCTATGAATGTTTTTAGCTCAAGAATCAATGTAGGGGTTGGGCCTCCTGAGAAAACGGGTATCATTTGCCCCATTAATTTGGCACTTTTGTATAGTCTGCCATATTGCTGGTTTTTAATACAGATTTTTCAGAGGTTTTATCGTTTGTCATGAGGCTGTGCCGCAAGGAAGGGGGTGTTTGCAGAACGTTATATGATTCGAAGGAAAACTTAAAGTCTTGGGACGTAAGGGCTGGTTTAAACGATTGCGATAGGTCTCGAGGACTGATTTCTTGACCTAACGAGATTTCACAAAATCGTTGGATTTCTTCTTTAAACCGTTCTGTATTTTCGCGAAAGTGTATGACTCTCTCGAGTCTTTTGTTATGTATTTGGCTTATAGTATCTGTTAATTTGATAATAGATGCTAATTCCTGGGTCGCAAGTTCTCGTGTGACTCCAAATTGGGTTTCTAATAAAGATGATTCTGACTTACTTCTAATTGGTTGTAGAGTTCGACCACTTCTTAATGTTAAACCAGTACTTTTACCGGTTGGAGTAGATTGATGGTGGATATCGTTGTCGTTGAAAGTTCTTTCGTTCATAAGTTCAATTTGTTAGTCAGCGTATAAACACCGTCGTATAACTATTAATTGATAAGGGTGTATTTGTCTTGTAGCTTGCGTGTGAATTCTTTTATCGGGTATTTTCAGCACAGTTTAGTGTAGGGTTTTTTTTTTAACCTTTCCATCAAACTTTTCTTCTCACTGAAATAAGGGAATGTTATTGGTTAATGATTATACTATTACTAGTGCTTTTTGTTATAGCTTGGTTCTTCTATCTGGAGTTGAAGTTTAAGTATGGGCCGTGAGTACAGGAGTGTAAGGAGACGATATTGCAAGAATAAGTAGGAACGGATTCCGGAGGCTCCATGAGATTATGGCACCCAGTTTTATTGTGATGCAGTAAAAATATTGCAGTCCACGCAAACCGAAATCCTACCGGCTGCGCCAATTGTTACGACCCTGCGATGCTATCCATGGGTTGTATGCAACATCATCTGTCGTCCCTACACTTACCTATATCCTGTGCCTCTACTTTTTCCTTTCAGGCAAAATATTAGTTTGTATATTTACCTAGTAATTCTAGAGCGTCTAGGCACGTATATAGTTAAGGCGATCAACGCCGGATTGATTGTCTTCATGGAAGAAAACAGAGGCGAACTCACCGATTTAAGTTAGACCAAGAAGTGATTTATTTCCACATCGACTTATCCTATTTATACAATTTTACTTCGTCTTCAATACAAATACATATTCAATTTCTTAACATATTCTAAACATATTTTGTCTACTCTAGCAAAAACATTTCACATACAATTTCCTATCTCTAATATTCTTTCCCGAAAAACTATGCAAAAAAAATTCACATTCTTATTAGCAATTCTTCACGATGCATTTCCCATGTTGAAAGCATTATTCAAAAAAAATCTACATTCGTAATAGCAATACCAAATATATTGCATTTCTCATATTGATAAAAAAAACTTTAACTCAAGGGAAGCGAAAGTGTTGAAGGCAATTTGTTTTTGTTTGTAGCGTGTGCCTTTAACACTTTCATGTAATTTAATACGCGATAGTCTTCGTTCATTATACGTTTGTGCTGTTGTACATATGAAACCATGTGTACACAGAATTATCTTTGTTCGTTGTACGTTAGTAATGCTGTACATATGAAACCATGTGTGTACGGAAATGTTTATACGTACGAACGTGTTTTCATATGGGGCGAATGGTAATGTACGGTTAAAAGATGTTCATTGTTTACGATTTGCTGTCGATTTTAATGAATGCATTACAATTTTCCTTTCCGTAATTCTTCAAGAAAATTCATATGCAAGTTCAAGCTCAACTTGACACTTTTCATAACATTTTCATTGACGGTGAACATCTTCTTTACCGTGATTCTTTATTAAAATCCGTATGCAAGTCCAAGTTTAACCCGATACTTTTCATAACATTTACATTGACGGTGAACATCTTCTTTACCGTGATTCTTTATTAAAATCCGTATGCAAGTCCAAGTTTAACCCGATACTTTTCATAACATTTACATTGACGGTGAACATCTTCTTTACCGTGATTCTTTATTAAAATCTTGGCGCAAGTTTCTTACAGAGCAAAATACATTACGAACAAAACGACTATACGTCTCGGGTATTCCATCACTCGTCGTACGGAAAGAGTTTCAAGACGCTTGATTCATGAGGAAATTTAACCAAAACAATAACAAATGTGGACATGTGTCCATAGTGGCACGAGCCAATGCTTTTGCTTTCAGTTCCGCCGAGTGTTATTTGAGCTGGGAATCCCCTTCGTGGTGACGTATGTGGTGAATGAATGAAAAGTTATTCGTAGAATGGTTTTAATCTGTTCTAATGGACATTTACTAGCTTCTTCCCTATCGCAATTGTTGTGTTGACAGGGGAGGTGATTGATTTAACAATATAAGGGCCTACCCATACTTGCACTAATTTATGCTTCCTGTTTTCATTTTTTAATAAAACTTTGTCTCCTATGTGGAAAGATATTGGCTTCGTGTTTTGGTCATAGTATGTTTTTGATTTTACTTTGCTTTTTAATATATTTTTTCGCGCTATCAAATACATTTTCTGAAGCTTATGTTTTAAAAGGAAATAATAATTTTCGTGGTTGTAGATTGGGGTTGGCTCTTTTTTAAGGTTTGAGGGTATTTCTGCTGTAAAACCGAAAAGGCAGTCTATTGGTGTGAGCTTGGTGCTGTCGTGTTCACTATTGTTGTATACAAAGGCTGCGGTTCTTAAAAATTGGTCCCATGATTGTGGGTTGCTATCTACCGTAGAACGTAGATATTCTATCAGCGGTCTATGAGCTCTTTCTAAAGCTCCATTTGACTGGGGATGGTAGGCTGATGTTTGCAGCTTTTTTATATGTAAGAGTTTACATACTCTTTTAAATAGCTCACTTATAAAATTAGCCCCTTGATCTGTCACTACTTGTTTGGGTATTCTTTACCTTGTTATTATTTCATCGAAAAAAATTTTTGCTATTGTTTCCGATTCTATATTGGGTATGGCGTACCAATCTACGAATTTGGTGAGATTGTCCTGGAATGTTAATATGTATTTATTTCCTGAGGATGTTTCTACTAAGGGTCCTACTATATCTAGGTAAATCATATCGAAGGGTTTTTCGGCTATATCAGTGATTACCATGGGCATGCGATGTTTTTGCGAGTTTTTCATTGTTTGACACTTCTTGCATTTCTTGACATTGTTTTTGATATCTTTCAGCATTTTTTTCCATCTATACTGTTTCTTAATTTTTTTGTAAGTTTTTGAGGCTCCTTGGTGTCCTCCAAAGGTGGAGTCATGGAATTCATATAGCACCGCGCTAATTACTTCGGGGGATGTTAGGATAGTTACTTTGGGTGGGCCTTGTAATATATTTTGGGTAGGGTCTGATAGTGCCGAATCATTGCCAATATTATTAGGATTTGTTGTTTCTGGAACTGTATCTGTTACTTGTTTGGTAGCTGGTATATTAATCTGTGAGTCTAACAATTCTTCATTGTTAATCGCTGCAGGTGGTGGTTTGTCTTGTAGCTGCACTTGTTTTTGCACCTGTGCTCGTGTGTCAATGTTGCACTGATTATTTTGTTCAGACTCTTCTAGTGCCTCATGGGGAATTCTGCTCAATGCATCGGCATTAATATTATATTTGCCCGGTTTATACTCTATTTGGTAGTCGAGTTCTGAAAGTTTGCGATGGAACCTTACCAATCGTGTGGTAGGGTCTTTTACATTAAATATTCCTTTTAGAGGTTTGTGGTCAGTATAAACCGTGAAACGCCGGCCTTGTAAGTAGCATCGAAAATTTTTTGCTGCCCACACAATTGCCAGGAGTTCCTTTTCAATGGTCGAATAGTTACGTTCCGCTTTATTTAGTGTGCGACTTGCATATGCTACTGGTTTATCTTTTCCAATTTCTCCCTGTGACAGGACTGCTCCTAACGCTTCATTGCTGGCGTCAGTGGTAAGATTGAATGGCTTAGTGAAATCAAGGTAAGCTGGAAGAGGGGGTTTAATTAAAGAATTTTTTAAAAGTTGGAATGCTTCCATGCATTTGTTAGTCCAAGTATATTTGACACCCTTCCGGAGTAAGTTCGTTAGAGGCTTGGCTATCTTAGAGAAGTCCGGAATAAATTTACGATAGTAATTAGCTAGGCCTAAGAAGGATTGCAGTCGTCTAACTGTATTGGGAACCGGGAAATCTTGAACGCATTGAGTTTTACTGGGATCTGGGCGAGCACCTTTTTGGGAACAAATGTGACCTAAATAGACGACCTCAGGTCGTAAGAATTGACACTTCTCAGGTTTAAGTTTCAGGTTATTCTCTTTAAGTCTGGTGAAAATTTTTCGCAGTTTGCTGATATGGTCTTCTAAATTTTTTCCATAAACTACTATATCATCCAGGTAGACAAAACAATCAAATCCTTGTAGACCGGTTAGGATATAATTCATCAGTCTTTGGAATGTGGCGGGTGCCCCTTTTAATCCAAATGGCATTCGCTTAAATTCATAGTGGCCATAACTTGTACTGAAAGCTGTTTTAGGTCGATCTTTAGGTTGCACGAGCACTTGGTGGTACCCGCTAGCTAAATCGAGGGTGCTGAAGTAACGTGAGTGGCCAAGTTGGTCTAAGATGTCCTCAATTCGTGGTAGTGGAAAGGCATCTCCTATTGTTTTGTCGTTCAATTTTCTGAAATCGACTACAACTCGCCATTTCTTTTCCCCGTCGGCGCCTGCTTTCTTGGGCACTACCAAGAGAAGGGAATTCCAGGGGCTTTTGCTTTGTTGGACGATGTCACTGTCCAACATTTCTTTCAGTTGTTCATTTATTATTTCCTTCTGAGGTTGACTTAGCCGGTACATCTTTTGGTTAATTGGGGCTTGGTTGGCTATTAGCGGGATTTCATGAGTCATTGCTTTTGTATAGGTGAGTTTGTCACCTGGTGAATGGAAAATTTCGTTGAAGTCTTGACAAAGTTTTGTTATTGCCGCTTTTTCTTCGGGATTTAAATGTTCATATAGTGAGAGTTGTTGCTTCAGCTTTGCGTTCCGCATTATTACTTCTGGGTGAAAGCTAGCTTTATTAGATGCCAACGTAAGTTGGTTTATTTGTTTATTACCCGTAATGCTTGGGTTAGGATTGTATTCCCTTTCTGGCATTCATTCAATGCCTGGAGCACCAATTGCAGCTGAGTAATTGTAACAGGGGACTCATTGGAGTTAAGGATACTGACCACTGTTTTTGATGGGCCAACCAGACAGTTTGCCAAAAATACTCCGGGTTCCATCTCTTGCGAGAGACAGAGCATTTCTTGTGCTAAATGTATCGGTACCTCTACTATATTTTGGGTTCGGGGGTACATAATAATGGCCTTTTCTAAAGTAACCTTATGTATCCCTTCTAAATTACCCCTAGTGGGTGCCTTTACTATTTCGCAGTCACTGTTTTCATCACTCTGTAGCCCTCTTTGTTGTGTCACGCCTGCTGAAAGCTTTTTGGGTATCACTATATCGCCATTCGACGTCACCGTTTGAGCCTGATGACTATTCGCTGTGTCTGCTTGAATTTTCAGTGGGACTGAAAATTCCTTACAGTTAAATTCCGTGCGAGGAAACTTGAGTGTCTGATTTGGTCCTTCGATATCACAATTTTTTGCTAAAAAATCGTTTTTTAGCAAGCCGTCATTGGGTATTCCTGGTGTTGTGTCTACAACTTGGAAAGTGCAAGGTAGCGCGGAAGAGAGGGTAAAGTTGCCTTGCGTTACTCCTAGGGTTTTACCTTTTCCAAAGGGGCTTAGCAGTGTTATTTTTTGCTCGGGGATTATTAAACAGGAATCGTTTAACGCGGTTCTTTTGATTATACTGACTTCTGCGCCAGTGTCTTTTGTTAGGGTTGTATAATCTTGAATTCCTATATCTAAGGGTAGCTTTACTGTAACTAGTTTAGAATCATGGTTCATATTCTCTCTTTTTATTATTTTTTGCTTGTTTTCTTTTGAGGAATTTAGCTCCATTACTTGAGTAGGTTTAGTAATGACCACTTTTTCTGCTCTTAATTTTAAAGTCGATTCGGGGGTTTCCGGCTCGACTGTTGTCCGTTTCCCTGGGTTTTTGCTTCCCATTTTTCCTTTTGACGACATGTGCTTACGGTATGACTTGTACGACCGCAAAAATCACATGGTGCTTGTACCCTGTAAACTTTTTTTGTATTGCTGATGTTGAGTTGGGTGCTGGGTGGGTTTGCATTACAGTCCCTCAGATCGTGTCCATATTCTTTACAGTTTGGGCAAAAAGGGGTATTTTTCCTGTGGTAACAGTCTCTGTAGGTGTGCCCCTTTCTCTTGCAAAAATTGCAAGTAATGTTTGAATATTTATTAGGCTTCCCTACATTCGTATTTGAAGTGACTGGAGCTTGTTGTTGAAAGGGTGCAACGTAGGGGTTAAGTTGAAATGTTGTGGGGTTAAAGGAAATAGGAGCTGGGGTGGGTAGAAAATTTAAATATGGTTGACCGCAGTTTGGTTGGAAGGGGACAGCTCCCTGTTGAAGTTTTTCCCTATCTAACGCCTTGGAGACTAGTTCCTTGAAAGTAGTTTCCTCGTTATTGAGCAGATACTGACAGAAATGAGGATCAGTAACTCCACTTCTAAGCCTTCCTTTTGCAAAATCCTCAAAATGTAGACTGATTACCTTAGTAACTTGTTCGCCATATTTGATTAACGCAGCTTCCTGGCACCGCTTTAGTAGCTGTCGCAGGCGTGATGTAAAAGCCGCGAGAGTCTCGGAAGAACCTTGTTTAGCCGTAATCAATCCATTTATCAAATCTTGGTAAGTCTCTCTTGGTAGATAGACTTGGTTTAGGAGTTTTTCGGCAGCTTCGATGGTCGTGGGGAAGTTTGAGGCAATGAGTTGGTATGCTTCACCGCGGAGACGCGTGGGGAAAATTTGCATAAAGGCCGACTGTTCCGGGGAACTCAGGCATTGCCAGACTCTTTTGCTACAGCCTATGAATGTTTTTAGCTCAAGAATCAATGTAGGGGTTGGGCCTCCTGAGAAAACGGGTATCATTTGCCCCATTAATTTGGCACTTTTGTATAGTCTGCCATATTGCTGGTTTTTAATACAGATTTTTCAGAGGTTTTATCGTTTGTCATGAGGCTGTGCCGCAAGGAAGGGGGTGTTTGCAGAACGTTATATGATTCGAAGGAAAACTTAAAGTCTTGGGACGTAAGGGCTGGTTTAAACGATTGCGATAGGTCTCGAGGACTGATTTCTTGACCTAACGAGATTTCACAAAATCGTTGGATTTCTTCTTTAAACCGTTCTGTATTTTCGCGAAAGTGTATGACTCTCTCGAGTCTTTTGTTATGTATTTGGCTTATAGTATCTGTTAATTTGATAATAGATGCTAATTCCTGGGTCGCAAGTTCTCGTGTGACTCCAAATTGGGTTTCTAATAAAGATGATTCTGACTTACTTCTAATTGGTTGTAGAGTTCGACCACTTCTTAATGTTAAACCAGTACTTTTACCGGTTGGAGTAGATTGATGGTGGATATCGTTGTCGTTGAAAGTTCTTTCGTTCATAAGTTCAATTTGTTAGTCAGCGTATAAACACCGTCGTATAACTATTAATTGATAAGGGTGTATTTGTCTTGTAGCTTGCGTGTGAATTCTTTTATCGGGTATTTTCAGCACAGTTTAGTGTAGGGTTTTTTTTTTAACCTTTCCATCAAACTTTTCTTCTCACTGAAATAAGGGAATGTTATTGGTTAATGATTATACTATTACTAGTGCTTTTTGTTATAGCTTGGTTCTTCTATCTGGAGTTGAAGTTTAAGTATGGGCCGTGAGTACAGGAGTGTAAGGAGACGATATTGCAAGAATAAGTAGGAACGGATTCCGGAGGCTCCATGAGATTATGGCACCCAGTTTTATTGTGATGCAGTAAAAATATTGCAGTCCACGCAAACCGAAATCCTACCGGCTGCGCCAATTGTTACGACCCTGCGATGCTATCCATGGGTTGTATGCAACATCATCTGTCGTCCCTACACTTACCTATATCCTGTGCCTCTACTTTTTCCTTTCAGGCAAAATATTAGTTTGTATATTTACCTAGTAATTCTAGAGCGTCTAGGCACGTATATAGTTAAGGCGATCAACGCCGGATTGATTGTCTTCATGGAAGAAAACAGAGGCGAACTCACCGATTTAAGTTAGACCAAGAAGTGATTTATTTCCACATCGACTTATCCTATTTATACAATTTTACTTCGTCTTCAATACAAATACATATTCAATTTCTTAACATATTCTAAACATATTTTGTCTACTCTAGCAAAAACATTTCACATACAATTTCCTATCTCTAATATTCTTTCCCGAAAAACTATGCAAAAAAAATTCACATTCTTATTAGCAATTCTTCACGATGCATTTCCCATGTTGAAAGCATTATTCAAAAAAAATCTACATTCGTAATAGCAATACCAAATATATTGCATTTCTCATATTGATAAAAAAAACTTTAACTCAAGGGAAGCGAAAGTGTTGAAGGCAATTTGTTTTTGTTTGTAGCGTGTGCCTTTAACACTTTCATGTAATTTAATACGCGATAGTCTTCGTTCATTATACGTTTGTGCTGTTGTACATATGAAACCATGTGTACACAGAATTATCTTTGTTCGTTGTACGTTAGTAATGCTGTACATATGAAACCATGTGTGTACGGAAATGTTTATACGTACGAACGTGTTTTCATATGGGGCGAATGGTAATGTACGGTTAAAAGATGTTCATTGTTTACGATTTGCTGTCGATTTTAATGAATGCATTACAATTTTCCTTTCCGTAATTCTTCAAGAAAATTCATATGCAAGTTCAAGCTCAACTTGACACTTTTCATAACATTTTCATTGACGGTGAACATCTTCTTTACCGTGATTCTTTATTAAAATCCGTATGCAAGTCCAAGTTTAACCCGATACTTTTCATAACATTTACATTGACGGTGAACATCTTCTTTACCGTGATTCTTTATTAAAATCCGTATGCAAGTCCAAGTTTAACCCGATACTTTTCATAACATTTACATTGACGGTGAACATCTTCTTTACCGTGATTCTTTATTAAAATCTTGGCGCAAGTTTCTTACAGAGCAAAATACATTACGAACAAAACGACTATACGTCTCGGGTATTCCATCACTCGTCGTACGGAAAGAGTTTCAAGACGCTTGATTCATGAGGAAATTTAACCAAAACAATAACAAATGTGGACATGTGTCCATAGTGGCACGAGCCAATGCTTTTGCTTTCAGTTCCGCCGAGTGTTATTTGAGCTGGGAATCCCCTTCGTGGTGACGTATGTGGTGAATGAATGTTTGGATAATTTAGTGGTCGCTCAAAATGCTTAAATGGACAAATGAAGGCTTTTTAAAATGTTATCGATATTTATTTTTATGGCGTACTCATCTCAATCAGACTTGGGGTGATATTTAGCGGAAGACACTTACAGAGGAACCTTTAGCAAATGCTTTGGCATTTTACTACATGGGAGCTGGAATAGTTCCTTCTGTTCAGCGTGTCTTTTAGGGCGTAACAACAAAGTAAGATTGCAAATCTGAACCCATTCTTAGATAGCGACGGAGTACTACGCGTCGGGGGACGTTTAGGACATGCGACATTGTCTTACTCTGAAATCCATCCGATTATCGTTCCGAGATCTGGCAAGTTCACTGACTTATTGCAACATCAAGTACATCAAGTTACTCTACATGGACAGACCCAAGCGATGTTGACATACTTGAGAAGAACGTTTTGGCTGATCGACGCTCGTAGGGTAGTCAAGAAAAGTGTACACCAGTGCATCAAATGTTTTCGCGTGAATGCGAAGACTTCCTCACAGCTCATGGGCAACCTACCAGCACCGAGAGTTAACGTTGTTCGCCCGTTCACTCACGTCGGAGTGGATTATTGCGGTCCCTTCGAATTACGACACCGTCTAGGCTGTGAAAGCTCGACTTACAAAGGATACGTCGCCATTTTCATATGTCTGACAGTCAAAGCGAAAACTGTGGGACAAATTTCGTGGGGGCCGACACACATCTAAGAAAGGTACTGCAGCACCACAAAGACGTTGCAGAATTTCTCGCTAACCAAGGGATCACATGGCATTTTAATCCTCCGGCATCACCCCATTTTGGAGGACTCTGGGAGGCCGGCGACAAGTCAACCAAGTTCCATTTACGAAGAGTGCTAAGAAATGCTACGCTAACTTTTGAAGAGCTAACGACTACGATGACGCAGATAGAAGCCTGTCTTAATTCGAGACCGTTGTGCCCGCTTTCAGATGATCCGATGGACACTACGGCACTTACGCCAGCACACTTCCTGATTGGCGACACGTTGTTAGCACCTCCTGAAGCAGACCTCACGGAAACTAACATCAATCGACTCGATAGATGGCAACTGATGCAACGTCTAGCACAAACGTTTTGGCAACGCTGGAGGAGCGAATACCTCACCAGACTACAACAGAGACCGAAGTGAACTCATCGACAACACAACCCCAAGGTCGGAGATTTGTGCTTACTCAAAGAGGAGAAATTACACCCATACAAATGGCCATTAGCCAGGGTGACTGCTTTACATCCCGGGTCAGATAACCTAGTACGAGTGGTAACACTGCACGCAAAGGGCAACACATATAAACGCGCAATCACCAAGATAGCATTACTGCCTACCCCAGAACACACTTAACCGATTTGCTTAAACCCCTAACTCTCTTTAACTACCGTTAATAACCTCTAATCGAATTCATACAACCCATCACCACACTCCGTTTCCCCAATTTGCACGGTTCAATCTCCAGACACCCGGACTGCCCGAACGTAGCAGCGGTGAACAGCCAACATCGTTGGTTGAGCTTCACTCTGTTATTCCGAGCACCTTATGTTGCAGATTAGTGGGAAATTGCGGTAATCAGCGGATGCAACCTAGCTGGACAGACACGGAGTTCAACAGTTCATATGTGTTAACAAATCATTTATTTCTTTTTATAATCATAGGACGTTCCGCGCCTTACGGTCGCAGTGGGGGGAGTATGTTTAGGATTCAACAGCAACTTCCACAGTCGACTATTCACCCACTCCCATCACGAATGGGCAATCAGTCATCAACGCGTCGTTAGCATCAACATCATCATCCTGACACGACAACAAACCCCAATGCAATTAACAATACAAACACAGCAACTGATCTTTGCATAATTGATCGAGTAATCTGCGCTGGCGAGCAAGTGCTGACGGAGCAGGCAGTTCGTGAGCGATCAGTGAGGACGACAGTCAAGTGATCATCAAAGGTGTAGAGATAATTATAGTTGAAGTTTGGTCGAAATATTTAATGAATAAACACTGTGTCGTGCGTGTTGAAAAATAGGTCTTTGCTCTTATCTTGTCAATTTTCAAATTGGAATTCAAGTGCAAAACTTCGTTTGCCGATAATCCACCAACATACAAACAAGTGCGTTGCTGGAAAAACGGCCGTTTTTCATACTTTCTCCAATTTTAATATACGGGGTGTCAAAAGAAAGCTAGTGATGAGTAGAATTCAATAAAAGTGCATTCAGTTACCTTCGCGATACCTGCAATTGCAGTTTTTTGCGTGGTTGGGATACTTTCGATTCCGAAACCATACAGCTGTAAAATCATCGGAAACGGGAGTCGAAAGTGCCTGAATATCAATATCGCGCTGTTGAGTGCTCAGGAACATAAAAAAAATTAAAGATCTTCACGACAACGATATTCTGGAGTTCCTCGGAAAACGATCGGATTAAAAGGAGTGCGTTGCTGGAAAAATGGCCGTTTTTCATACTTTCTCCAATTTCAATATATGGGGTGTCAAACGAAAGCTAGTGATGAGTAGAATTCAATAAAAGTGCATTCAGGCAGCTTTGCGATACCTGCAATTGCAGTTTTTTGCGTGGTCGGGATACTTTTGATTCCGAAACCATACAGCTGTAAAATCATCGGAAACTGGAGTCGGAAGTGCCTGAGAATCAAAATCGCGCTGTTATTGTGCTCAGGAACATAAAAAAATTAAAGATCTTCACAACAACGATATTCTGGAGTTCCTCGGAAAACAATTGGATTACAAGGAGTGCGTTGCTGGAAAAACGGCCGTTTTTCATACTTTCTCCAATTTCAATATATGGGGTGTCAAACGAAAGCTAATGATGAGAAGAATTCAATAAAAGTGCATTCAGGCAGCTTCGCGACAGCTGATATTGCAGTTTTTTGCGTGGTTGGGATACTTTTGATTCCGAAACCATACAGCTGTAAAATCATCGGGAACGGGAGTCGGAAGTGCCTGAATATCAAAATCGCGCTGTTATCGTACTCAGGAACATAATAAAATTAAAGATCTTCACAACAACGATGTTCTGGAGTTCCTCGAAAAACGATTGGATTAAAAGGAGTGCGTTGCTGGAAAAACGGCCGTTTTTCATACTTTCTCCAATTTCAATATATGGGGTGTCAAACGAAAGCTAGTGATGAGTAGAATTCAATAAAAGTGCATTCAGGCAGCTTCGCGATACCTGCAATTGCAGTTTTTTGCGTGGTTGGGATACTTTTGATTCCGAAACCATACAGCTGTAAAATCATCGGAAAAGGGAGTCGGAAGTGCCTGAATATCAAAAGCGCGCTGTTATTGTACTCAGGAACATAAAAAAATTAAAGATCTTCACTACAACGATATTCTGGAGTTCCTCGGAAAACGATCGGATTGCAAGGAGTGCGTTGCTGGAAAACGGCCCTTTTTCATACTTCCTGCAATTTCAATATATGGGGTGTCAAACGAAAGCTAGTGATGAGTAGAATTCAATAAAAGTGCATTCAGGCAGCTTCGCTATAGATGCAATTGCAGTTTATTGCGTGGTTGGGATACTTTTGATTCCGAAACCATACAGCTGTAAAATCATCGGAAGCGGGAGTCGGAAGTGCCTGAATATCAAAATCGCGCTGTTATTGTACTCAGGAATATAAAAAAATTAAAGATCTTCACGACAACGATATTCTGGATTTCCTCGGAAAACGATCGGATTAAAAGGAGTGCGTAGGTGGAAAAACGGCCGTTCTTCATACTTTCTCCAATTTCAATATATGGGGTGTCAAACGAAAGCTAGTGATGAGTAGAATTCAATAAAAGTGCATTCAGGCAGCTTCGCGATAGCTGCAATTGCAGTTTTTTGCGTGGTTGGGATACTTTTGATTTCGAAACCGTACAGTTGTAAAATCATCGGAAATGCTAGTCGGAAGTGCCTCAATATGATAATCACGCTGTTATTGAGCTCAGGAACATAAAAAAATTAAAGATCTTCACTACAAAGATATTCTGGAGTTCCTCGGAAAACGATCGGATTGCAAGGAGGGCGTTGCTAGAAAAACGGCCGTTTTTCATACTTTCTCCAATTCGAATATATGCGGTGTCAAACGAAAGCTAGTGATGAGTAGAATTCAATAAAAGTGCATTCAGTCAGCATCGCGATACCTGCAATTGCAGTTTTTTGCGTGGTTGGGATACTTTTGATTCCGAAACCATACAGCTGTAAAATCATCGGAAACGGGAATCGGAAGTGCCTGAATATCAAAATCGCGCTGTTATTGTACTTAGGAACATAAAAAAATTAAAGATCTTCACTACAACGATATTCTGGAGCTCCTCGCAAAACGATAGGATTAAAAGGAGTGCGTTGCTGGAATAACGGCAGTTTTTCATACCTTCTCCAATTTCATTATATGGGGTGTCAAACGAAAGCTAGTGATGAGTAGAATTCAATGAAAGTGCATTCACGCAGCTTCGCGATACCTGCAATTGCAGTTTTTTGCATGGTTGGGATACTTTTGATTCCGAAACCATACAGTTGTAAAATCATCGGAAACGGGAGTCGGAAGTGCCTCAATTTGAAAATCGCGCTGTTATTGTACTCAGGAACATAAAAAATTAAAGATCTTCACTACAACGATATTCTGGAGTTCCTTGGAAAGCGATCGGATTGCAAGGAGTGCGTTGCTGGAAAAACGGCCGTTTTTCATACTTTCTCCAATTTTAATATATGGGGTGTCAAAGGAAACCTAGTGATGAGTAAAATTCAATAAAAGTGCATTCAGGCAACTTCGCGATAGCTGCAATTGCAGTTTTTTGCGTGGTTGGGATACTTTTGATTCCGAACTCAGACAGCTGTAAAGTCATCGAAAACGGGAGTCGAAAGTGCCTGAATATCAAAATCGCGCTGTTATTGTACTCAAGAACATAAAAAAAGTAAACATCTTCACTGCAACGATATTCTGGAGTTCCTCGGAAAACGATCGGATCAAGAGGAGTGCGTTGCTTGAAAAACGGCCGTTTTTCATACTTTCTCCAATTTCAATATATGGGGTGTCAAACGAAAGCTAGTGATGAGTAATATTCAATGAAAGTGCATTCAGGCAGCCTCGCGATACCTGCAATTGCAGTTTTTTGCGTGGTTGGGATACTTTTGATTCCGAAACCATACAGCTGTAAAGTCATCGGAAACGGGAGTTGGAAGTGCCTGAATATCAAAATCGCGCTGTTATTGTACTAAGGAACATAAAAAACTTAAAGATCTTCACTACAACGATATTCTGGAGTTCCTCGGAAAACGATAGGATGAAAAGGAGTGCGTTGCTGGAAGAACGGCAGTTTTTCATACCTTCTCCAATTTCATTATATGGGGTATCAAACGAAAGCTAGTGATGAGTATAATTCAATAAAAGTGCATTCACGCAGCTTCGCGATACCTGCAATTGCAGTTTTTTGCGTGGTTGGGATACTTTTTATTCCGAAACCATACAGTTGTAAAATCATCGGAAACAGGAGTCGGAAGTGCCTCAATTTGAAAATCGCGCTGTTATTGTACTCAGGAAGATAAAAAATTAAAGATCTTCACTACAACGATATTCTGGAGTTCCTTGGAAAGCGAGCGGATTGCAAGGAGTGCGTTGCTGGAAAAACGGCCGTTCTTCATACTTTCTCCAATTTTAATAGATGGGGTGTCAAAAGAAAGCTAGTGATGAGTAAAATTCAATAAAAGTGCATTCAGTTACCTTCGCGATACCTGCAGTTGCAGTTTTTTGCGTGGTTGGGATACTTTTGAATCCGAAACCATACAGCTGTAAAATCATCGGAAACGGAAGTCGGAAGTGCCTGAATATCAAAATCGCGCTGTTATTGTGCTAAAGAACATAAAAAAATTAAAGATCTTCACTACAACGATATTCTGGAGTTCCTCGGAAAAACGATCGGATTACAAGGAGTGCGTTGCTGGAAAAACGGCCGTTTTTCATACTTTCTCCAATTTGAATATATGGGGTGTCAAACGAAAGCTAGTGATGCGTAGAATTCAATAAAAGTGCATTCAGGCAGCTTCGCTATAGATGCAATTGCAGTTTTTTGCGTGGTTGGGATACTTTTGATTCCGAAACCATACAGCTGTAAAATCATCGGAAGCGGGAGTCGGAAGTGCCTGAATATCAAAATCGCGCTGTTATTGTACTCAGGAACATAAAAAAATTAAAGATCTTCACTTCCACGATATTCTGGAGTTCCTCGGAAAACGATCGGATTGCAAGCAGTGCGTTCTGGAAAAATGGCCGTTTTTCATACATTCTCCAATTTCAATATACGGGGTGTCAAAAGAAAGCTAGTGATGAGTAGAATTCAATAAAAGTGCATTCAGTTACCTTCGCGATACCTGCAATTGCAGTTTTTTGCGTGGTTGGGATACTTTTGATTCCGAAACCATACAGCTGTAAAATCATCGGAAACGGGAGTCGAAAGTGCCTGAATATCAATATCGCGCTGTTAAGTGCTCAGGAACATAAAAAAATTAAAGATCTTCACTACAACGATATTCTGGAGTTCCTCGGAAAACGATCGGATTAAAAGGAGTGCGTTGCTGGAAAAATGGCCGTTTTTCATACATTCTCCAATTTCAATATACGGGGTGTCAAAAGAAAGCTAGTGATGAGTAGAATTCAATAAAAGTGCATTCAGGCAGCTTCGCGATAGCTGATATTGCAGTTTTTTGCGTGGTTGGGATACTTTTGATTCCGAAACCATACAGCTGTAAAATCATCGGGAACGGGAGTCGGAAGTGCCTGAATATCAAAATCGCGCTGTTATCGTACTCAGGAACATAATAAAATTAAAGATCTTCACAACAACGATGTTCTGGAGTTCCTCGAAAAACGATTGGATTAAAACGAGTGCGTTGCTTTAAAAACGGCCGTTTTTCATACTTTCTCCAATTTCAATATATGGGGTGTCAAACGAAAGCTAGTGATGAGTAGAATTCAATAAAAGTGCATTCAGGCAGCTTCGCGATACCTGCAATTGCAGTTTTTTGCGTGGTTGGGATACTTTTGATTCCGAAACGATACAGCTGTAAAATCATCGGAAACGGGAGTCGGAAGTGCCTGAATATCAAAATCGCGCTGTTATTGTACTCAGGAACATAAAAAAATTAAAGATCTTCACTACAACGATATTCTGGAGTTCCTCGGAAAACGATCGGATTACAAGGAGTGCGTTGCTGGAAAAACGGCCGTTTTTCATACTTTCTCCAATTTGAATATATGGGGTGTCAAACGAAAGCTAGTGATGAGTAGAATTCAATAAAAGTGCATTCAGTCAGCATCGCGATACCTGCAATTGCAGTTTTTTGCGTGGTTGGGATACTTTTGATTCCGAAACCATACAGCTGTAAAATGATCGGAAACGGGAATCGGAAGTGCCTGAATATCAAAATCGCGCTGTTATTATACTCAGGAACACAAAAAAATTAAAGATCTTCACTACAACGATATTCTGGAGCTCCTCGCAAAACGATAGGATTAAAAGGAGTGCGTTGCTGGAAAAACGGCAGTTTTTCATACCTTCTCCAATTTCATTATATGGGGTGTCAAACGAAAGCTAGTGATGAGTAGAATTCAATAAAAGTGCATTCACGCAGCTTCGCGATACCTGCAATTGCAGTTTTTTGCGTGGTTGGGATACTTTTGATTCCGAAACCATACAGTTGTAAAATCATCGGAAACGGGAGTCGGAAGTGCCTCAATTTGAAAATCGCGCTGTTATTGTACTCAGGAACATAAAAAATTAAAGATCTTCACTACAACGATATTCTGGAGTTCCTTGGAAAGCGATCGGATTGCAAGGAGTGCGTTGCTGGAAAAACGGCCGTTTTTCATACTTTCTCCAATTTTAATAGATGGGGTGTCAAAAGAAAGCTAGTGATGAGTAGAATTCAATAAAAGTGCATTCAGTTACCTTCGCGATACCTGCAGTTGCAGTTTTTTGCGTGGTTGGGATACTTTTGATTCCGAAACCATACAGCTGTAAAATCATCGGAAACAGAAGTTGGAAGTGCCTGAATATCAAAATCGCGCTGTTATTGTGCTCAAGAACAAAAAAAAATTAAAGATCTTCACTACAACGATATTCTGGAGTTCCTCGGAAAACGATCGGATTAAAAGGAGTGCGTTGCTGGAAAAACAGCCGTTTTTCATACTTTCTCCAATTTGAATATATGGGGTGTCAAACGAAAGCTAGTGATGAGTAAGTTTCAATAAAAGCGCATTCAGGCAGCTTCGCGATACCTGCAATTGCAGTTTTTTGCGAGGTTGGGATACTTTTGATTCCGAAACCATACAGCTGTAAAATCATCGGAAACGGGAGTGGGAAGTGCCTGAATATCAAAATCGCGCTGTTATTGTACTCAGGAACATAAAAAGTTAAAGATCTTCACTAGAACGATATTATGGAGTTCCTCGCAAAACGATCGGATTAAAAGGAGTGCGTTGCTGGAAAAAGGGCTGTTTTTCATACTTTCTCCAATTTCAATATATGGGGTGTCAAAGGAAACCTAGTGATGAGTAAAATTCAATAAAAGTGCATTCAGGCAGCTTCGCGATAGCTGCAATTGCAGTTTTTTGCGTGGTTGGGATACTTTTTATTCCGAAACCAGACAGCTGTAAAATCATCGGAAATGGGAGTCGAAAGTGCCTGAATATCAAAATGGCGCTGTTATTGTACTCAAGAACATAAAAAAAGTAAACATCTTCACTGCAACGATATTCTGGAGTTCCTCGGAAAACGATCGGATCAAAAGGAGTGCGTTGCTTGAAAAACGGCCGTTTTTCATACTTTCTCCAATTTCAATATATGGGGTGTCAAACGAAAGCTAGTGATGAGTAATATTCAATAAAAGTGCATTCAGGCAGCTTCGCGATACCTGCAATTGCAGTTTTTTGCGTGGTTGGGATACTTTTGATTCCGAAACCATACAGCTGTAAAATCATCGGAAACGGGAGTCGGAAGTGCCTGAATATCAAAATCGCGCTGTAATTGTACTAAGGAACATAAAAAACTTAAAGATCTTCACTACAACGATATTCTGGAGTTCCTCGGAAAACGATAGGATGAAAAGGAGTGCGTTGCTGGAAGAACGGCAGTTTTTCATACCTTCTCCAATTTCATTATATGGGGTGTCAAACGAAAGCTAGTGATGAGTATAATTCAATAAAAGTGCATTCACGCAGCTTCGCGATACCTGCAATTGCAGTTTTTTGCGTGGTTGGGATGCTTTTGATTCCGAAACCATACAGTTGTAAAATCATCGGAAACGGGAGTCGGAAGTGCCTCAATTTGAAAATCGCTCTGTTATTGTACTCAGGAAGATAAAAAATTAAAGATCTTCACTACAACGATATTCTGGAGTTCCTTGGAAAGCGATCGGATTGCAAGGAGTGTGTTGCTGGAAAAACGGCCGTTTTTCATACTTTCTCCAATTTTAATAGATGGGGTGTCAAAAGAAAGCTAGTGATGAGTAGAATTCAATTAAAGTGCATTCAGTCAGCATCGCGATACCTGAAGTTGCAGTTTTTTGCGTGGTTGGGATACTTTTGATTCCGAAACCATACAGCTGTAAAATCATCGGAAACGGAAGTCGGAAGTGCCTGAATATCAAAATCGCGCTGTTATTGTACTCAGGGACATAAAAAAATTAAAGATCTTCACTACAGCGATATTCTGGAGTTCCTCGGAAAACGATCGGATTAAAAGGAGTGCGTTGCTGGAAAAACAGCCGTTTTTCATACTTTCTCCAATTCCAATATATGGGGTGTCAAACGAAAGCTAGTGATGAGTAGAATTCAATAAAAGCGCATACAGGCAGCTTCGCGATACCTGCAATTGCAGTTTTTTGCGTGGTTGGGATACTTTTGATTCCGACACCATACAGCTGTAAAATCATCGGAAACGGGAGTCGGAAGTGCCTGAGTATCAAAATCGCGCTGTTATTGTACTCGGGAACATAAAAAGTTAAAGATCTTCACTACAACGATATTATGGAGTTCCTCGCAACACGATCGGATTAAAAGGAGTGCGTTGCTGGAAAAACGGCCGTTTTTCATACTTTCTCCGATTTCAATATATGGGGTGTCAAAGGAAACCTAGTGATGAGTAGAATTCAATAAAAGTGCATTCAGGCAGCTTCGCGATAGCTGCAATTGCAGTTTTTTGCTAGTTGGGATACTTTTGATTCCGAAACCATACAGCTGTAAAATCATCGGAAACGGGAGTCGGAAGTGCCTGAATATCAAAATCGCGCTGTTATTGTACTCAAGAACATAAAATAAGTACACATCTTCACTGCAACGATATTCTGGAGTTCCTCGGAAAACGATCGGATCAAAAGGAGTGCGTTGCTTGAAAAACGGCCGTTTTTCATACTTTCTCCAATTTCAATATATGGGGTGTCAAACGAAAGCTAGTGATGAGTAATATTCAATAAAAGTGCATTCAGGCAGCTTCGCGATACCTGCAATTGCAGTTTTTTGCGTGGTTGGGATACTTTTGATTCCGAAACCATACAGCTGTAAAATCATCGGAAACGGGAGTCGGAAGTGCCTGAATATCAAAATCGCGCTGTTATTGTACTCAGGAACATGAAAAAATTAAAGATCTTCACTACAACGATATTCTGGAGTTCCTCGGAAAACGATCGGATTGCAAGGAATGCGTTGCTGGAAAAACGGCCGTTTTTCATACTTTCTCCAATTTCAATATATGGGGTATCAAACGAAAGCTAGTGATGAGTAGAATTCAATAAAAGTGCATTCAGGCAACTTCGCGATACCTGCAATTGCAGTTTTTTGCGTGGTTGGGATACTTTTGATTCCGAAACCATACAGCTGTAAAATCATCGGAAACGGGAGTCGAAAGTGCCTGAATATCAAAATCGCGCTGTTATTGTACTCAGGAACATAAAAAAAGTAAACATCTTCACTACAACGATATTCTGGAGTTCCTCAGAAAACGATCGGATTGCAAGGAATGCGTTGCTGGAAAAACGGCCGTTTTTCATACTTTCTCCAATTTCAATATATGGGGTATCAAACGAAAGCTAGTGATGAGTAGAATTCAATAAAAGTGCATTCAGGCAACTTCGCGATACCTGCAATTGCAGTTTTTTGCGTGGTTGGGATACTTTTGATTCCGAAACCATACAGCTGTAAAATCATCGGAAACGGGAGTCGGAAGTGCCTGTATATCAAAATCGCGCTGTGATTGTACTCAGGAACATAGAAAAATTAAAGATCTTCACTACAACGATATCCTGGAGTTCCTCGGAAAACGATCGGATTGCAAGGAGTGCGTAGCTGGAAAAACGGCCGTTTTTCATACTTTCTCCAATTTGAATATATGGGGTCTCAAACTACAGCTAGTGATGGGTAGAATTCAATAAAAGTGCACTCAGGCAGCTTCGCGATACCTGCAATTGCAGTTTTTTGCGTGGTTGGCATACTTTTGATTCCGAAACCATACAGCTGTAAAATCATCGGGAACGGGAGTCGGAAGTGCCTGAATATCAAAATCGCGCTGTTATTTTACTCAGGAACATAAACAAATTAAAGATCTTCACTACAACGATATTCTGGAGTTCCTCGGAGAATGATCGGATTACAAGGAGTGCGTTGCTGGAAAAACGGCCGTTTTTCATACTTTCTCCAATTTCAATATATGGGGTGTCAAACGACAGCTAGTGATGGGTAGAATTCAATAAAAGTGCACTCAGGCAGCTTCGCGATACCTGTCATTGCAGTTTTTTGCGTGGTTGGGATACTTTTGATTCCGAAACCATACAGCTGTAAAATCATCGGAAACGGGAGTCGGAAGTGCCTGAATATCAAAATCGCGCTGTTATTTTACTCAGGAACATAAAAAAATTAAAGATCTTCACTTCAACGATATTCTGGAGTTCCTCGGAAAACGATCGGATTAAAAGGAGTGCGTTGCTGGAAAAACGGCCGTTTTTCATACTTTCTCCAATTTCAATATATGGGGTGTCAAACGAAAGCTAGTGATGAGTAGAATTCAATAAAAGTGCATTCAGGCAGCTTCGCGATACCTGCAGTTGCAATATTTTGCGTGGTTGGGATACTTTTGATTCCGGCTGTAAAATCATCGGAAACGGGAGTCGGAAGTTCCTGAATATCAAAATCGCGCTGTTCTTGTACTCAGGAACATAAACAAGTTGTGTAGACAGACCTATGCTCATGTCAGAAGGGTTTCGTACTCAACTTACAAAATGCAATAACCAGCAACGAATAAAATCAAGAAACATGTCAAAGACGATTATATTGGAGAAAATGTGAAATTCGAGGATCATACTTATATTAACAAAGTTGAATGAATTTATACTTCTGAGGTATTTGTTATAGTTATACCCATAAATATCTCCTTTGATATTTTTTTCAGATTTTTTAGAACACGGGTGTCCATTCGCGAAGAAGGCAACACATTTTTCATGTATTTCCCCCCCAATGCCCCCACTGAAGCAAAAACTGTCAGTTTAAGAACTGTTTTGAAAAGCTCTCATGGAGAACTTTCAATTGACACATATAGCGGCAACTTTTCATGAAATTATTTTTCAGGGGCCACTCTTCTGTACTGTAATCATCGATTCATGGCCCATTTTTTCGAATCCTAGAATGGTTACAAAGCCCTTTTGCTAGGAGCTCTCTCCTGCCTCTTCGACTTGTTTCAATTGTATGTACTCATCTTCATGATATCTATCACTCCTGAAATTTTCATGCAAATTCTAGCAAAGCTGTAGTGTCTAACTCGGTAAGAAGCGCATATGGCGCCATAGCCATATGTTTCCATAGTAATACAGGGCAATATGCCCTGTATCCATAGTAATACAGGAAAATTCAAATCGCTATAACTTCGGCAAATACCATTCGATCTTTATAAAGCTTTCAGAAAAGATCAATCTTATAAATGGTCATCTGTTTGCTAAATTTTATTGAGTTTAAAGGTACCGTTTAGATTTTATTCAAGAAACCACAAAATCGATAAATCATACTATTACTAACAAAGTTGAGTGAATTTCGACTTCTCATATATTTGTTGTTATTGTACTCATTAAGGCCTACATTCATGATTTTTTTCAGATTTTTCGGATGGAAGGTGTCCAATCGCGAAGGGGGGAGGTACGCGAAAAGTTCGTACATTTCCCCTTCCCCTGCCCCCCTCGGTACATATAAGGCAATTTTAAAACTTGTTTGGAAAAGATCTCATTGAAACCTTTCCAACGACATTCTACTCGACTACCAATGGTGAAAAAATTTTTTTGAGGGGGCACCTCCCTTTATGGGGAGACCCCCCTTAAACGCCTTTGAATAATTTTTACACCCTTGAATTTTCAAGAGGTCACCACTTCTGACCTTTCTACAAAGTTTCATGGCTGTAACCTCTATAGTTTCGGAGAAAAGGTGCTACGAAATACAGACGGAGGGACGGACGGACGGACGGACGGACACAGGTCGTGATTGCAATAGGGTTTTGTATTTTACTACAAAGCCCAAAAAAATTAAAGATCTTCACTACAACGATATTCTGTAGTTCCTCGGAAAACGATCAGAATTCAAGGAGTGCGTTGCTCGAAAAACGGCCGTTTTTCATACTTTCTCCAATTTCAATATATGGGGTGTCAAACAAAAGCTGGTGATGAGTAGAATTCAATAAAAGTGCATTCAGGCAGCTTCGCGAAAGCTGCAATTGCAGTTTTTTGCGTGGTTGTGATACTTTTGATTCCGAAACCATACAGCTGTAAAATCATCGGAAACGGGAGTCGGAAGTGCCTGAATATCAAAATCGCGCTGTGATTGTACTCAGGAACATAAAAAAATTAAAGATCTTCACTACAACGATATTCTGGAGTTCCTTGGAAAACGATCGGATTACAAGGAGTGCGTTGTTGGAATAACGGCAATTTTTCATACTTTCTCCAATTTCAATATATGGGGTGTCAAACGAAAGCTAGTGATGAGTAGAGTTCAAGAAAAGTGCATTCAGGCAGCTTCGCGATACCTGCAATTGCAGTTTTTTGCGTGGTTGGGATACTTTTGATTCCGAAAGCATACAGCTGTAAAATCATCGGAAACGGGAGTCGGAAGTGCCTGAATATCAAAATCGCACTGTTATTGTACTCAGGAACATAAACAAATTAAAGATCTTCACTGCAACGATATTCTGGAGTTCCTCAGAAAACGATCGGATTGCAAATAGTGCGTTGCTGGAAAAATGGCCGTTTTTTATACTTTCTCCAATTTCAATATATGGGGTGTCAAACGAAAGCTAGTGATGAGTAGAATTCAATAAAAGTGCACTCAGGCAGCTTCGCGATACCTGCAATTGCAGTTTTTTGCGTGGTTGGGATACTTTTGATTCCGAAAGCATACAGCTGTAAAATCATCGCAAACGGGAGTCGGAAGTGCCTGAGTATCAAAATCGCGCTGCTATTGTACTCAGGAACATAAAAATATAAAGATCTTCACTACAACGATATTCTGGAGTTCCTCAGAAAACGATCGGATTGCAAATAGTGCGTTGCTGGAAAAATGGCCGTTTTTCATACTTTCTCCAATTTCAATATATGTGGTGTCAAATGAAAGCTAGTGATGAGTAGGCTTCAATAAAAGTGCATTCAGGCAGCTTCGCGATAACTGCAATTGCAGTTTTTTGTGTGGTTGGGATACTTTTGATTCCGAAACCATACAGCTGTAAAATCATAGGGAACGGGAGTCGGAAGTGCCTGAATATCAAAATCGCGCTGTTATTGTACTCAGGAACATTAAAAAAATTAAAGATCTTCACTACATCGATATTCTGGAGTTCCTCAGAAAACGATCGGATTGCAAATCGTGCGTTGCTGGCAAAACGGCCGTTGTTCATACTTTCTCCAATTTCAATATATGGGGTGTCAAACAAAAGCTGGTGATGAGTAGAATTCAATAAAAGTGCATTCAGGCAGCTTCGCGATAGCTGCAATTGCAGTTTTTTGCGTGTTTGGAATCCTTTTGATTCCGAAACCATACAGCTGTAAAATCATCGGAAACGGGAGTCGGAAGTGCCAGAGTATCAAAATCGCGCTGTTATTGTACTCAGGAACATAAAAATATAAAGATCTTCACTACAACGATATTCTGGAGTTCCTCAGAAAACGATCGGATTGCAAATCGTGCGTTGCTGGAAAAACGGCCGTTGTTCATACTTTCTCCAATTTCAATATATGGGGTGTCAAACAAAAGCTGGTGATGAGTAGAATTCAATAAAAGTGCATTCAGGCAGCTTCGCGATAGCTGCAATTGCAGTTTTTTGCGTGGTTGTGATACTTTTGATTCCGAAACCATACAGCTGTTAAATCATCGGAAACGGGAGTCGGAAGTGCCTGAATATCAAAATCGCGCTGTGATTGTACTCAGAAACATAAAAAAATTAAAGATCTTCACTACAACGATATTCTGGAGTTCCTTGGAAAACGATCGGATTACAAGGAGTGCGTTGCTGGAATAACGGCCGTTATTCATACTTTCTCCAATTTCAATATATGGGGTGTCAAACGAAAGCTAGTGATGAGTAGAGTTCAATAAAAGTGCATTCAGGCAGCTTCGCGATACCTGCAATTGCAGTTTTTTGCGTGGTTGGGATACTTTTGATTCCGAAACCATACAGCTGTAAAATCATCGGAAACGGGAGTCGGAAGTGCCTGTATATCAAAATCGCGCTGTTATTGTACACAGGAACGTAAAAAAAATTCAAGATCTTCACTACAACGATATCCTGGAGTTCCTCGGAAAACGATCGGATTAAGAGGAGTGCGTTGCTGGAAAAACGGCCGTTTTTCATACTTTCTCCAATTTTAATATATGGGGTGTCAAACGAAAGCTAGTGATGAGTAGAATTCAATAAAAGTTCACTCAGGCAGCTTCGCGATACCTGCAATTGCAGTTGTTTGCGTGGTTGGGATACTTTTGATTCCGAAACCATACAGCTGTAAAATCATCGGAAACGGGAGTCGGAAGTGCCTGAATATCAAAATCGCGCTGTTACCGTACTCAGGAACATAAACAAATTAACGATCTTCACTACAACGATATTCTGGAGTTCTTCGGAATACCATCGGATTCCAAAGAGTGCGTTGCTGGAAAAACGGCCGTTTTTCATACTTTCTCCAATTTCAATATATGGGGTATCAAACGAAAGCTAGTGATGAGTAGTTTTCAATAAAAGTGCATTCAGGCAGCTTCGCGATACCTGCAATTGCAGTTTTTTGCGTGGTTGGGATACTTTTGATTCCGAAACCATACAGCTGTAAAATCATCGGAAACGGGAGTTGGAAGTGCCTGAATATCCAAATCGCGCTATTCTTGTACTCAGGAACATAAAAAAATTAAAGATCTTTACAGCAACAATATTCTGGAGTTCTTCGGAAAACGATCGGATTAAAAGGAGTGCGTTGCTGGAAAAACGGCCGTTTTTCATACTTTCTCCAATTTCAATATATGGGGTGTCAAACGAAAGCTAGTGATGAGTAGAATTCAATAAAAGTGCATTCAGGCAGCTTCGCGATACCTGCAGTTGCAGTATTTTGCGTGGTTGGGATACTTTTGATTCCGAAACCATACAGCTGTAAAATCATCGGAAACGGGAGTCGGAAGTGCCTGAATATCAAAATCTGTTTGCTAAATTTTATTGAGTTTAAAGGTACCGTTTAGATTTTATTCAAGAATCCACAAAATCGATAAATCATACTATTACTAACAAAGTTGACTGAATTTCGACTTCTCATATATTTGTTGTTATTGTACTCATTAAGGCCTACATTCATGATTTTTTTCAGATTTTTCGGATGGAAGGTGTCCAATCGCGAGGGAGGGGGACGCGAAAAGTTCGTACATTTCCCCTTCCCCTGCCCCCCTCGGTACATATAAGGCAATTTTAAAACTTGTTTGGAATAGATCTCATTGAAACCTTTCCAACGACCTTCTACTCGACTACCAATGGTGAAAAAATTTTTTTGAGGGGTCACCTCCCTTTATGGGGAGACCCCCCTTAAACGCCTTTGAAAAATTTTTCCACCCTTGAATTTACAAGAGGACACCACTTCTGACCTTTCTACAAAGTTTCATGGCTGTAACCTCTATAGTTTCCGAGAAAAAGTGCTGTGAACTACAGACGGACGGACGGACGGACGGACAGACGGACACAGGTCGTGATTGCAAAAAGGTTTTGTATTTTAGCCCAAAAAATTAAAGATCTTCACTACAACGATATTCTGTAGTTCCTCGGAAAACGATCGGATTGCAAGGAGTGCGTTGCTGGAAAAACGGCAGTTTTTCATACTTCTCCAATTTCAATATATGGGGTGTCAAACAAAAGCTGGTGATGAGTAGAATTCAATAAAAGTGCATTCAGGCAGCTTCGCGATAGCTGCGATTGCAATTTTTTGCGTGGTTGTGATACTTTTGATTCCGAAACCATACAGCTGTAAAATCATCGGAAACGGGAGTCGGAAGTGCCTGAATATCAAAATCGCGCTGTGATTGTACTCAGGAACATAAAAAAATTAAAGATCTTCACTACAACGATATTCTGGAGTTCCTCGGAAAACGATCGGATCAAAAGGAGTGCGTTGCTGGAAAAACGGCCGTTTTTCATACTTTCTCCAATGTCAATATATGAGGTGTCAGACGAAAGCTAGTGATGAGTAGAATCCAATAAAAGTGCATTCAGGCAGCTTCGCGGTACCTGGAATTGCAGTTTTTTGCGTGGTTGGGATACTTTTGATTCCGAAACCATACAGCTGTAAAATCATCGGAAACGGGAGTCGGAAGTGCCTGAATATCAAAATCGCGCTGTTATTGTACTCAGGAACATAAAAAAATTAAAGATCTTCACTACAACGATATTCTGGAGTTCCTCAGAAAACGATCGGATTGCAAATAGTGCGTTGCTGGAAACATGGCCGTTTTTCATACTTTCTCCAATTTCAATATATGGGGTGTCAAACGAAAGCTAGTGATGAGTAGAATTCAATAAAAGTGCATTCAGGCAGCTTCGCGATACCTGCAATTGCAGTTTTCTGCGTGGTTGGGATACTTTTGATTCCGAGAACATACAGCTGTAAAATCATCGGAAACGGGAGTCGGAAGTGCCTGAATATCAAAATCGCGCTGTTATTGTACTCAGGAAGATAAAAAAATTAAAGATCTTCACTACAAAGATATTCTGGATTTCCTCAGAAAACGATGGGATTAAAGGAGTGCGTTGCTGGAAAAACGGCCGTTTTTCATACTTTCTCCAATTTCAATATATGGGGTGTCAAACGAATGCTTGTGAGGAGTAGAATTCAATAAAAGTGCATTCAGGCAGCTTCGCGATACATGCAATTGCAGTTTTTTGCGTGGTTGGGATACTTTTGATTCCGAAACCATACAGCTGTAAAATCATCGGAAACGGGAGTCGGAAGTGCCTGAATATCAAAATCGCGCTGTTATTGTACTCAGGAACATGAAAAAATTAAAGATCTTCACTACAACGATATTCTGGAGTTCCTCGGAAAACGATCGGATTGCGAGGAGTGCGTTGCTGGAATAACGGCCGTTTTTCATACTTTCTCCAATTTCAATATATGGGGTGTCAAACGAAAGCTAGTGATGAGTAGAATTCAATAAAAGTGCATTCAGGCAGCTTCGCGATACTTGCAATTGCAGTTTTTTGCGTGGTTGGAATACTTTTGATTCCGAAACCATACAGCTGTAAAATCATCGGGAACGCGAGTCGGAAGTGCCTGAATATCAAAATCGCGCTGTTATTGTACTCAGAAGATAAAAAAATTAAAGATTTTCACTACAAATATATTCCCGATTTCCTTGGAAAACGATCGGATTAAAGGAGTGCGTTGCTGGAAAAACGGCCGTTGTTCATACTTTCTCCAATTTCAATATATGGTGTGTCAAAGGAAAGCTAGTGATGAGTAGAATTCAATAAAAGTGCATTCAGGCAGCTTCGCGATACCTGCAATTGCAGTTTTTTGCGTGGTTGGGATACTTTTGATTCCGAAACCATACAGCTGTAAAATCATCGGAAACGGGAGTCGGAAGTGCCTGAATATCAAAATCGCGCTGTTATTGTACTCAGGAACATAAAAAAATTACAGATCTTCACTACAACGATATTCTGGTGTTCCTCGGAAAACGATCGGATTAACAGGAGTGCGTTGCTGGAAAAACGGCCGTTTTTCATACTTTCTCCAATTTCAATATAAAGGGGTCAAACGAAAGCTAGTGATGTGTAGTATTCAATAAAAGTGCATTCAGGCAGCTTCGCGATACCTGCAATTGCAATTTTTTGCGTGGTTGGGATACTTTTGATTCCGAAACCATACAGCCGTAAAATCATCGGAAACGGGTGTCGGAAGTGACTGAATATCAAAATCGCGCTGTTGTTGTACTCAGGAACATAAACAAATTAAAGATCTTCACTACAACGATATTCTGGAGTTCCTCGGATAACTATCGGATTGCAAGGAGTGCGTTGCTGGACAAACGGCCGTTTTTCATACTTTCTCCAATTTCAATATATGGGGTGTCAAACGAAAGCTAGTGATAAGTAGAATTCAATAAAAGTGCATTCAGGCAGCTTCGCGATAGCTGCAATTGCAGTTTTTTGCGTGGTTGGGATACTTTTGATTCCGAAAGCATACAGCTGTAAAATCATCGGAAACGGGAGTCGGAAGTGCCTGAATATCAAAACCGCGGTGTTATTGTACTCAGGAACATAAAAAAATTAAAGATCTTCACTACAACGATATTCTGGAGTTCCTCGGAAAATGATCGGATTACAAAGAGTGCGTTGCTGGAAAAACGGCCGTTCTTCATACTTTCTCCAATTTCAATAAATGAGGTGTCAAACGAAAGCTAGTGATGAGTAGAATTCAATAAAAGTGCATTCAGGCAGCTTCGCGATAGCTGCAATTGCAGTTTTTTGCGTGGTTGGGATACTTTTGATTCCGAAACCATACAGCTGTAAAATCATCGGAAACGGGAGTCGGAAGTGCCTGAATATCAAAATCGCGCTGTTGTTGTACTCAGGAACATAAAAAAATTAAAGATCTTCACTACAACGATATTCTGGAGTTCCTTGGAAAACGATCGGATTACAAGGAGTGCGTTGCTGGAAAAACGGCCGTTTTTCATACTTTCTCCAATTTCAATATATGGGGTGTCAAACGAAAGCTAGTGATGAGTAGAATTCAATAAAAGTGCATTCAGGCAGCTTCGCGATAGCTGCAATTGCAGTTATTTGCGTGGTTGTGATACTTTTGATTCCGAAAGCATACAGATGTAAAATCATCGGAAACGGGAGTCGGAAGTGCCTGAATATCAAAACCGCGCTGTTATTGTACTCAGGAACATAAAAAAATTAAAGATCTTCACGACAACGATGTTCTGGAGTTCCTCGGAAAATGATCGGATTACAAAGAGTGCGTTGCTGAAAAACGGCCGTTCTTCATACTTTCTCCAATTTCAATATATGGGGTGTCAAACGAAAGCTAGTGATGAGTAGAATTCAATAAAAGTGCATTCAGGCAGCTTCGCGATAGCTGCAATTGCAGTTTTCTGCGTGGTTGGGATACTTTTGATTCCGAAACCATACAGCTGTAAAATCATCGGAAACGGGAGTCGGAAGTGCCTGAATATCAAAATCGCGCTGTTGTTGTACTCAGGAACATAAAGAAATTAAAGATCTTCAATACAACGATATTCTGGAGTTCCTTGGAAAACGATCGGATAACAAGGAATGCGTTGCTGGAAAAACGGCCGTTTTTCATACTTTCTCCAATTTCAATATATGGGGTGTCAAACGAAAGCTAGTGATGAGTAGAATTCAATAAAAGTGCATTCAAACAGCTTCGCGATATCTGCATTTGCAGTTTCTTGCGTGGTTGGGATACTTTTGATTCCGAAACCATACAGCTGTAAAATCATCGGAAGCGGGAGTCGGATGTGCCTGAATATCAAAATCGCGCTGCTATTGTACTCAGGAACATAAAAAAATTAAAGATCTTCTCTACAACGATATTCTGAAGTTCCTCGGAAAACGATCGGATTGCAAGGAGTGCGTTGCTGGAAAAACGGCCGTTTTTCATGCTTTCTCCAATTTCAATATATGGGGTGTCGTCAAAAGCTAGTGATGAGTAGAATTCAATAAAAGTGCATTCAGGCAGCTTCGCGATACCTGCAATTGTAGTTTTATGCGTGGTTGGGATACTTTTGATTCCGAAACCATACAGCTGTAAAATCATCGGAAACGGGAGTCGGAAGTGCCTGAATATCAAAATCGCGCTATTATTGTACTCAGGAACATAAAAAACTTAAAGATCTTCACTACCACGATATTCTGGAGTTCCTCGGAAAATGATCGGATTAAAAGGAGTGCGTTGCTGGAAAAACGGCCGTTTTTCATACTTTCTCCAATTTCAATATATGGGGTGTCAAACGAAAGCTAGTGATGAGTAGAATTCAATAAAAGTGCATTCAGGCAGCTTCGTGATAGCTGCAATTGCAGTTTTTTACGTGGTGGGGATACTTTTGATTCCGAAACCATACAGCTGTAAAATCATCGGGAACGGGAGTTGGAAGTACCTGAATATCAAAATCACGCTGTTATTGTACTCAAGAACATAAAAAATTCAAGATCTTCAATACAACGATATTCTGGAGTTCCTCTAAAAACGATCGGATTGCAAGGAGTGCGTTGCTGGAAAAATGGGCGTTTTTCATTTTTCTCCAATTTCAATATATGGGGTGTCAAACGAAAGCTAGTGATGAGTAGAATTCAATAAAAGTGCATTCAGGCAGCTTCGCGATACCTGCAATTGCAGTTTTATGCGTGGTTGGGATACTTTTGATTCCGATAATATACAGCTGTAAAATCATCGGAAACGGGAGTTGGAAGTGCCTGAATATCAAAATCGAGCTAATATTGTACTCAGGAACATAAAAAACTTAAAGATCTTCACTACCACGATATTCTGGAGTTCCTCGGAAAACGATCGGATTAAAAGGAGTGCGTTGCTGGAAAAACGGCCGTTTTTCATACTTTCTCCAATTTCAATATATGGGGTGTCAAAGGAAAGCTTGTGATGAGTAGAATTCAATAAAAGTGCATTCAGGCAGCTTCGCGATACCTGCAATCGCAGTTTTTTGCGTGGTTGGGATACTTTTGATTCCGAAACCATACAGCTATAAAACCATCGGAAACGGGAGTTGGGAGTGCCTGAATATAAAAATCGCGCTGTTGTTGTACTCACGAACATAAAAAAATTTAAGATCTTCACTACAACGATATTCTGGAGTTCCTCAGAAAACGATCGGATTGCAAATAGTGCGTTGCTGGAAAAATGGCCGTTTTTCATACTTTCTCCAATTTCAATAGATGGGATGTCAAACGAAAGCTAGTGATGTGTAAAATTCAAGAAATGTGCATTCAGGCAGCTTCGCGATACCTGCAATTGCAGTTTTTTGCGTGTTTGGAATACTTTTGATTCCGAAACGATACAGCTGTAAAATCATCGGAAACGGGAGTCGGAAGTGCCTGAATATCAAAATCGCGCCTTTATTGTACTCAGGAACATAAAAAAATTAAAGATCTTCACTACAAAGACATTCTGGATTTCCTCGGAAAGCGATCGGATCGCAAATCGTGCGTTGCTGGAAAAACGGCCGTTTTTCATACTTTCTCCAATTTTAATATATGGGGTGTCAAAGAAAAGCTAGTGATGAGTAGAATTCAATAAAAGTGCATTCAGGCAGCTTCGCGATACCTGCAATTGCAGTATTTTGCGTGGTTGGGATACTTTTGATTCCGAAACCATACAGCTGTAAAATCATCGGAAACGGGAGTCGGAAGTGCCTGAATATCAAAATCGCGCTCTTATTGTACTCAGGAACATAAAAAAATTAAAGATCTTCACTACAACGATATTCTGGAGTTCCTCGGAAAACGATCGGATTAAAGGAGTGCGTTGCTGGAAAAACGGCCGTTTTTCATACTTTCTCAAATTTCAATATATGGGGTGTCAAACGAAAGCTAGTGATGAGTAGAATTCAATAAAAGTGCATTCAGGCAGCTTCGCGATACCTGCAATTGCAGTTTTTTACGTGGTAGGGATACTTTTGATTCCGAAACCATACAGGTGTAATATCATCGGAAACGGGAGTCGGAAGTGCCTGAATATCAAAGTCGCGCTGTTATTGTACTCAGGAACATTAAAAAAATTAAAGATCTTCACTACAACGATATTCTGGAGTTCCTCGGAAAACGATCGGATTAAAGGAGTGCGTTGCTGGAAAAATGGGCGTTTTTCATTTTTCTCCAATTTCAATATATGGGGTGTCAAACGAAAGCTAGTGATGAGTAGAATTCAATAAAAGTGCATTCAGGCAGCTTCGCGATACCTGCGATTGCAGTTTTTTACGTGGTAGGGATACTTTTGATTCCGAAACCATACAGCTGTAATATCATCGGAAACGGGAGTCGGAAGTGCCTGAATATCAAAGTCGCGCTGTTATTGTACTCAGGAACATAAAAAAATTAAAGATCTTCACTACAACGATATTCTGGAGTTCCTCGGAAAACGATCGGATTAAAGGAGTGCGTTGCTGGAAAAATGGCCGTTTTTCATACTTTCTCCAATTTCAATATATGGGGTGTCAAACGAAAGCTAGTGATGAGTAGAATTCAATAAAAGTGCATTCAGGCAGCTTCGCGATACCTGCAATTGCAATTTTTTGCGTGGTTGGGATACTTTTGATTCCGAAACCATACAGCTGTAAAATCATCGGAAACGGGAGTCGGAAGTGACTGAATATCAAAATCGCGCTGTTGTTGTACTCAGGAACATAAAAAAATTAAAGATCTTCACTGCAACGATATTCTGGGAGTTCCTCGGAAAACGATCGGTTTCAAGGAGTGCGTTGCTGGACAAACGGCCGTTTTTCATACTTTCTCCAATTTCAATATATGGGGTGTCAAACGAAAGCTAGTGATGAGTAGATTCAATAAAAGTGCATTCAGGCAGCTTCGCGATACCTGCAATTGCAATTTTTTGCGTGGTTGGGATACTTTTGATTCCGAAACCATATAGCTGTAAAATCATCGGAAACGGGAGTCGGAAGTGCCTGAATATCAAAATCGCGCTGTTTTTGTACTCAGGAACATTAAAAAAATTAAAGATCTTCACTACAACGATATTCTGGAGTTCCTCGGAAAACGATCGGATTGCAAGGAGTGCGTTGCTGAAAAAATGGCCGTTTTTATACTTTCTCCAATTTCAATATATGGGGTGCCAAACGAAAGCTAGTGATGAGTAGAATTCAATAAAAGTGCATTCAAACAGCTTCGCGATACCTGCATTTGCAGTTTTTTGCGTGGTTGGGATACTTTTGATTCCGAAAGCATACAGCTGTAAAATCATCGGAAACTGGAGTCCCAAGTGCCTGAATATCGAAATTGCGCTGCTATTGCACTCAGGATCATAAAGAAATTAATGATCTTCACTACAACGATATTCTGAAGTTCCTCGGAAAACGATCGGATTGCAAGGAGTGCGTTGCTGGAAAAACGGCCTTTCTTCATACTTTCTCCAATTTCAATATATGGGTTGTCAAACGAAAGCTTGTGATGAGTAGAATTCAATAAAAGCGCATTCAGGCAGCTTCGCGATAACTGCAATTGCAGTTTTTTGCGTGGTTGGCATACTTTTGATTCCGAAACCATACAGCTATAAAATCATCGGAAACGGGAGTCGGAAGTGCCTGAATATCTAAATCGCGCTGTTATTGTACTCAGGAACATAAAAAAATTAAAGATCTTCACTACAACGATATTCTGGAGTTCCTCAGAAAACGATCGGATTGCAAATAGTGCGTCGCTGGAAAAATGGCCGTTCTTCATACTTTCTCCAATTTCAGTATATGGGATGTCAAACGAAAGCTAGTGATGAGTAAAATTCAAGAAAAGTGCATTCAGGCAGCTTCGCGATACCTGCAATTGCAGTTTTTTTCGTGTTTGGAATACTTTTGATTCCGAAACGATACAGCTGTAAAATCATCGGAAACGGTAGTCGGAAGTGCCTGAATATCAAAATCATGCTGTTGTTGTACTCAGGAACATAAAAAAATCAAAGATCTTCACTACAAAGACATTCTGGATTTCCTCGGAAAACGATCGGATTAAAGGAGTGCGTTGCTGGACAAACGGCCGTTTTTCATACCTTCTCCAATTTCAATATATGGGGTGTCAAACGAAAGCTAGTGATGAGTAGAATTCAATAAAAGTGCATTCAGGCAGCTTTGCGATACCTGAAATTGCAGTTTTTTGCGTGGTTGGTTTTGATTCCGAAACCATACAGCTGTAAAATCATCGGAAACGGGAGTCGGAAGTGCCTGAATATCAAAATCGCTCTGTTATTGTACTCAAGAACATAAAAAAATTAAAGATCTTCACTACAACGATATTCTAGAGTTCCTCGGAAAACGATCGGATTAAAAGGAGTGCGTTGCTGGAAAAACGGCCGTTTTTCATACTTTCTCCAATTTCATTATATAGGGTGTCAAATGAAAGCTAGTGATGAGTAGAATTTAATAAAAGTGCATTCAGGCAGCTTCGCGATAGCTGCAATTGCAGTTTTTTGCGTGGTTGGGATACTTTTGATTCCGAAAGCATACAGCTGTAAAATCATCGGAAACGGGAGTCGGAAGTGCCTGAATATCAAAATCGCGCTGTTATTGTACTTAGGAACTTAAAAAAATTAAGGATCTTCACTACCACGATATTCTGGAGTTCCTCGGAAAACGATCGAATTAAACGAGTGCGTTGCTGGAATAACGGCCGTTTTTCATACTTTCTCCAATTTCAATATATGGGGTGTCAAACGAAAGCTAGTGATGAGTAGAATTCAATAAAAGTGCATTCAGGCAGCTTCGCGATAGCTGCAATTGCAGTTTTTTGCGTGGTTGGGATACTTTTGATTCCGAAACCATACAGCTGTAAAATCATCGGAAACGGGAGTCGGAAGTGCCTGAATATCAAAATCGCGCTGTTATCGTACTCAGGAACATAAAAAATTAAAGATCTTCACTACAACGATATTCTGGAGTTCCTTGGAAAGCGATCGGATTAGAAGGAGTGCGTTGCTGGAAAAACGGCCGTTTTTCATACTTTCTCCAATTTCAATATATGGGGTGTCAAACGAAAGCTAGTGATGAGTAGAATTCAATAAAGGTGCATTCAAACAGCTTCGCGATACCTGCATTTGCAGTTTTTTGCGTGGTTGGGATACTTTTGATTCCGAAAGCATACAGCTGTAAAATCATCGGAAACTGGAGTCGCAAGTGCCTGAATATCAAAATCGCGCTGCTATTGTACTCAGGAACATAAAGAAATTAAAGATATTCTGAGCTTCCTCGGAAAACGATCGGATTGCAAGGAGTGCATTGCTGGAAAAACGGCCGTTTTTCATACTTTCTCCAATTTCAATATATGGGGTGTCAAACGAAAGCTTGTGATGAGTAGAATCCAATAAAAGCGCATTCAGGCAGGTTCACGATACCTGCAATTGCAGTTTTTTGCGTGGTTGGGATACTTTTGATTCCAAAACCATACAGCTATAAAATCATCGGAAACGGGAGTCGGAAGTGCCTGAATATCAAAATCGCGCTGTTATTGTACTCAGGAACATAAAAAAATTAAAGATCTTCACTACAACGATATTCTGGAGTTCCTCAGAAAACGATCGGATTGCAAATAGTGCGTCGCTGGGAAAATGGCCGTTCTTCATACTTTCTCCAATTTCAATATATGGGGTGTCAAACGAAAGCTAGGGATGAGTAGAATTCAATAAAAGTGCATTCAGGCAGCTTCGCGATACCTGCAATTGCAGTTTTTTGCGTGGTTGGGATACTTTTGATTCCGAAACCATACAGCTGTAAAATCATCGGAAACGGGAGTCGAAAGTGCCTGAATATCAATATCGCGCTGTTAAGTGCTCAGGAACATAAAAAAATTAAAGATCTTCACCACAACGATATTCTGGATTTCCTCGGAAAACGATCGGATTAAAGGAGTGCGTTGCCGGAAAAACGGCCGTTTTTCATACTTTCTCCAATTTCAATATATGGGGTGTCAAAGGAAAGCTAGTGATGAGTAGAATTCAATAAAAGTGCATTCAGGCAGCTTCGCGATACCTGCAATTGCAGTTTTTTGCGTGGTTGGGATACTTTTGATTCCGAAAGCATACAGCTGTAAAATCACCGGAAACGGGAGTCGGAAGTGCCTGAATATCAAAATCGCGCTGTTATTGTACTCAGGAACATAAAAAAATTAAAGATCTTCACTACAACGATATTCTGGAGTTCCTCGGAAAACGATCGGATTGCAAGGAGTGCGTTGCTGGAATAACGGCCGTTTTTCATACTTTCTCCAATTTCAATATATGGGGTGTTAAACGAAAGCTCGTGATGAGTAGGATTCAATAAAAGTGCATTCAGGCAGCTTCGCCATACCTGCAATTGCAGTTTTTTGCGTGGTTGGGATACTTTTGATTCCGAAACCATACAGCTGTAAAATCATCGGAAACGGGAGTGGGAAGTGCCTGAATATCAAAATCGCGCTGTTATTGTACTCAGGAACATAAAAAAAATGAAAGATCTTTACTACAACGATATTCTGGTGTTCCTCGGAAAACGATCGGATTGCAAGGAGTGCGTTGCTGGGAAAATGGCCGTTTTTCATACTTTCTCCAATTTCAATATATGGGGTGTCAAACGAAAGCTGGTGATGTGTAGAATTCATTTGATTTTGGACAATTTTAAATCTCTGTGTGCTAGGACTTCATACATCAATGTGCCCAAATCGGAGTTTGACTCTAGACAGGGCAAAATAATTCAATTTTTAGTGAAAATGGCAGCTTAAAAATATTGGGTTTTAAATTTTCAACTTTTTTATTTTTCATTCAACAAACAACAAACAAACAACAAACGCACATTTAAAACGCCGCCAGTTTGAAATCTGCACATGCATGATCACCAAAATATCAAAAACTGTAGATCTAAGTAATGCCGATCTTGAAATCAAGCTTCATATATATCAGATTAAAATTCCGACGTTCAGAAGCCTTTGAAGTTTTGAGTTTCAACTGGCCGCCATTTGGTTTTTTGTGACCTGACCTCCATATTTTTCACGCAATACTTTAGGTACTCATAATTTCTATCGAAATACCGAATTTCGTGAAAATCTGTTGAAAGCTTTGACCACTATTACAACAACGAAATTTTGCACGTTTTCCGACCTTTGAGCGGCCGCAATTTCGTTTCTGACGTACCTACTTTAGATTTTTTATTGTATGATTCATCACATACATTAGTGAACCTTTGTACCGAATTTCATCCAAATCGAAGCTATACTTTGGTCAGAACAGAAATCAAGATTTTTCGTCTAAAATGGCCGCCATTTTGTTTTTGCCCAACCGATATAGCTGGTTCATGAAATTGTCCGGGACATTAACCCAATACACCTTTTCTGAAAATTGGGTGAAAATCAACCTCTAGCGTGGTCACAAATATCGTTATATCCCATATATATATATATATATATATATATATATATATATATATATATATATATATATATATATATTGTCACGTGTGTTCGCTTCGCGGCCAATAATTTTAATGTTCCGGGGAAGTGAAAACGCAATGTCTTTTAAATTAACTTAAAAGGGTTTATTCAATTAATCACAAAAATGCACAATTACTTATTTTAGTATTTCACAATTTTAATTTTCACTAAGTCTATAAATTTGTCATTCAACTGTCCACTTAAAATTACTCCGCACTCAAACAATCAATCGTCTTTACTTCATGTTCCACTATATCGCAGTTTTCTATCGCGGTTGTAATGAATTAATCCCCCCATTCATTCAGCGCGCCTTTATATAGGGTCTCTACCTATTCACCCATTTCTCGTACATTGGCGAATGTTCTACCGAGAGGTACCTGGTAGATTCGAGCAAATTAATGAATGGAGTGACGTCACTTGCAGATGTTGATCATGCTTGTTGGGTTCTCGTGGGTTCGAGTAAATTCATTTGTTGACGTTCTTAATGATTATGAAAACAATGGCGACAGCAGCTCGCAGAATTATTTGTACATGTAATTATTTGTACATGTAACACTGCCCCCACCTCAGTTCTTTTCGCCCCGAAAAGATGTGTCGCTATTTGTAGTCAATTCTGCCCGGGTGTAATATGGGGCAAGACGGTCCAGATGCACGATTTTCATTTTAGCTCTCGGCTTACGATATTCCTGTTTTCGGTATACGACGTCGTTGATTCGCTTTGTAATTCGGTATGGTCCCTCCCAATTATGTTGCAACTTTGGAGACCTACCCTTTCGCCGTTGCAGGTTATAAAGCCACACCAAGTCATCTTGCTGGAAGCCAGTGGAATTAGCCTTTAGATCATACCTGGTCTTCATGCGGTCATTAGCCGATTCGAGGTGTTTTCGCACTGTCCGATGTATCTGGTTCAACCGTTGTCTTAGATCACTTGCGTACTTCGAGACCGTTTGGGGTTTCTCAGGGGGTGTTCCGAACTTTATATCGGCTGGCAAACGAATGGTCTTTCCAAAAATGACTTAGGCTGGGGCTTGGCCCGTCGATGCATGTTCGGCAGCTCTGTACGCCATCAAAAATAGTGGGATATGTCGGTCCCAGTCCCTTTGGTTCTCGTCAACCATCTTGGCCAGATGTTTATTGAGCGTGCCGTTGAACCGTTCGACCATTCCATCGGATTGGGGATGCAGCGGTGTTGTCCTCGTTTTCCGTATTTCCAGTAGTTCACACATTTCGCCAAAAACTAGTGACTCAAAGTTTCGGCCTTGATCTGAATGTAATTCGCAAGGCACGCCGTACCTACTGACCCAATTTAACACTAGCTGTTCAGCTACGGTAGTTGCTTCCTGGTTGGGAATGGGGTAGACCTCGAGCCACTTGCTGAAATAATCGGCTACAACCAGCGTATATCGATTTCCCCAATCGGATTCAGGAAAGGGTCCTGCGATGTCAACAGCAATCCTTTTGAATGGCACGCCTACGTTATAGGTCTGCATTTGTCCCCTCAGTCATCGCTTTGGGCCTTTGACGGGACTGCAAATTGTGCATCTGCGACACCAGTCCTCTACGTCTTCTCGAGCGTGGAGCCAGTAGAACCGTTCCCGCAATTTCGCTAAGGTCTTGTAAACACCAAGGTGGCCTCCCGAGGATCCTTCATGCATTTCCTTAACCACATCGTGGATTCGGCTTTTGGGAAGTATAGTTTGCATCCTATAGGAGCTACGATCCGCCATTTACCATTTTCGCTTGAGTACGCCACCCTCCACCTGAAGGGAGTTCCATTGTGCCCAATAGCTTTTCAGGGTTGCGCCATGCATTGAAACGTCTTTCCACTCAGGTCGCCCAGTCGTCTCCTTCCATACGAGCAATGGTCCGATGTCTTCAACGGCTAACTGGGCGTTTCGAATCTCCTCCGATGACCAACCCCCATCGAATTCCGCCGTTATCAATCGCAGATCAACGAGCGGTTCCTTTTCCTCAATCCGTCGGCAATGCTTGCAGTTAGCTGGACATTGACGGCGGGATAGGGCGTCAGCATTTCCATGAACTCCGCCCTTCCGATGAACAATTTCGTAGTCGTATGACTGCAATCTTTCGATCCATCTCGCAACTTGTCCCTCGGGGTTTTTTAAGTTGAGCAACCATCTCAGTGATGCATGGTCCGTTCGAAGAACAAATTTCTGGCCATATAGATACTTGTGGAACTGCTTGGTGGCCTCTTTTGTAGCCAATAGCTCCTTCCTGGTCACGCAGTAATTCCTCTCACTTTTTGAAAGAACTCGACTGTAATAAGAGAGGACTCTTTCTTCGCCATTGATCTGCTGGGAGAGTGCAGCTCCAATACCGCCGTTGCTTGCATCGGTGTCAACTACAAACATTTTTCCGGGTTTCGGATACGCCAGCACGGGTGATTCACACAGCTTTTCCTTCTGGGTCTCAAAGGCTGTCTGGCATTGTTCATTCCAGACATACGGACGATTTTTCTCGGTTAGCTGATGGAGACACTTAGCTATTTTGGCAAAGTCTTTGACGAATCTTCGATAGTAGGTTGCCAGACCCAGGAAACTTCGTAGTTGGCGCTTGTTGTTTGGTGTTGGCCAGCTTTTCACGGCTTCAATTTTCTCAGGGTCTGTTTTGTCCCCTTCTGCTGATACGACGTGTCCCAGGTATTTTACTTCATCTGCGAAAAGAGTACACTTCTCGGGACTAAGTTTCAAATTTGCCAGTCGTAATCGGGAGGAAACCTCTTCTGAGCTCCGCACATGCTCTTCGAACGTTCTACCGATGACGATGATGTTATCTAGGTATACCAAGCAGGTTTTCCAGGTTAGACCACGTAGCACGTATTCCATCAAGCGTTCAAAAGTGGCTGGAGCATTGCAAAGCCCAAACGGCATCACCACAAATTGCCACAATCCGGTCCCAACTGAAAATGCGGTCTTCTCTCGGTCCTTCTTGTCAATTTTTACCTGCCAGTAGCCACTCTTGAGATCGAGTGTAGAAAACCATTTTGCGTCGGCTAAAGTGTCCATTATGTCATCGATGCGTGGGAGTGGGTAACTATCTTTCTTAGTGACGTCGTTAAGCTGCCTATAGTCGACACAAAAGCGAGTGCTACCATCCTTTTTCTTCACTAGAACTACAGGCGCGGCCCATGGACTGACAGGAGGTTCAATAACGCCTTGTTTTTCCATGTCCGAGATCAGCACGCTCACTTCTCCTTGTTTGGCTATAGGGAGACGTCTCGGTGCTTGTTGAATCGGCTTGGCTCCCTGTGTATCTATGACGTGAGTTACCATACTCGTTCGGCCTTGGTCATCCGGGCTTTTTGAGAAGATGTCACTGTACTTGGTGACCAGATCAGAGGCTCGTTTGAATAGCTGCACTGGCAATTTGACCTGCTTCAATATTGCAGACGTGGATTCCCGGGCTTTGTCTGTGTCTTGCCTCCTTTTCCAATGATGGTCGTGAGTAGCTTCCAAAGAGGTGATGGTGGAAACAGGCTGGCAGCTGCCGATGACTTCTCCCGCTTTGATGCTCGTAGTTGAGTCTGCGGTGTTAAGGACTCTAACCGGCACATATCCGTTCCTTAAAGATCTTACAAGGCATCGTCCTACAATCAAACTGCGTAATGCGGATGCCTTCGTTGGCTCTATCAGATAAGATCGGTGGTCTCCAGAATCACCATCAAGCTTGGCCCATACAATGCTTTCGGAAGAATTCGGTACATCAGTGTCAGTACATACCACTACATTCATCTTGGGAATTTGGACGCTGGGATCCTCCATCAGTACTTCTACATTCTGCCATTTCAATACACGTTTGCCCAAATCCAACGTGATTCCATGTGGTTGCAGAAAATCCATTCCGAGAATGCAGTCATCCATAATGTTCGGGACCAGAAAATTATGTCGGAACACAAGGTCTCCCAACTGTATCTGGAGGTTGACCTCTTCATGAACAGGTGCAGTTTCTCCCGTAGCTGTCCGTAGTGAGAAAATTCTGCCCTTGTGAAGTAGTTGCTGTCTAACTAGGTCTGGTCGGATAATCGATCGGGTTGCACCAGTGTCGATTGTTATGGTGCAGTGTTCTCCGTCAACTTGACCCGGAAGGCATAAGTCCACTTCTCCACGATATAGTCTTGACACGATGATGGTGGTACTGGGAACGTCGATCCTCCTAGCCAACCTCTGCCCCACAAAGTTGGCTCTTACATGTTTCCCGACCCCTCTGTTTGAAGGGCTTCCATTCTGGGCTCCTGACTCGGTCTGGATCTCCTCCTAGCTGCACACCCTGGACAATAGCTCGGTTTTCTTTGCTTCTTGCAGTCTCTTTGCAGGTGTCCCTTCTCTCCGCAATTCCAGCATCTAGGCGCACCATATACATGCGGATCTTGCTCAATTTCCACGCGCTCACACCTGCACTCGTCTGTCGCTACCTCACGAACCCGGGCCGTGCGTTTGCTTTTGAGCTAAACGCACGGCTTGTTGCGATTCCGGGTCCTTTAGTGCGCTGATGAATGCTTCTGTCGCTGCATCATCTCGATGTTCTGGGTCGTAGGCTGGATAAGCCAAAAGTGCCAGTCGCTCAATGTCTTGGGCTAGCTGCTGTAGGGTTTCACCAGACTTCTGCACTCGATGCCTTAGCTCTGACCAATAAATCTGCTTCAGACGATCGTCTCCATAACGCATGTCGAGCGCATTCATTATAGCATTCGGGTTTGAGTGCAATTCAACGGGGATCGTCTGCAACAGCTCGGCAGCTGGGCCTCTTAGAGCAAGAATCAATGCATGTGCTCGTTCCTGCTCATTCCAGTGATTTATGCGAGCGGCTGCTTCGAACTGGGTTTTGTAAATAGTCCAGACCGTTTGCCCATCGAATATTGGTGCTTGCACATTTCTAGATGAGCTTTGCGCTGCGGTTAGGAGTGGGGCTGGTGAGGCGGTTACTACTGCCTTCGCTGCTTCCAAGTCCTTTTTCACTTTTTCCATCTCATGGTTTACCTGGCTGATCTCAAGGTTGATTCTCTCCTCGACCTGGTATACTTTCTCCTCGACGCATTTAATTTGGCTGTTGAGACTACTGAGCTCCGCTTTTATTTCGGTTGACTGTTTTTCCAGCTTCTGTGCGATGTCTGCCTTGATTTCGATTGCTTGTTGGTCCATTTTTGCTGATTGTTCATTTAGCTTCGCAGCTAAACTGGATGTCTGTTCATTTAGCTGCGCTGATTGTTCATTTAGCTTCGTTGTTTGTTCATTTAACTTCGCTGATTGCTCATCTAGCTTCGTGGTTAAATTGGACGACTGTTCATTGAGCTTCGTAGTTAAATTGGATGACTGTTCATTGAGCTTCGCAGTTAAATTGGATGACTGTTGTCGCTGCTCTTGCTGCATCAGCATCAACATTTGCATCAGCGCATTTTCTGGTTCCTTTGGTTTTTTTGTTTCTGCTTCACCACCTTCTGCGCCTTTTTCTGCATCTGAGGGCTCACCCCAATCCAGATACGCGCCTTCCGATTCAATTGCGTCACGCAAGCGTGAATCAGTGTGGCCTTTGTATCTTGCGTAGCCAGGTTTCGCTGTTCCAACTCTTCCTTAAGCTCCGACATGGTCAATTCATTAATTTTTAAGTTTAAGTTTCGTGGCATTTTTAATGTTTCTTTAAATTTTCCTATTGTGCACTATAAAAATGTTCAAATATTCACTTTCAAAATTTTTCTTTCGCACTTCTTGACACCACTGTCGCGTGTTTTCGGTTCGCGGCCAATAATTTTAATGTTCCGGGGAAGTGAAAACGCAATATCTTTTAAATTAACTTAAAAGAGTTTATTCAATTAATCACAAAAATGCACAATTACTTATTTTAGTATTTCACAATTTGAATTTTCACTAAGTCTATAAATTTGTCATTCAACTGTCCATTTAAAATCACTTCGCACTCAAACAATCAATCGTCTTTACTTCGCGTTCCACTATATCGCAGTTTTCTATCGCGGTTGTAATGAATGAGTCCCCCCATTCATTCAGCGCGCCTTTATATAGGGTCTCTACCTATTCACCCATTTCTCGTACATTGGCGAATGTTCTACCGAGAGGTACCTGGTAGATTCGAGCAAATTAATGAATGGAGTGACGTCACTTGCAGATGTTGATCATGCTTGTTGGGTTCTCGTGGGTTCGAGTAAATTCATTTGTTGACGTTCCTAATGATTATGAAAACAATTGCGACAGCAGCTCGCAGAATTATTTGTACATGTAATTATTTGTACATGTAACAATATATATATATATATATATATATATATATATATATATATATATATATATATATATATATATATATATATGTATATATATATATATATATATATATATATATATATGATGCTCTCCGCAATAGGTAAATTTCTCTCGAGAAATTTACCTAAAAATGTAATACCTTCAATACAACGATATTCTGGAGTTCCTCGGAATACGATCGGATTAAAAGGAGTGCGTTGCTGGAAAAACGGCCGTTTTTCATACTTTCTTGAATTTCAATATATGGGGTGTCAAACGAAAGCTGGTGATGAGCAGAATTCAATAAAAGTGCATTCAGGCAGCTTCGCGATACCTGCAATTGCAGTTATTTGCGTGGTTGGGATACTTTTGATTCCGAAACGAAACAGCTGTAAAATCATCGGAAACGGGAGTCGGAAGTGCCTGAATATCAAAATCGCGCTGTTATTGTACTCAGAAACATAAAAAATTAAAGATCTTCACTACAACGATATTCTGGAGTTCCTCGGAAAACGATCGGATTACAGGGAGTTCGTTGCTCGAAAAACGGCCATTTTTCATTATTTCTCCAATATCAATATATGGGGTGTCAGAGGAAAGCAAATTATGAGTAGAATTCAATAAAAGTGCATTCACGCAGCTTCGCGATACCTGCAAATGCAGGTTTTTGCGTGTTTGGGATACTTTCGATTCCGAAACCATACAGCTGTAAAATTATCGGAAACGGGAGTCGGAAGTGCCTGAATACCAAAATCGCTCTGTTATTGTACTCAGGAACATAAGAAAATAACAGATCTTCACGACAACAATATTCTGGAGTTCCTCGGAAAACGATCGGATTACAAGGAATGCGTTGCTGGAATAACGGACGTTGTTCATACTTTCTCCAATTTCAATATATGGGGTGTCAAACAAAAGCTAGTGATGAGTAGAATTCAATAAAAGTGCATTCAGGCAGCTTTGCGATACCTGCCATTGCAGTTTTTTGCGTGGTTGGGATATTGTTGATTCCGAAACCATACAGCTGTAAAATCATCGAAAAAGGGAGTCGGAAGTGCCTGAATACCAAAATCGCGCTGTTATTGTACTCAGGAACATAGAAAAATTAAAGATCTTCACTACAACGATATTCTGGAGTTCCTCGGAAAACGATCGGATTAAAAGGAGTGCGTTGCTGGAAAAACGGCCGTTTTTCATACTTTTTCCAATTCCAATATATAGGATGTCAAACGAAGGCTACTGATGAGTAGAATTCAATAAAAGTGCATTCAGGCAGCTTCGCGATACCTGCAATTGCAGTTTTTTGCGTGGTTGGGATATTGTTGATTCCGAAACCATACAGCTGTAAAATCATCGGAAACGGAAGTCGGAAACGCCTGAATACCAGAATCGCGCTGTTATTGTACTCAGGAACATAAAAAAATTAAAGATCTTCACTACAACGATATTCTGGAGTTCCTCGGAAAACGATCGGATTACAAGGAGTGCGTTGCTGGAAAAACGGCCGTTGTTCATACTTTCTCCAATTTCAATATATGGGGTGTCAAACGAAAGCAAATTATGAGTAGAATTCAATAAAAGTGCATTCAGGCAGCTTCGCGATACCTGCAAATGCAGGTTCTTGCGTGTTTGGGATTCTTTTGATTCCGAAACCATACATCTGTAAAATCATCGGAAACGGGAGTCGGAAGTGCCTGAATACACAAATCGGTCTGCTATTGTACTCAGGAACATAGGAAAATTAAAGATCTTCACGACAACAATATTCTGGAGTTCCTCGGAAAACGATCGGATTACAAGGAATGCGTTGCTGGAATAACGGACGTCTTTCATACTTTCTCCAATTACAATATATGGGGTGTCAAACGAAAGCTAGTGATGAGTAGAATTCAATAAAATTGCATTCAGGCAGCTTTGCGATACCTGCCATTGCAGTTTTTTGCGTGGTTGGGATATTGTTGATTCCGAAACCATACAGCTGTAAAATCATCGGAAAAGGGAGTCGGAAACGCCTGAATACCAAAATCACGCTGTTATTGTACTCAGGAACATAAAAAAATTAAAGATCTTCACTACAACGATATTCTGAAGTTCCTCGGAGAACGATCGGATTAAAAAGAGTGCGTTGCTGGAAAAACGGCCGTTTTTCATCCTTCTCCAATTTCAATATATGGGGTGTCAAACGAAAGCTAGTGATGAGTAGAATTCAATAAAAGTGCATTCAGACAGCTTCGCGATACCTGCAATTGCAGTTTTTTGCGTGGTTGGGATACTTTTGATTCCGAAACCATATAGCTGTAAAATCATCGGAAACGGGAGTCGGAAGTACCTGAATATCAAAATCGCTTTGTTATTGTACTCAGGAACATAAACAAATCAAAAATCTTCACTACAACGATATTCTGGAGTTCCTCGGATAACGATCGGATTGCAAGGAGTGCGTTGCTGGAATAACGGCCGTTTTTCATACTTTCTCCAATTTCAATATATGGGGTGTCAAACGAAAGCTAGTGATGAGTAGGATTCGATAAAAGTGCATTCGGGCAGCTTCGCGATACCTGCAATTGCAGTTTTTTGCATGGCTGGGATACTTTTGATTCCGAAACCATACAGCTGTAAAATCATCGGAAACGGGAGTCGGAAGTGCCTGAATATCAAAATCGCGCTGTTTTTGTACTTAGGAACATAAAAAAATTAAAGATCTTCACTACAACGATATTCTGGAGTTCCTTGGAAAACGATCGGATTGCAAGGAGTGCGTTGCTGGAAAAACGGCCGTTTTTCATACCTTCTCCAATTTCAATATATGGGGTGCCAAACGAAAGCTAGTGATGAGTAGAATTCAATAAAAGTGCATTCAGGCAGCTTCGCGATACCTGCAATTGCAGTCTTTTGCGTGGTTGGGATACTTTTGATTCCGAAACCATACAGCTGTAAAATCATCGGAAACAGGAGTCGGAAGTGCCTGAATATCAAAATCGCCTTGTTATTGCACTCAGGAACATAAACAAATCAAAGATCTTCACTACAACGATATTCTGGAGTTCCTCGGATAACGATCAGATTGCAAGGAGTGCGTTGCTGGAAAAACGGCCGTTTTTCGATAAAGGTGCATTCGAGCAGCTTCGCGATACCTGCAATTGCAGTTTTTTGTATGGCTGGGCTACTTTTGATTCCGAAACCATACAGCTGTAAAATCATCGGAAACGGGAGTCGGAAGTGCCTGAATATCAAAATCGCGCTGTTTTTGTACTTAGGAACATAAAAAAATTAAAGATCTTCACTACAACCATATTCTGGAGTTTCTTGGAAAACAATCGGATTGCAAGGAGTGCGTTGCTGGAAAAACGGCCGTTTTTCATACCTTCTCCAATTTCAATATATGGGGTGTCAAACGAAAGCTAGTGATGAGTAGAATTCAATAAAAGTGCATTCAGGCAGCTTCGCGATACCTGCAATTGCAGTTTTTTGCGTGATTGGGATACTTTTGATTCCGAAACCATACAGCTGTAAAATCATCCGAAAAGGGGAGGCGGAAGTGCCTGAATATCAAAATCACGCTGTTATTGTACTCAGGAACATAAAAAAATTAAAGATCTTCACTACAACGATATTCTGGAGTTCCTTGGAAAACGATCGGATTGCAAGGAGTGCGTTGCTGGAAAAACGGCCGTTTTTCATACCTTCTCCAATTTCAATATATGGGGTGTCAAACGAAAGCTAGTGATGAGTAGAATTCAATAAAAGTGCATTCAGGCAGCTTCGCGATACCTGCAGTTGCAGTTTTTTGCGTGGTTGGGATACTTTTGATTCCGAAACCATACAGCTGTAAAATCATCGGAAACGGGAGTCGGAAGTGTCTGAATATCAAAATCGCGCTGTTTTTGTACTCAGGAACATAAAAAAGTTAAAGATCTTCACTACAACGATATTCTGGAGTTCCTTGGAAAACGATCGGATTGCAAGGAGTGCGTTGCTGGAAAAACGGCCGTTTTTCATACCTTCTCCAATTTCAATATATGGGGTGTCAAACGAAAGCTAAAGATGAGTAGAATTCAATAAAAGTGCATTCAGGCAGCTTCGCGATACCTGCAATTGCAGTTTTTTGCGTGGTTGGGATACTTTTGATTCCGAAACCATACAGCTCTAAAATTATCGGAAACGGGAGTCGGAAGTGCCTGAATATCAAAATCGCGCTGTTTTTGTACTTAGGAACATAAAAAAATTAAAGATCTTCACAACAACGATATTCTGGGGTTCCTTGGAAAACGATTGGATTGCAAGGAGTGCGTTGCTGGAAAAACGGCCGTTTTTCATACCTTCTCCAATTTCAAATTATGGGGTGTCAAACGAAAGCTAGTGATGAGTAGAATTCGATAAAAGTGCATTCGGGCAGCTTCGCGATACCTGCAATTGCAGTTTTTTGCATGGCTGGGATACTTTTGATTCCGAAACCATACAGCTGTAAAATCATCGGAAACGGGAGTCGGAAGTGCCTGAATATCAAGATCACGCTGTTATTGTACTCAGGAACATAAACAAATTAAAGATCTTCACTACAACGATATTCTGGAGTTCCTCGGGAAACGATCGGATTGCAAGGAGTGCGTTGCTGGAAAAAATGCCGTTCTTCATACTTTCTCCAATTTCAATATATGGGGTGTCAAACGAAAGCTAGTGATGAGTAGAATTCAATAAAAGTGCATTCAGGCAGCTTCGCGATACCTGCAATTACAGTTTTTTGCGTGGTTGGGAAACTTTTGATTCCGAAACCATACAGCTGTAAAATCATCGGAAACGGGAGTCGGAAGTGCCTGAATATCAAAATTGCGCTGTGTTTGTACTCAGGAACATAAAAAAATTAAAGATCTTCACTACAACAATATTCTGGAGTTCCTCGGAAAACGATCGGATTACAAGGAGTGCGTTGCTGGGAAAAATGGCAGTTTTTCATACTTTCTCCGATTTCAATATATGAGGTGTCAAACGAAAGCTAGTGATGAGTAGAATTCAATAAAAGTGCATTCAGGCAGCTTCGCGATACCTGCAGTTGCAGTTTTTTGCGTGGTTGGGATACTTTTGATTCCGAAACCATACAGCTGTAAAATCATCGGAAACGGGAGTCGGAAGTGCCTGAATATCAAAATCGCGTTGTTCTTGTACTTAGGAACATAAAAAAATTAAAGATCTTCACTACAACGATATTCTGGAGTTCCTTGGAAAACGATCGGATTAAAAGGAGTGCGTTGCTGGAAAAACGGCCGTTTTTCATACCTTCTCCAATTTCAATATATGGGATGTCAAACGAAAGCTAGTGATGAGAAGAATTCAATAAAAGTGCATTCAGGCAGCTTCGCGATACATGCAATTGCAGTCTTTTGCGTGGTTGGGATACTTTTGATTCCGAAATCATACAGCTGTAAAATCATCGGAAACGGGAGTCGGAAGTGCCTGAATCTCAAAATCGTGCTTTTATTGTACTCAGGAACATAAAAAAATTAAAGGTCTTCACTACAACGATATTCTGGAGTTCCTCGAAAAACGATCGGATTAAAAGGAGTGCGTTGCTGGAAAAGCGGTCGTTTTTCATACTTTCTCCAATTTCAATATATGGGGTGTCAAACGAAAGCTAGTGATGAGTAGAATTCAATAGAAGTGCATTCAGGCAGCTTCGCGATAGCTGCAATTGCAGTTTTTTGCGTGGTTGGGATGCTTTTGATTCCGAAACCATATAGCTGTAAAATCATCGGAAACGGGAGTCGGAAGTGCCTGAATATCAAAATCCCGCTTTTATTGTACTCACGAACAAAAAAAAATTAAAGATCTTCACTACAACGATATTCTGGAGGTCCTCGGAATACGATCGGATTAAAAGGAGTGCGTTGCTGGAATAACGGCCGTTTTTCATACTTTCTCCAATTTCAATATTTGGGGTGTCAAGCGAAAGCTAGTGATGAGTAGAATTCAATAAAAGTGCATTCAGGCAGCTTCGCGATACCTGCAATTTCAGTTTTTTGCGTAGCTCGGATACTTTTGATTCCGAAACCATACAGCTGTAAAATCATCGGAAACGGGAGTCGGAATTGCCTGAATATCAAAATCGCGCTGTTATTGTACTGAGGAACATAAAAACATTAAAGATCTTCACTACAACGATATTCTGGTGTTCCTCGGAAAACGATCGGATTGCAAGGAGTGCGTTGCTGGAAAAACGGCCGTTTTTCATACTTTCCCCAATTTCAATATATGGGGTGTCAAACGAAAGCTAGTGATGAGTAGAATTCAATAAAAGTGCATTCAGGCAGCTTCGCGATAGCTGCAATTGCAGTTTTTTGCGTGGTTGGGATACTTTTGATTCCGAAACCATACAGCTGTAAAATCATCGGACACGGGAGCCGGAAGTGCCTGAATATCAAAATCGTGCTGTTATTGTACTCAGGAACATAAAAAAATTAAAGATCTTCACTACAACGATATTCTGGAGTTCCTCGGAAAACGATCGGATGGCAAGGGGTGCGTTGCTGGGAAAACGGCCGTTTTTCATACTTTCTCCAATTTCAATATATGGGGTGTCAAACGAAAGCTAGTGATGAGTAGAATTCATTAACAATGCATTCAGGCAGCTTCGCGATAGCTGCAATTGCAGTTTTTTGCCTGGAGGGGACACTTTTGATTCCGAAACCATACAGCTGTAAAATCATCGGAAACGGGAGTCGGAAGTGCCTGAATATCAAAATCGCGCTGTTATTGTACTCAAGAACATAAAATAGTAAAAGATCTTCACTACCACGATATTCTGGAGTTCCTCGGAAAACGATCGGATTAAAAGGAGTGCGTTGCTGGAAAAACGGCCGTTTTTCATACTTTCTCCAATTTCAATATATGGAATGTCAAACGAAACCTAGTTATGAGTAGAATTCAATAAAAGTGCATTCAGGCAGCTTCGCGATAGCTGCAATTGCAGTTTTTTGCGTGGTTGGGATACTTTTGATTCCGAAACCATACAGCTGTAAAATCATCGGGAACGGGAGTCGGAAGTGTCTGAATATCAAAATCGCGCTGTTATTGTACTCAGGAACATAAAAAAATTAAATATCTTCACTACAACGATATTCTGGAGTTCCTTGGAAAACGATCGGATTGCAAGGAGTGCGTTGCTGGAATAACGGCCGTTTTTCATACTTTCTCCAATTTCAATATATGGGGTGTCACACGAAAGCTAGTGATGAGTCGAATTCGATAAAGGTGCATTCAGAAAGCTTCGCGATACCTGCAATTGCAGTTTTTTGCGTGGTTGGGATACTTTTGATTCTGAAACCATACAGCAGTAAAATCATCGGAAACGGGAGTCGAACGTGCCTCAATATGAAAATCGCGCTGTTATTGTGCTCAGGAACATAAAAAAATTAAAGATCTTCACAACAACGATATTCTGGAGTTCCTCGGAAAACGATCGGATTAAAAGGAGTGCGTTGCTGGAGAAATGCCCGTTTTTCATACTTTCTCCTATTTCAATATTTGGGTTGTCAAACGAAAGCTAGTGATGAGTAGAATTCAATGAAAGTGCATTCAGGAAGCTTCGCGGTAGCTGCAATTGCAGTTTTTTGCATGGTTGGGATATTTTCTATTCCGAAACCATCCAGCTGTAAAATCATCGGAAACGGGAGTCGGAAGTGCCTGAATATCAAAATCACGCTGTTAGTATTCTCTGAAACAAAAAAAAATGAAAGATCATCACTACAACAATATTCTGGAGTTCCTCCGAAACGACCGGATTAATAGGACCGCGTTGCTGGAAAAACGGCCGTTTTTCAAACTTTCTCCAATTTCAATAAATGGGGTGTCAAATGAAAGCTAGTAATGAGTAGAATTCAATAAAAGTGCATTCAGGCAGCTTCGCCATAGCTGCAATTGCAATTTTTGCGTGGTTGGGATACTTTTGATTCTGAAACCATACAGCAGTAAAATCATCGGAAACGGGAGTCGAAAGTGCCTCATTATGAAAATCGCACTGTTATTGTGCTCAGGAACATAAAAAAATTAAAGATCTTCACTACAACGATATTCTGGAGTTCCTCGGAAAACGATCGGATTAAAAGGAGTGCGCTGCTGGAGAAACGGCCGTTTTTCATACTTTCTCCAATTTTAATATATGGGGTGTCAAACGAAAGCTAGTGATGAGTAGAGTTCAATAAAAGTGTATTCAGGCAGCTTCGCGATACCTGCAATCGCAGTTTTTTGCGTGGTTGGGATACTCTTTATTCTGAAAGCATACAGCTGTAAAATCGTCGGAAGCGGGAGTCGGAAGTGCCTGAATATCAAAATCGCGCTGTCATTATACTCAGGAACATAAAAAAAATAAAGATCTTCACTACAACGATATTCTGGAGTTCCTCGGAAAACGATCGGATTGCAAGGAGTGCGTTGCTGGAAAAACGGCCGTTCTTCATACTTTCTCCAATTTCAATATATGGGGTGTCAAACGAAAGCTAGTGATGAGTAGAATCCATTAAAAGTGAATTCAGGCAGCTTCGCGATACCTGCAGTTGCAGTTTTTTGCGTGGTGGGGAAACTTTTGATTCCGAAACCATACAGCTGTAAAATCATGGGAAACGGGAGTTGGAAGTGCCTGAATATCATAAATGCGCTATTATCGTACTCAGGAACATAAAAAAATCAAGATCTTCAGTACAACGATATTCTGGAGTTCCTCGGAAAACGATCGGATGGCAAGGAGTGCGTTGCTGGAAAAACGGCCGTTTTTCATACTTTCTCCAATTTCAATATATGGGGTGTCAAACGAAAGCTATGGATGAGTAGAGTTCAATAAAAGTGCATTCAGGCAGCTTTGCGATACCTGCAATTGCAGTTTTTTGCGTGGTTGGGATACTTTTGATTCCGAAACCATACAGCTGTAAAATCATCGGAAACGGGAGTCGGAAGTGCCTGAATATCAAAATCGTGCTGTTATTGTACTCAGGAACATAAAAAAATTAAAGATCTTCACTACAACCATATTCCGGAGTTCCTTGGAAAACGATCGGATTGCAAGGATTGCGTTGCTGGAAAAACAGCCGTTCTTCATACTTTCTCCAATTTCAATATATGGGGTGTCAAACGAAAGCTAGTGATGAGTAGAATTCAATAAAAGTGCACTCAGGCAGCTTCGCGATAGCTGCAATTGCAGTTTTTTGCGTGGTTGGGATACTTTTGATTCCGAAACCATACAGCTGTAAAATCATCGGAAACGGGAGTCGGAAGTGCCTGAATATCAAAATCGCGCTGTTATTGTACTCAGGAACATAAAAAAATCAGAGATCTTCACTACAACGATATTCTGGAGTTCCTCGGGAACGATCGGATTAAAAGGTGTGCGTTGCTGGCAAAACGGCCGTTTTTCATACTTTCTCCCATTTTAATATATGGGGTGTCAAACGAAAGCTAGTGATGAGTAGAATTCAATAAAAGTGCACTCAGACAGCTTCGCGATACCTGCAATTGCAGTTTTTTGCGTGGTTGGGATACTTTTGATTCCGAAACCATACAGCTGTTAAAATCATCGGGAACTGGAGTCGGAAGTACCCGAATATCAAAATCGCGCTATTATTGTACTCAGGAACATAAGAAAATTAAAGATCTTCACTACAACGATATTCTGGAGTTCCTCGGAAAACGATCGGATTGCAAGGAGTGCGGTGCTGGATCAACGGCCGTTTTTCATACTTTCTCCAATTTCAATATATGGGGTGTCAAACGAAAGCTAGTGATGAGTAGAATTCAATAAAAGTGCATTCAGGCAGCTTGGCGATACCTGCAATTGCAGTTTTTTGCGTGGTTGGGATACTTTTGATTCCGAAACCATACAGCTGTAAAATCATCGGAAACGGGAGTCGGAAGTGCCTGAATATCAAAATCGTGCTGTTATTGTACTCAGGAACATAAGAAAATTAAAGATCTTCACTACAACCATATTTTGGAGTTCCTTGGAAAACGATCGGATTGCAAGGATTGCGTTGCTGGAAAAACAGCCGTTCTTCATACTTTCTCCAATTTCAATATATGGGGTGTCAAACGAAAGCTAGTGATGAGTAGAATCCAGTAAAAAGGCACTCAGGCAGCTTCGCGATAGCTGCAATTGCAGTTTTTTGCGTGGTTGGGACACTTTTGATTCCGAAACCATACAGCTGTAAAATCATCGGAAATGGGAGTCGGAAGTGCCTGAATATCAAAATCGCGCTGTTATTGTACTCAGGATCATAAAAAAATCAGAGATCTTCACTACAACGATATTCTGGAGTTCCTCGGAAACGATCGGATTAAAAGGAGTGCGTTGCTGGAAAAACGGCCGTTCATCCTACTTTCTCCAACTTTAATATATGGGGTGTCAAACGAAAGCTAGTGATGAGTAGAATTCAATAAAAGTGCACTCAGACAGCTTCGCGATACCTGCAATTGCAGTTTTTTGCGTGGTTGGGATACTTTTGATTCCGAAACCATACAGCTGTTAAAATCATCGGGAACGGGAGTCGGAAGTACCTGAAGATCAAAATCGCTCTGTTATTGTACTCACGAACATAAAAAAATTAGAGATCTTCACTACAACAATTTTCTGGAGTTCAACGGGAAACGATCGGATTGCAAGGAGTGCGGTGCTGGAAAAACGGCCGTTCTTCATACTTTCTCCAATTTCAATATATGGGGTGTCGAACGAAAGCTAGTGATGAGGAGAATTCAATAAAAGTGCATTCAGGCAGCTTGGACCTCCAATTGCAGTTTTTTGCGTGGTTGGGATACTTTTGATTCCGAAACCATACAGCTGTAAAATCATCGGAAACGGGAGCCGGAAGTGCCTGAATATCAAAATCGCGCTGTTATTGTACTCAGGAACATAAAAAATCAACGATCTTCACAACAACGATATTCTGGAGTTCCTCGGAAACGATCGGATTAAAAGGAGTGCGTTGTTGGAAAAACGGCCGTTTTTCATACTTTCTCCAATTTCAATATATGGGGTGTCAAACATATGCTAGTGACGAGAAGAATTCAATAAAAGTGCATTCAGGCAGCTTCGCGATAGCTGCAATTGCAGTTTTTTGCCTGGTGGGGATACTTTTGATTCCGAAACCATACAGCTGTTAAAATCATCGGGAACGGGAGTCGGAAGTACCTGAATATCAAAATCGCGCTGTTATTGTACTCAAGAACATAAAAAATTAAAGATCTTCATTACAACGATATTCTGGAGTTCCTCGGAAAACGATCGGATTGCAAGGAGTGCGTTGCTCGAAAACGGCCGTTTTTCATACTTTCTCCAATTTCAATGTATGGGGTGTCAAACGAAAGCTAGTGATGAGTAGAATTTAATAAAAGTGCATTCAGGCAGCTTCGCGATACCTGCAATTGTAGTTTTTTGCGTGGTTGGGATACTTTTGATTCCGGAACCCTACAGCTGTAAAATCATCGGAAACGGGAGTCGGAAGTGCCTGAATATCAAAATCGCGCTGTTATTGTACTCAGGAACATAAAAAGATTAAAGATCTTCACAACAACGATACTCTGGAGTTCCTCGGAAAACGGTGGGATTGCAAGGAGTGCGTTGCTGGAAAAATGGCCGTTTTTCATGCTATCTCCAATTTCAATATATGGGATGTCAAACGAAAGCTAGTGATGAGTAGAATTCAATGAAAGTGCATTCAGGCAGCTTCGCGATACCTGCAATTGTAGTTTTTTGCGTGGTTGGGATACTTTTGATTCCGAAACCATACAGCTGTAAAATCATGGGAAACGGGAGTCGGAAGTGCCTGAATATCAAAATCGAACAGTTATTGTATTCAGGAACATAAAAAAATTAAAGATCTTCACCACAACAATATTCTGGAGTCCCTCGGAAAACCATCGGATCAAAAGGAGTGCGTTGCTGGAAAAACGGCCGTTTTTCATACTTTCTCCAATTTCAATATATGAGGTGTCAAGGGAAAGCTAGTTATGAGTGGATTCAATAAAAGTGCATTCAGGCAGCTTTGCGATACCTGCAATTGCAGTTTTTGCGTGGTTGGGATACTTTTGATTCCGAAACCATGCAGCTATAAAATCATCGGAAACGGGAGTCGGAAGTGCCTGAATATCAAAATCGCGCTGTCATTGTACTCAGGAACATAAAAAAATTAAAGATCTTCACTACAACCATATTCTGGAGTTCCTCGGAAAACGATCGGGTTAAAAGGAGTGCGTTGCCTGAAAGACGGCCGTTTTTCATACTTTCTCCAATTTCAATATATGGGGTGTCAAACGAAAGCCAGTGATGAGTAAAATTCAATAAAAGTGCATTCAGGCAGCTTCGCGATACCTGCAATTGCAGTTTTTTGCGTGGTTGGGATACTTTCGATTCCGAAACCATACAGCTGTAAAATCATCGGAAACGGGAGTCGGAAGTGCCTGAATATCAAAATCGCGCTGTTATTGTACTCAGGAACATAAAAATATTAAAGATCTTCACTACAACGATATTCTGGAGTTCCTCGGAAAACGATCGGATTGCAAGGAGTGCGTTGCTGGAAAAACGACTGTTGTTCATACTCTTTCCAATTTCAATATATGGGGTGTCAAACGAAAGCTATGGATGAGTAGAATTCAATAAAAGTACATTCAGGCAGCTTCGCAATACCTGCAATTGCAGTTTTTTGCGTGGTTGGGATACTTTTGATTTCGAAACCATACAGCTATAAAATCATCGGAAACCGGATGGGTTGAATATTATAATCGCGCTGTTATTGTACTCAGGAACATAAAAAAATTAAAGATCTTCACTACAACGATATTCTGGAGTTGCTCGGAAAACGATCAGATTGCAAAGAGTGCGTTGCTGAAATAACGGCCGTTTTTCATACTTTCTCCAATTTCAATATATGGGGTGTCAAACGAAAGCTAGTAATGAGTAGAATTCAATAAAAGTGCATTCAGGCAGCTTTGCGATACCTGCAATTGCAGTTTTTTGCGTGGTTGGGATACTTTTGATTCCGAAACCATACAGCTGTAAAATCATCGGTAACGGGGGTCGGAAGTGCCTGAATATCAAAATCGCGCTGTTATTGTACTCAGGAACATAAAAAATTAAAGATCTTCACTACAACGATATTCTGGAGTTCCTCGGAAAACGATCGGATCGCAAGGAGTGCGTTGCTGGAAAACGGCCGTTTTTCATACTTTCTCCAATTTCAATATATGGGATGTCAAACGAAAGCTAGTGATGAATAGAATTCAATCAAACTGCATTCAGGCAGCTTCGCGACACCTGCTATTGCAGTTTTTCCCGTGGTTGGGATACTTTTGATTCCGAAACCATACAGCTGTAAAATCATCGGAAACCGGAGTCGGAAGTACCTGAATATCAAAATCGCGCAGTTATTGTACTCAGGAACATAAAATAATTAAAGATCTTCACTACAATGATATTCTGGAGTTCCTTGGAAAACGATCGGATTAAAAGGATTGCGTTGCTGGAAAAACGTCCGTTTTTCATACTTTCTCCAATTTCAATATATGGGGTGTCAAACGAAAGCTGGTGATGAGTAGAATTCAATAAAAGTGCATTCAGACAGCTTCACGATAGCTGGAATTGCAATTTTTTGCGTGGCTGGGATACTTTTGATTCCGAAACCATACAGTCTAAAATCATCGGGAACGGGAGTCGGAAGTGCCTGAATATCATAATCGCGATGTTATTGTACTCAGGAACATAAAAAAATTAAAGATCTTCACTGCAACGTTATTTTGGAGTTCCTATGAAAACGATCGGATTATAAGGAGTGCGTTGCTGGAAAAACGGCCGTTTTTCATACTTTCTCCAATTTCAGGCAGCATCGCGATACCTGCAATTGCAGTATTTTGCGTGGTTGGGATACTTTTGATTCCGAAAACCTACAGCTGTAAAATCATCGGAAACGGGAGTCGGAAGTGCCTGAATATCAAAATCACGCTGTTATTGTACTCAGGAACATTAAACAATGAAAGATCTTCACTACAACCATATTCTGGAGTTCCTCGGAAAACGATCGGATTAATAGGAGTGCGTTGCTGGAAAAACGGCCGGTTTTCAAACTTTCTCCAATTTCAATATATGGGGTGTCAAACGAAAGCTAGTGATGAGTAGAATTCAATAAAAGTGCATTCGGGCAGCTTCGCGATACCTGCAATTGCAGTTTTTTGCGTGGTTGGGATACTTTTGATTTCGAAACCATACAGCTGTAAAATCGTCGGAAACGGGAGTCGGAAGTGCCTGAATATCAAAATCGCGCTGCTAATGTACTCAAGAACATAAAAATTAAAGATCTTCACTACAACGATATTCTGGAGTTCCTCGGAAAACGATCGGATTAAAAGGAGTGCGTTGCTGGAAAAACGGCTGTTGTTCATACTCTCTCCAATTTCAACATATGGGGTGTCAAATGAAAGCTAGTGATGAGTAGAATTCAATAAAAGTGCATTCAGGCAGCTTCGCGACACCTGCAATTGCAGTTTTTTGCGTGGTTGGGATACTTTTGATTCCGAAACCATACAGCTATAAAATCATCGGAAACGGGATTCGAAAGTGGTTGAATATCATAGCCGCGCTGTTAATGTACTCAGGAACATAAAAAAATTAAAGATCTTCACTACAACGATATTCTGGAGTTCCTCGGAAAACGATCGGATTGCAAGGAGTGCGTTGCTGGAAAAACGGCCGTTTTTCATACTTTCTCCAATTTCAATATATGGGGTGTCAAACGAAAGCTAGTGATGAGGAGAATTCAATAAAAGTGCATTCAGGCAGCTTCGCGATAGCTGCAATTGCAGTTTTTTGCGTGGTTGGGATATTGTTGGTTCCGACACCATACAGCTTTCAAATCATCGGGAACGGGAGCCGGAAGTGCCTGAATATCAAAATCGACCTGTTATTGTACTCAGGAACATAAAAAAATTAAAGATCTTCAGTACAACGATATTCTGGAGTTCCTCGGAAAACGATCGGATTGCAAGGAGTGCGTTGCTGGAAAAACGGCCGTTTTTCATACTTTCTCCAATTTCAATATATGGGGTGTCAAACGAAAGCTAGTGATGAGGAGAATTCAATAAAAGTGCATTCAGGCAGCTTCGCGATACCTGCAATTGCAGTATTTTGCGTGGTTGGGATACTTTTGATTCCGAAACCATACAGCTGTAAAATCATCGGAAACGGGAGTCGGAAGTGCCTGAATATCAAAATTGCACTGTTGTTGTACTCAGGAATATTAAAAAATTAAAGATCTTCACTACAACGATATTCTGGAGTTCCTCGGAAAACGATCGGATTGCAAGGAGTGCGTTGCTGGAAAAACGGCCGTTTTTCATACTTTCTCCAATTTCAATATATGGAGTGTCAAACGAAAGCTAGTGATGAGTAGAATTCAATAAAAGTGCATTCAGGCAGCTTCGCGATACCTGCAATTGCAGTTTTTTGCGTGGTTGGGATACTTTTGATTCCGAAACCATGCAGCTGTCAAATCATCGGAAACGGGAGTCGGAAGTGCCTGAATATCCAAATCGCGCTGTTATTGTACTCCGAAACATAAAAAAATTCAAGATCTTCACTACAACGATATTTTGGAGTTCCTCGGAAAACGATCAGATTCCAAGGAGTGAGATGCTGGGAAAATAGCCGTTTGTCATACTTTCTCCAATTTCAATATGTGGTGTCAAACGAAAGCTAGTGATGCGTAGAATTCAATAAAAGTGCATTCAGGCAGCTTCGCGATACCTGCAATTGCAGTTTTTTGCGTGGTTGGGATACTTTTGATTCCGAAACCATACAGCTGTAAAATCATCGGAAACGGGAGTCGGAAGTGCCTGAATATCAAAATCGCGTTGTGATTGTACTCAGAAACATAAAAAAATTAAAGATCTTCACTACAACAATATTCTGGAGTTCCTCGGAAAACGATTGGATTAAAAGGAGTGCGTTGCTGGAAAAACGGCCGTTTTTCATACTTTCTCCAATTTCAATATATGGGGTGTCAAACGAAAGCTAGTGATGAGTAGAATTCAATAAAAGTGCATTCAGGCAGCTTCGCGATAGCTGCAATTGCAGTTTTTTACGTGGTGGGGATACTTTTGATTCCGAAACCATACAGCTGTAAAATCATCGGGAACGGGAGTTGGAAGTACCTGAATATCAAAATCACGCTGTTATTGTACTCAAGAACATAAAAAATTCAAGATCTTCAGTACAACGATATTCTGGAGTTCCTCGGAAAACGATCGGATTACAAGGAGTGCGTTGCTGGAAAACGGCCGTTTTTCATACTTTCTCCAATTTCAATATATGGGGTGTCAAACGAAAGCTAGTGATGAGGAAAATTCAATAAAATTGCATTCAGGAAGCTTCGCGATACCTGCAATTGCAGTTTTTTGCGTGGTTGGGATACTTTTGATTCCGAAACCATACAGCTGTAAAATCATCGGGAACGGAAGTACCTGAATATCAAAATCGCGCTGTTATTGTACTCAGGAACATAAAAAATAAAATATCTTAACAACAACGATATTCTGGAGTTCCTCGGAAAACGATCGGATTATAAGGAGTGCGTGCCTGGAAAAACGGCCGTTCTTCATGCTTTCTCCAATTTCAATATATGGGGTGTCAAACGAAAGCTAGTGATGAGTAGAATTTAATAAAAGTGCATTCATGCAGCTTCGCGATACCTGCAATTGCAGTTTTTTGCGTGGTTGGGATACTTTTGATTCCGAAACCATACAGCTTTCAAATCATCGGGAACGGGAGCCGGAAGTGCCTGAATATCAAAATCGACCTGTTATTGTACTCAGGAACATAAAAAAATTAAAGATCTTCACTACAACGATATTCTGGAGTTCCTCTGAAAGCGATCGGATGACAAGGAGTGCGTTGCTGGAAAAACGGCCGTTTTTCATACTTTCTCCAATTTCAATATATGGGGTATCAAACGAAAGCTAGTGATGAGTAGAATTCAATAAAAGTGCATTCAGGCAGCTTCGCGATAGCTGCAATTGCAGTTTTTGCGTGGTGGGGATACTTTTGATTCCGATACCATACAGCTGTAAAATCATCGGGAACGGGAGTCGGAAGTGCCTGAATATCAAAACCGCGCTGTTATTGTACTCAGAAACATAAAAAAATTAAAGATCTTCACGAAAACAATATTCTGGCGTTCCTCGGAAAACGATCGGATTGCAAGAAGTGCGTTGCTGGAAAAACGGCCGTTTTTCATACTTTCTCCAATTTCAATATATGGGGTGTCAAACGAAAGCTAGTGATGAGTAGAATTCAATAAAAGTGCATTCAGGCAGCTTCGCGATACCTGCAATTGCAGTTTTTTGCGTGGTTGGGATACTTTTGATTCCGAAACCATACAGCTGTAAAATCATCGGAAACTGGAGTCGGAAGTGCCTGAATATCAAAATCGCGCTGTTATTGTACTCAGGAACATATAAAATAAAATATCTTAACAACAACGATATTCTGGAGTTCCTAGGAAAACGATCGGATTGCAAGGAGTGCGTTGCTGGAAAAACGGCAGTTTTTCATACTTTCTCCAATTTCAATATATGGGGTGTTAAACGAAAGCTAGTGATGAGGAGAATTCAATAAAAGTGCATTCAGGCAGCTTCGCGATACCTGCAATTGCAGTTTTTTGCGTGATTGGGATACTTTTGATTCCGAAACCATACAGCTGTAAAATCATCGGAAACGGGAGTCGGAAGTGCCTGAATATCAAAACCGCGCTGTTATTGTACTCAGAAACATAAAAAAATTAAAGATCTTTACGACAACAATATTCTGGCGTTCCTCGGAAAACGATCGGATTGCAAGAAGTGCGTTGCTGGAAAAACGGCCGTTTTTCATACTTTCTCCAATTTCAATATATGGGGTGTTAAACGAAAGCTAGTGATGAGGAGAATTCAATAAAAGTGCATTCAGGCAGCTTCGCGATACCTGCAATTGCAGTTTTTTGCGTGATTGGGATACTTTTGATTCCGAAACCATACAGCTGTAAAATCATCGGAAACGGGAGTCGGAAGTGCCTGAATATCAAAACCGCGCTGTTATTGTACTCAGAAACATAAAAAAATTAAAGATCTTTACGACAACAATATTCTGGCGTTCCTCGGAAAACGATCGGATTGCAAGAAGTGCGTTGCTGGAAAAACGGCCGTTTTTCATACTTTCTCCAATTTCAATATATGGGGTGTCAAACGAAAGCTAGTGATGAGTAGAATTCAATAAAAGTGCATTCAGGCAGCTTCGCGATACCTGCAATTGCAGTTTTTTGCGTGGTTGGGATACTCTTGATTCCGAAACCATACAGCTGTAAAATCATCGGAAACTGGAGTCGGAAGTGCCTGAATATCAAAATCGCGCTGTTATTGTACTCAGGAACATGAAAAAATTAAAGATCTTCACTACAACGCTATTCTGGAGTTCTTCGGAAAACGATCGGATTGCAAGGAGTGCGTTGCTGGAAAAACGGCCGTTTTTCATACTTTCTCCAATTTCAATATATGGGGTGTCAAACGAAAGCTAGTGATGAGTAGAATTCAATAAAAGTGCATTCACGCAGCTTCGCGATACCTGCAATTGCAGTATTTTGCGTGGTTGGGATACTTTTGATTCCGAAACCATACAGCTGTAAAATCATCGGAAACGGGAGTCGGAAGTGCCTGAATATCAAAATTGCACTGTTGTTGTACTCAGGAATATTAAAAAATTAAAGATCTTCACTACAACGATATTCTGGAGTTCCTCGGAAAACAATCGGGTTGCAAGGAGTGCGTTGCTGGAAAAACGGCCGTTTTTCATACTTTCTCCAATTTCAATATATGGAGTGTCAAACGAAAGCTAGTGATGAGTAGAATTCAATAAAAGTGCATTCAGGCAGCTTCGCGATAGCTGCAATTGCAGTTTTTTGCGTGGTTGGGATACTTTTGATTCCGAAACCATGCAGCTGTCAAATCATCGGAAACGGGAGTCGGAAGTGCCTGAATATCAAAATCGCGCTGTTATTGTACTCCGAAACATAAAAAAATTCAAGATCTTCACTACAACGATCTTTTGGAGTTCCTCGGAAAACGATCAGATTCCAAGGAGTGAGATGCTGGGAAAATAGCCGTTTGTCATACTTTCTCGTATTTCAATATGTGGTGTCAAACGAAAGCTAGTGATGCGTAGAATTCAATAAAAGTGCATTCAGGCAGCTTCGCGATACCTGCAATTGCAGTTTTTTGCGTGGTTGGGATACTTTTGATTCCGAAACCATACAGCTGTAAAATCATCGGAAACGGGAGTCGGAAGTGCCTGAATATCAAAATCGCGTTGTGATTGTACTCAGAAACATAAAAAAATTAAAGATCTTCACTACCACGATATTCTGGAGTTCCTCGGAAAATGATCGGATTAAAAGGAGTGCGTTGCTGGAAAAACGGCCGTTTTTCATACTTTCTCCAATTTCAATATATGGGGTGTCAAACGAAAGCTAGTGATGAGTAGAATTCAATAAAAGTGCATTCAGGCAGCTTCGTGATAGCTGCAATTGCAGTTTTTTACGTGGTGGGGATACTTTTGATTCCGAAACCATACAGCTGTAAAATCATCGGGAACGGGAGTTGGAAGTACCTGAATATCAAAATCACGCTGTTATTGTACTCAAGAACATAAAAAATTCAAGACCTTCAATACAACGATATTCTGGAGTTCCTCTAAAAACGATCGGATTGCAAGGAGTGCGTTGCTGGAAAACGGCCGTTTTTCATACTTTCTCCAATTTCAATATATGGGGTGTCAAACGAAAGCTAGTGATGAGGAGAATTCAATAAAATTGCATTCAGGAAGCTTCGCGATACCTGCAATTGCAGTTTTTTGCGTGGTTGGGATACTTTTGATTCCGAAACCATACAGCTGTAAAATCATCGGGAACGGAAGTACCTGAATATCAAAATCGCGCTGTTATTGTACTCAGGAACATATAAAATAAAATATCTTAACAACAACGATATTCTGGAGTTCCTCGGAAAACGATCGGATTATTAGGAGTGCGTGCCTGGAAAAACGGCCGTTTTTCATGCTTTCTCCAATTTCAATATATGGGGTGTCAAACGAAAGCTAGTGATGAGTAGAATTTAATAAAAGTGCATTCAGGCAGCTTCGCGATAGCTGCAATTGCAGTGTTTTGCGTGGTTGGGATTCTTTTGATTCCGATACCATACAGCTGTAAAATCATCGGGAACGGGAGTCGGAAGTGCCTGAATATCAAAATCGCGCTGTTATTGTACTCAAGAACATAAAAAATTAAAGATCTTCAGTACAAAGATATTCTGGAGTTCCTCGGAAAACGATCGGATTGCAAGGAGTGCGTTGCTGGAAAAACGGCCGTTCTTCATACTTTCTCCAATTTCAATATATGGGGTGTCAAACGAAAGCTAGTGATGAGGAGAATTCAATAAAAGTGCATTCAGGCAGCTTCGCGATACCTGCAATTGCAGTTTTTTGCGTGATTGGGATACTTTTGATTCCGAAACCATACAGCTGTAAAATCATCGGAAACGGGAGTCGGAAGTGCCTGAATATCAAAACCGCGCTGTTATTGTACTCAGAAACATAAAAAAATTAAAGATCTTCACGACAACAATATTATGGCGTTCCTCGGAAAACGATCGGATTGCAAGAAGTGCGTTGCTGGAAAAACGGCCGTTCTTCATACTTTCTCCAATTTCATTATATGGGGTGTCGTACGAAAGCTAGTGATGAGTAGAATTCAATAAAAGTGCATTCAGGCAGCTTCGCGATACCTGCAATTGCAGTTTTTTGCGTGATTGGGATACTTTTGATTCCGAAACCATACAGCTGTAAAATCATCGGGAACGGGAGCCGGAAGTGCCTGAATATCAAAATCGTGCTGTTATTGTACTCAGGAACATAAAAAAATTAAAGATCTTCACTACAACGATATTCTGGAGTTCCTCGGAAAACGATCGGGATGCAAGGAGTGCGTTGCTGGAGAAACGGCCGTTTTTCATACTTTCTCCAATTTCTATATATGGGGTGTCAAACGAAAGCTAGTGATGAGTAGAATTTAATAAACGTGCATTCAGGCAGCTTCGCGATAGCTGCAATTGCAGTGTTTTGCGTGGTTGGGATTCTTTTGATTCCGGAACCATACAGCTGTAAGATCATCGGAAACGGGAGTCGGAAGTGCCTGAATATCAAAATCGCGCTGTTATTGTACTCAGGAACATAAAAAAATTAAAGATCTTCACTACAACGATACTCTGGAGTTCCTCGGAAAACGGTGGGATTGCAAGGAGTGCGTTGCTGGAAAAATGGCCGTTTTTCATGCTGTCTCCAATTTCAATATATAGGATGTCAAACGAAAGCTAGAGATGAGTAGAATTCAATAAAAGTGCATTCAGGCAGCTTCGCGATACCTGCAATTGTAGTTTTTTGCGTGGTTGGGATACTTTTGATTCCGAAACCATACAGCTGTAAAATCATGGGAACGGGAGTCGGAAGTGCCTGATTATCAAAATCGCGCTGTTATTGTACTCAGGAACATAAAAAAATTAAAGATCTTCACCACAACGATATTCTGGAGTCCCTCGGAAAACCATCGGATTAAAAGGAGTGCGTTGCTGGAATTACGGCCGTTTATCATACCTTCTCCAATTTCAATATGTGAGGTGTCAAGGGAAAGCTAGTTATGAGTGGATTCACTAAAAGTGCATTCAGGCAGCTTTGCGATACCTGCAATTGCAGTTTTTGCGTGGTTGGGATACTTTTGATTACGGAACCATGCAGCTATAAAATCCACGGAAACGGGAGTCGGAAGTGCCTGAATATCAAAATCGCGCTGTTATTGTACTCAGGAACATAAAAAAATTAAAGATCTTCACTACAACCATATTCTGGAGTTCCTCGGAAAACGATCGGATCAAAAGGAGTGCGTTGCCTGAAGAACGCCCGTTTTTCATACTTTCTCCAATTTCAATATATGGGGTGTCAAACGAAAGCTAGTGATGAGTAGAATTCAATAGAAGTGCATTCAGGCAGCTTCGCGATACCTGCAATTGCAGTTTTTTGCGTGGTTGGGATACTTTTGATTCCGAAACCATACAGCTATAAAATCATCGGAAACGGGATGGGTTGAATATTATAATCGCGCTGTTATTGTACTCAGGAACATAAAAAAATTAAAGATCTTCACTACAACGATATTCTGGAGTTCCTCGGAAAACGATCAGATTGCAAAGAGTGCGTTGCTGGAATAACGGCCGTTTTTCATACTTTCTCCAATTTCAATATATGGGGTGTCAAACGAAAGCTAGTGATGAGTAGAATTCAATAAAAGTGCATTCAGGCAGCTTTGCGATACCTGCTATTGTAGTTTTTTGCGTGGTTGGGAAACTTTTAATTCCGAAACCATACAGCTGTAAAATCATCGAAAACGGGAGTCAGAAGTGCCTGAATATCAAAATCACGCTGTTATTGTACTCAGGAACATGAAAAAATTAAAGATCTTCACTACAACGATGTTCTGGAGTTCCTCGGAAAACGATCGGATTGCAAGGAGTGCGTTGCTGGAAAAACGGCAGTTTTTCGTACTTTCTCCAATTTCAATATATGGGGTGTCAAACGAAAGCTAGTGACGAGTAGAATTCAATAAAAGTGCATTCAGGCAGCTTCGCGATACCTGCAATTGCAGTTTTTTGCGTGGTTGGGATACTTTTGATTCCAAGACCATACAGCTGTAAAATCATCGGAAACGGGAGTCGGAAGTTCCAGAATATCAAAATCGCGCTGTTATTGTAGTCAGGAACATAAAACAATTAAAGATCTTCACTACAACCATATTCTGGAGTTCCTCGGAAAACGATCGGGTTAAAAGGAGTCCGTTGCTGGAAAAACGGCCGTTTTTCATACTTTCTCCAATTTCAATATATGGGGTGTCAAACGAAAGCTAGTGATGAGTAGAATTCAATAAAAGTGCATTCAGGCAGCTTCACGATAGCTGCAATTGCAGTTTTTTGCGTGGTTGGGATACTTTTGATTCCGAAACCATACAGCTGTAAAATCATCGGTAACGGGGGTCGGAAGTGCCTGAATATCATAATCGTGCTGTTATTGTACTCAGGAACATAAAAAAATTGAAGATTTTCACTACAACGATATTCTGGAGTTCCTCGGAAAACGATCGGATTGCAAGGAGTGCGTTGCTAAAAAAACGGCCGTTTTTCATACTTTCTCCAATTTCAATATATGTGGTGTCAAACGAAAGCTAGTGATGAATAGAATTCAATAAAAGTGCATTCAGGCAGCTTCGCGACACCTGCTATTGCAGTTTTCGCGTGGTTGGGATACTTTTGATTCCGAAACCATACAGCTGTAAAATCATCGGAAACGGGAGTCGGAAGTACCTGAATATCAAAATCGCGCTGTTATTGTACTCAGGAACATAAAAAAATTAAAGATCTTCACTACAATGATATTCTGGAGTTCCTTGGAAAACGATCGGATTACAAGGAGTGCGTTGCTGGAAAAACGGCCGTTTTTCATACATTCTCCAACTTCAATATATGGGGTGTCAAACGAAAGCTAGTGATGGGTAGAATTCAATAAAAGTGCATTCAGGCAGCTTCGCGATGGCTGCAATTGCAGTTTTTTGCGTGGTTGGGATACTTTTGATTCCGAAACCATACAGCTGTAAAACCATTGGAAACGGGAGTCGCAAGTGCCTGAATATTAAACCGCGCTGTTATTGTACTCAGGAACATAAAAAAATTAAAGATCTTCACTACCACGATATTCTGGAGTTCCTCGGAAAACGATCGGATTGCAAGGAGTGCGTTGCTGGAAAAACGGCCGTTTTTCATACTTTCTCCAATTTCAGGCAGCTTCGCGATACCCGCGATTGCAGTTTTTTGCGTGGTTGGGATACTTTTGATTCCGAAACCCTACAGCTGTAAAATCATCGGAAACGGGAGTCGGAAGTGCCTGAATATCAAAATCGCGCTGCTCATGTACTCAGGAACATAAAAATTAAAGATCTTCACTACAACGATATTCAATAGTTCCTCGGAAAACGATCGGAATAAAAGGAGTGCGTTGCTGGAAAAACGGCTGTTGTTCATACTCTCTCCAATTTCAACATATGGGGTGTCAAATGAAAGCTAGTGATGAGTAGAATTCAATAAAAGTGCATTCAAGCAGCTTCGCGTTTCCTGCAATTACAGTTTTTTGCGTGGTTGGGATACTTTTGATTCCAAAACCATACAGCTATAAAATCATCGGAAACGGGATTCGAAAGTGGTTGAATATCATAATCGCGCTGTTAATGTACTCAGGAACATAAAAAAATTAAAGATCTTCACTACAACGATATTCTGGAGTTCCTCGGAAAACGATCGGATTGCAAGGAGTGCGTTGCTGGAAAAACGGCCGTTTTTCATACTTTCTCCAATTTCAATATATGGGGTGTCAAACGAAAGCTAGTGATGAGTAGAATTCAATAGAAGTGCATTCAGGCAGCTTCGCGATACCTGCAATTGCAGTTTTTTGCGTGGTTGGGCTCCTTTTATTCCGAGACCATACAGCTGTAAAATCCTCGGAAACGGGAGTCGGAAGTTCCTGAATATCAGAATCGCGCTGTTATTGTAATCAGGAACATAAAACAATGAAAGATCTTCACTACAACCATATTCTGGAGTTCCTCGGAAAACGATCGGATTACAAGGAGTGCGTTGCTGGAAAAACGGCCGTTTTTCAAACTTTCTCCAATTTCAATATATGGGGAGTCAAACGAAAGCTAGTGATGAGCAGAATTCAATAAAAGTGCATTCAGGCAGCTTCGCGATACCTGCAATTGCAGTTTTTTGCGTGGTTGGGATACTTTTGATTTCGAAACCATACAGCTGTAAAATCGTCGGAAACGGGAGTCGGAAGTGCCTGAATATCAAAGTCGCGCTGCTCATGTACTCAGGAACATAAAAATTAAAGATCTTCACTACAACGATATTCTATAGTTCCTCGGAAAACGATCGGAATAAAAGGAGTGAGTTGCTGCAAAAACGGCCGTTTTTCATAATTTCTCCAGTTTCAATATATGGGGTGTCAAACGGAAGCTAGTGATGAGTAGAATTCAATAAAAATGCATTCAGGCAGCTTCGCGATACCTGCAATTGCAGTTTTTTGCGTTGTTGGGATACTTTTGATTCCGAAACCATACAGCTGTAAAATCATCGGAAACGGGGATCGGAAGTGCCTGAATATCAAAATCGCGCTGTTCTTGTACTCAGGAACATAAAAAACTTAAAGATCTTCACTACAACGATATTCCGGAGTTCCTCGGAAAACGATCGGGTTAAAAGGAGTGCGTTGCTGGAAAAACGGCCGTTTTTCATACATTCTCCAATTTCAATATATGGGGTGTCAAACGAAAGCTAGTGATGAGTAGAATTCAATAAAAGTGCATTCAGGCAGCTTCGCGATGGCTGCAATTGCAGGTTTTTGCGTGGTTGGGATACTTTTGATTCCGAAACCATACAGCTGTAAAATAATTGGAAACGGGAGTCGCAAGTGCCTGAATATTAAATCGCGCTGTTATTGTACTCAGGAACATAAAAAAATTAAAGACCTTCACTACCACGATATTCTGGAGTTCCTCGGAAAACGATCGGATTGCAAGGAGTGCGTTGCTGGAAAAACGGCCGTTTTTCATATTTTCTCCAACTTCAGGCAGCTTCGCGATACCTGCAATTGCAGTCTTTTGCGTGGTTGGGATACTGTTGATTCCGAATCCATACAGCTGTAAAATCATCGGAAACGGGAGTCGGAAGTGCCTGAATATCAAAATCGCGCTGTTATTGTACTCAGGAACATAAAACAATTAAAGATCTTCACTACAACCATATTCTGGAGTTCCTCGGAAAACGATCGGATTAAAAGGAGTGCGTTGCTGGAAAAATGGCCGTTGTTCCATACTTTCTCCAATTTCAATATATGGGCTGTCAAACGAAAGCTAGTGATGAGTAGAATTCAATAAAAGTGCATTCAGGCAGCTTCGCGATACCTGCAATTGCAGTTTTTTGCGTGGTTGGGATACTTTTGATTCCACAACCATACAGCTGTAAAATCATCGGAAACGGGAGTCGGTAGTGTCTGAATATCAAAATCGCGCTGATGATGTACTCAGGAACATAAAAATTAAAGATCTTCACTACAACGATATTCTGGAGTTCTTCGGAAAACGACCAGATTCCAAGGCGTGCGTTGCTGGAAAAACGGCCGTTTTTCATACATTCTCCAATTTCAATATATGGGGTGTCAAACGAAAGCTAGTGATGGGTAGAATTCAATAAAAGTGCATTCAGGCAGCTTCGCGATGGCTGCAATTGCAGTTTTTTGCGTGGTTGGGATACTTTTGATTCCGAAACCATACAGCTATAAAATCATTGGAAACGGGAGTCGCAAGTGCCCGAATATTAAATCGCGCTGTTATTGTACTCAGGAATATAAAAAAATTAAAGATCTTCACTACAACGATATTCTGGAGTTCCTCGGAAAACGATCGGGTTAAAAGGAGTGCGTTGCTGGAATAACGGCCGTTTTTCATACATTCTCCAATTTCAATATATGGGGTGTCAAACGAAAGCTAGTGATGGGTAGAATTCAATAAAAGTGCATTCAGGCAGCTTCGCGATGGCTGCAATTGCAGTTTTTTGCGTGGTTGGGATACTTTTGATTCCGAAACCATACAGCTGTAAAATCGTCGGAAACTGGAGTCGGGAGTGCCTGAATATCAAAATCGCGCTGTTATTGTACTCAACAACATAAAGAAATTAAAGATCTTCACTACAACCATATTCAGGAGTTCCTCGGAAACCAATCGGATTGCAAGGAGTGCGTTGCTGGAAAAACGGCCGTTTTACATACTTTCTCCAATTTCAATATATGGGGTGTCAAACGGTTGCTAGTGGTGAGTAGAATTCAATAAAAGTGCATTCAGGCAGCTTCGCGATACCTGCAATTGCAGTTTTTTGCGTTGTTGGGATACTTTTGATTCCGAAACCAAACAGCTGTAAAATCATCGGAAACGGGAGTCGGAAGTGCCTGAATATCAAAATCGCGCTGCTATTGTACTCAGAAACACAAAAAACTTAAAGATCTTCACTACAACGATATTCTGGAGTTCCTCGGAAAACGATCGGGTTAAAAGGAGTGCGTTGCTGGAAAAACGGCCGTTTTTCAAACATTCTCCAATTTCAATATATGGGGTGTCAAACGAAAGCTAGTAATGGGTAGAATTCAATAAAAGTGCATTCAGGCAGCTTCGCGATGGCTGCAATTGCAGTTTTTTGCGTGGTTGGGATACTTTTGATTCCGAAACCATACAACTGTAAAATAATTGGAAACGGGAGTCGCAAATGCCTGAATATTAAATCGCGCTGTTATTGTACTCAGGAACATAAAAAAACTAAAGATCTTCACTACCACGATATTCTGGAGTTCCTCGGAAAACGATCGGATTGCAAGGAGTGCGTTGCTGGAAAAACGGCCGTTTTTCATACTTTCTCCAACTTCAGGCAGCTTCGCGATACCTGCAATTGCAGACTTTTGCGTGGTTGGGATACTGTTGACTCCGAATCCATACAGCTGTAAAATCATCGGAAACGGGAGTCGGAAGTGCCTGAATATCAAAATCGCGCTGTTATTGTACTCAGGAACATAAAAAAATTAAAGATCTTCACTACAACGATATTCTGGAGTTCCTCGGAAAACGATCGGATTAAAAGGAGTGCGTTGCTGGATCAACGGCCGTTTTTCATACTTTCTCCAATTTCAATATATGGGGTGTCAAACGAAGGCTAGTGATGGGTAGAATTCAATAAAAGTGCATTCAGGCAGTTTCGCGATACCTGCAATTGCAGTTTTTTGCGTGGTTGTGATACTTTTGATTCCGAAACCATATAGCTGTAAAATCATCGGAAACGGGAGTCGGAAGTGCCTGAATATCAAAATCGCGCTGTTATTGTACTCAGGAACATAAAAAAATTAAAGATCTTCACTACAACGATATTCTGGAGTTCCTCGGAAAACGATCGGATTAAAAGAAGTGCGTTGCTGGAAAAACGGCCGTTTTTCATACTTTCTCCAATTTCAATATATGGGCTGTCAAACGAAAGCTAGTGATGAGTAGGATTCAATAAAAGTGCATTCAGGCAGCTTTACGATACCTGCAATTGCAGTTTTTTGCGTGGTTGGGATACTTTTGATTCCCAAACCATACAGCTGTAAAATCATCGGAAACGGGAGTCGGAAGTGCCTGAATATCAAAATCGCGCTGTTACTGTACTCAGGAACATAAAAAAATTAAAGATCTTCACTACAAAGATATTTAGAGTTCCTAGGAAAACGATCGGATTGCAAGGAGTGCGTTGCTGGAACAACGGCCGTTTTTCATACTTTCTCCAATTTCAATATATGGGGTGTCAAACGAAAGCTAGTGATGAGTAGAATTCAACAAAAGTGCATTCAGGCAGCTTCGCGGTACCTGCAATTGCAGTTTTTTGCGTGGTTGGGATACTTTTGATTCCGAAACCATACAGCTGTAAAATCGACGGAAACGGGAGTCGGGAGTGCCTGAATATCAAAATCACGCTGTTATTGTACTCAGGAACATAAAAAAATTAACGATCTTCACTAACACGATATTCTGGAGTTCCTCGGAAAACGATCGGATTAAAAGGAGTGCGTTGCTGGAAAAACGGCCGTTTTTCATACTTTCTCCAATTTCAATATATGGGGTGTCAAACGAAAGCTAGTGATGAGTAGAATTCAATAAAAGTGCATTCAGGTAGCTTCGCGATACCTGCGATTGCAGTTTTTTGCGTGGTTGGGATACTTTTGATTCCGAAACCATACAACCGTAAAATCATCGGAAACGGGAGTCGGAAGTGCCTGAATATCAATATCGCGCTGTTATTGTAATCAGGAACATAAAAAATTATAGATCTTCACAACAACGATATTCTGGATTTCCTCGGAAAACGATCGGATTAAAAGGAGTGCGTTGCTGAAAAAACGGCCGTTTTTCATGCCTTCTCAGATTTCAATATATGGGGTGTCAAACGAAAGCTAGTGATGAGTAGAATTTAATAAAAGTGCATTCAGGCAGCTTCGCGATACCTGCAATTGCAGATTTTTGCGTGGTTAAGATACTTTTGATTCCGAAACCATACAGCTGTAAAATGAGCGGAAACGGGAGTCGGAAGTGCCTGAATATCAAAATCGCGCTGTCGTTGTCCTCAGGAACATAAAAAAATTGAAGATCTTCACTGCAACCATATTCTGGAGTTCCCCGGAAAACGATCGGATTAAAAGGAGTGCGTTGCTCGAAAAACGGCCGTTGTTCATACTTTCTCCAATTTCAATATATGGGGTGTTAAACGAAAGCTAGTGATGAGGAGAATTCAATAAAAGTGTATTCAGGCAGCTTCGCGATATCTGCAATTGCAGTTTTTTGCGTGGTTGGGATACTTTTGATTCCGAAACCATACAGCTGTAAAATCATCGGAAACGGGAGTCGGAAGTGCCTGAATTTCAAAATCGCGCTGTTATTGTACTCAGGAACATAAAAAAATTAAAGATCTTCACTACAACGATATGCTGGAGGTCCTCGGAACACGATCGGATTAAAAGGAGTGCAAAGCTGGAAAAACGGCCGTTCTTCATACTTTCTCCAATTTCAATATATGGGGTGTCAGACGAAAGCTAATGATCAGCAGAATTCAATAAAAGTGCATTCAGGCAGCTTCGCGATACCTGCAATTGCAGTTTTTGCGTGGTTGGGATACTTTTGATTCCGAAACCATACAGCTGCAAAATCATCGGAAACGGAAGTCGAAAGTGCCTGAATGTCAAATCGCGCTGTTATTGTACTCAGGAACATAAAAAAATTAAAGATCTTCACTACAACCATATTCTGGAGTTCCTCGGAAAACGATCGGATTAAAAGGAGTGCGTTGCTGGAAAAACGGCCGTTCTTCAGACTTTCTCCAATTTCAATATATGGGGTGTCAAACGAAAGCTAGTGATGAGTAGAATTCAATAAAAGTGCATTCAGGCAGCTTCACGATAGCTGCAATTGCAGTTTTTTGCGTGGTTGGGATACTTTTGATTCCGAAACCATACAGCTTTAAAATCATCGGAAACGGGATTCGGAAGTGCCTGAATATCATAATCGCGCTGTCATTGTACTCAAGAACATAAAAAATTAAAGATCTTCACTACAACGATATTCTGGAGTTCCTCGGAAAACGATCGGATGAAATAGGGTGCGTTGCTGGAAGAACGGCCGTTGTTCATACTTTCTCCAATTTCAATATATGGGGTGTCAAACGAAAGCTAGTGATGAGTAGAATTCAATAAAAGTGCATTCAGGCAGCTTCGCGATACCTGCAATTGCAGTTTTTTGCGTGGTTGGGATACTTTTGATTCCGAAACCATACAGCTGTAAAATCATCGGAAACGGGGATCGGAAGTGCCTGAATATCAAAATCGCGCTGCTGATGTACTCAGGAACATAAAAACATTTAAGATCTTCACTACAACGATATTCTGGAGTTCCTCGGAAAACGATCGGATTGCAAGGAGTGCGTTGCTGGAAAACGGCCGTTTTTCATACTTTCTCCAATTTCAATATATGGGGTGTTAAACGAAAGCTAGTGATGAGTAGAATTCAATAAAAGTGCATTCAGGCAGCTTCGCGATACCTGCAATTGCAGTTTTTTGCGTGGTTGGGATACTTTTGGTTCCGAAACCGTACAGCTGTAAAATCGTCGGAAACGGGAGTCGGGAGTGCCTGAATATCAAAATCGCGCTGTTATTGTACTCAGGAACATAAGAAAATTAAAAATCTTCACTTCAACGATATTCTGGAGCTCCTCGGAAAACGATCGGATTGCAAGGAGTGCGTTGCTGGAAAAACGGCCGTTTTTCATACTTTCTCCAATTTCAATATATGGGGTGTCAAACGAAAGCTAGTGATGAGTAGAATTCAATAAAAGTGCATTCAGGCAGCTTCGCGATACCTGCAATTGCAGTTTTTTGCGTGTTTGGGATACCTTTGACTCCGAAACCATACAGCTGTAAAATCATCGGAAACGGGAGTCGGAAGTGCCTGAATATCAAAATCGCGCTGTTATTGTACTCAGGAACATAAAAAAATTAAAGATCTTCACTACAACGATATTCTGGAGTTCCTCGGAAAACGATCAGATTCCAAGGAGTGCGTTGCTGTAAAAACGGCCGTTAATCATACTTTCTCCAATTTCAATATATGGGATGTTGAACGAAAGCTAGTGATGAGTAGAATTCAATAAAAGTGCATTCAGGCAGCTTCGCGATACCTGCAATTGCAGTTTTTTGCGTGGTTGGGATACTTTTGATTCCGAAACCATACAGCTGTAAAATTGACGGAAACGGGAGTCGGGAGTGCCTGAATATCAAAATCGCGCTGTTATTGTACTCAGGAACATAAAACAATTAAAGATCTTCACTACAACCATATTCTGGAGTTCCTCGGAAAACGATCGGATTAAAAGGAGTGCGTTGCTGGAAAAATGGCCGTTGTTCCATACTTTCTCCAATTTCAATATATGGGCTGTCAAACGAAAGCTAGTGATGAGTAGAATTCAATAAAAGTGCATTCAGGCAGCTTCGCGATACCTGCAATTGCAGTTTTTTGCGTGGTTGGGATACTTTTGATTCCACAACCATACAGCTGTAAAATCATCGGAAACGGGAGTCGGTAGTGTCTGAATATCAAAATCGCGCTGATGATGTACTCAGGAACATAAAAATTAAAGATCTTCACTACAACGATATTCTGGAGTTCTTCGGAAAACGACCAGATTCCAAGGCGTGCGTTGCTGGAAAAACGGCCGTTTTTCATACATTCTCCAATTTCAATATATGGGGTGTCAAACGAAAGCTAGTGATGGGTAGAATTCAATAAAAGTGCATTCAGGCAGCTTCGCGATGGCTGCAATTGCAGTTTTTTGCGTGGTTGGGATACTTTTGATTCCGAAACCATACAGCTATAAAATCATTGGAAACGGGAGTCGCAAGTGCCCGAATATTAAATCGCGCTGTTATTGTACTCAGGAATATAAAAAAATTAAAGATCTTCACTACAACGATATTCTGGAGTTCCTCGGAAAACGATCGGGTTAAAAGGAGTGCGTTGCTGGAATAACGGCCGTTTTTCATACATTCTCCAATTTCAATATATGGGGTGTCAAACGAAAGCTAGTGATGGGTAGAATTCAATAAAAGTGCATTCAGGCAGCTTCGCGATGGCTGCAATTGCAGTTTTTTGCGTGGTTGGGATAATTTTGATTCCGAAACCATACAGCTGTAAAATCGTCGGAAACTGGAGTCGGGAGTGCCTGAATATCAAAATCGCGCTGTTATTGTACTCAACAACATAAAGAAATTAAAGATCTTCACTACAACCATATTCAGGAGTTCCTCGGAAACCAATCGGATTGCAAGGAGTGCGTTGCTGGAAAAACGGCCGTTTTACATACTTTCTCCAATTTCAATATATGGGGTGTCAAACGGTTGCTAGTGGTGAGTAGAATTCAATAAAAGTGCATTCAGGCAGCTTCGCGATACCTGCAATTGCAGTTTTTTGCGTTGTTGGGATACTTTTGATTCCGAAACCAAACAGCTGTAAAATCATCGGAAACGGGAGTCGGAAGTGCCTGAATATCAAAATCGCGCTGCTATTGTACTCAGAAACACAAAAAACTTAAAGATCTTCACTACAACGATATTCTGGAGTTCCTCGGAAAACGATCGGGTTAAAAGGAGTGCGTTGCTGGAAAAACGGCCGTTTTTCAAACATTCTCCAATTTCAATATATGGGGTGTCAAACGAAAGCTAGTAATGGGTAGAATTCAATAAAAGTGCATTCAGGCAGCTTCGCGATGGCAGCAATTGCAGTTTTTTGCGTGGTTGGGATACTTTTGATTCCGAAACCATACAGCTGTAAAATAATTGGAAACGGGAGTCGCAAATGCCTGAATATTAAATCGCGCTGTTATTGTACTCAGGAACATAAAAAAACTAAAGATCTTCACTACCACGATATTCTGGAGTTCCTCGGAAAACGATCGGATTGCAAGGAGTGCGTTGCTGGAAAAACGGCCGTTTTTCATACTTTCTCCAACTTCAGGCAGCTTCGCGATACCTGCAATTGCAGTCTTTTGCGTGGTTGGGATACTGTTGACTCCGAATCCATACAGCTGTAAAATCATCGGAAACGGGAGTCGGAAGTGCCTGAATATCAAAATCGCGCTGTTATTGTACTCAGGAACATAAAAAAATTAAAAATCTTCACTACAACGATATTCTGGAGTTCCTCGGAAAACGATCGGATTAAAAGAAGTGCGTTGCTGGAAAAACGGCCGTTTTTCATACTTTCTCCAATTTCAATATATGGGCTGTCAAACGAAAGCTAGTGATGAGTAGGATTCAATAAAAGTGCATTCAGGCAGTTTCGCGATACCTGCAATTGCAGTTTTTTGCGTGGTTGGGATACTTTTGATTCCCAAACCATACAGCTGTAAAATCATCGGAAACGGGAGTCGGAAGTGCCTGAATATCAAAATCGCGCTGTTACTGTACTCAGGAACATAAAAAAATTAAAGATCTTCACTACAAAGATATTTAGAGTTCCTAGGAAAACGATCGGATTGCAAGGAGTGCGTTGCTGGAACAACGGCCGTTTTTCATACTTTCTCCAATTTCAATATATGGGGTGTCAAACGAAAGCTAGTGATGAGTAGAATTCAACAAAAGTGCATTCAGGCAGCTTCGCGGTACCTGCAATTGCAGTTTTTTGCGTGGTTGGGATACTTTTGATTCCGAAACCATACAGCTGTAAAATCGACGGAAACGGGAGTCGGGAGTGCCTGAATATCAAAATCACGCTGTTATTGTACTCAGGAACATAAAAAAATTAACGATCTTCACTAACACGATATTCTGGAGTTCCTCGGAAAACGATCGGATTAAAAGGAGTGCGTTGCTGGAAAAACGGCCGTTTTTCATACTTTCTCCAATTTCAATATATGGGGTGTCAAACGAAAGCTAGTGATGAGTAGAATTCAATAAAAGTGCATTCAGGTAGCTTCGCGATACCTGCGATTGCAGTTTTTTGCGTGGTTGGGATACTTTTGATTCCGAAACCATACAACCGTAAAATCATCGGAAACGGGAGTCGGAAGTGCCTGAATATCAATATCGCGCTGTTATTGTAATCAGGAACATAAAAAATTATAGATCTTCACAACAACGATATTCTGGATTTCCTCGGAAAACGATCGGATTAAAAGGAGTGCGTTGCTGAAAAAACGGCCGTTTTTCATGCCTTCTCAGATTTCAATATATGGGGTGTCAAACGAAAGCTAGTGATGAGTAGAATTTAATAAAAGTGCATTCAGGCAGCTTCGCGATACCTGCAATTGCAGATTTTTGCGTGGTTAAGATACTTTTGATTCCGAAACCATACAGCTGTAAAATGAGCGGAAACGGGAGTCGGAAGTGCCTGAATATCAAAATCGCGCTGTCGTTGTCCTCAGGAACATAAAAAAATTGAAGATCTTCACTGCAACCATATTCTGGAGTTCCCCGGAAAACGATCGGATTAAAAGGAGTGCGTTGCTCGAAAAACGGCCGTTGTTCATACTTTCTCCAATTTCAATATATGGGGTGTTAAACGAAAGCTAGTGATGAGTAGAATTCAATAAAAGTGTATTCAGGCAGCTTCGCGATATCTGCAATTGCAGTTTTTTGCGTGGTTGGGATACTTTTGATTCCGAAACCATACAGCTGTAAAATCATCGGAAACGGGAGTCGGAAGTGCCTGAATTTCAAAATCGCGCTGTTATTGTACTCAGGAACATAAAAAAATTAAAGATCTTCACTACAACGATATGCTGGAGGTCCTCGGAACACGATCGGATTAAAAGGAGTGCAAAGCTGGAAAAACGGCCGTTCTTCATACTTTCTCCAATTTCAATATATGGGGTGTCAGACGAAAGCTAATGATCAGCAGAATTCAATAAAAGTGCATTCAGGCAGCTTCGCGATACCTGCAATTGCAGTTTTTGCGTGGTTGGGATACTTTTGATTCCGAAACCATACAGCTGCAAAATCATCGGAAACGGAAGTCGAAAGTGCCTGAATGTCAAATCGCGCTGTTATTGTACTCAGGAACATAAAAAAATTAAAGATCTTCACTACAACCATATTCTGGAGTTCCTCGGAAAACGATCGGATTAAAAGGAGTGCGTTGCTGGAAAAACGGCCGTTCTTCAGACTTTCTCCAATTTCAATATATGGGGTGTCAAACGAAAGCTAGTGATGAGTAGAATTCAATAAAAGTGCATTCAGGCAGCTTCACGATAGCTGCAATTGCAGTTTTTTGCGTGGTTGGGATACTTTTGATTCCGAAACCATACAGCTTTAAAATCATCGGAAACGGGATTCGGAAGTGCCTGAATATCATAATCGCGCTGTCATTGTACTCAAGAACATAAAAAATTACAGATCTTCACTACAACGATATTCTGGAGTTCCTCGGAAAACGATCGGATGAAATAGGGTGCGTTGCTGGAAGAACGGCCGTTGTTCATACTTTCTCCAATTTCAATATATGGGGTGTGAAACGAAAGCTAGTGATGAGTAGAATTCAATAAAAGTGCATTCAGGCAGCTTCGCGATACCTGCAATTGCAGTTTTTTGCGTGGTTGGGATACTTTTGATTCCGAAACCATACAGCTGTAAAATCATCGGAAACGGGGATCGGAAGTGCCTGAATATCAAAATCGCGCTGCTGATGTACTCAGGAACATAAAAACATTTAAGATCTTCACTACAACGATATTCTGGAGTTCCTCGGAAAACGATCGGATTGCAAGGAGTGCGTTGCTGGAAAACGGCCGTTTTTCATACCTTCTCCAATTTCAATATATGGGGTGTTAAACGAAAGCTAGTGATGAGTAGAATTCAATAAAAGTGCATTCAGGCAGCTTCGCGATACCTGCAATTGCAGTTTTTTGCGTGGTTGGGATACTTTTGGTTCCGAAACCGTACAGCTGTAAAATCGTCGGAAACGGGAGTCGGGAGTGCCTGAATATCAAAATCGCGCTGTTATTGTACTCAGGAACATAAGAAAATTAAAAATCTTCACTTCAACGATATTCTGGAGCTCCTCGGAAAACGATCGGATTGCAAGGAGTGCGTTGCTGGAAAAACGGCCGTTTTTCATACTTTCTCCAATTTCAATATATGGGGTGTCAAACGAAAGCTAGTGATGAGTAGAATTCAATAAAAGTGCATTCAGGCAGCTTCGCGATACCTGCAATTGCAGTTTTTTGCGTGTTTGGGATACCTTTGACTCCGAAACCATACAGCTGTAAAATCATCGGAAACGGGAGTCGGAAGTGCCTGAATATCAAAATCGCGCTGTTATTGTACTCAGGAACATAAAAAAATTAAAGATCTTCACTACAACGATATTCTGGAGTTCCTCGGAAAACGATCAGATTCCAAGGAGTGCGTTGCTGTAAAAACGGCCGTTAATCATACTTTCTCCAATTTCAATATATGGGATGTTGAACGAAAGCTAGTGATGAGTAGAATTCAATAAAAGTGCATTCAGGCAGCTTCGCGATACCTGCAATTGCAGTTTTTTGCGTGGTTGGGATACTTTTGATTCCGAAACCATACAGCTGTAAAATTGACGGAAACGGGAGTCGGGAGTGCCTGAATATCAAAATCGCGCTGTTTATGTACTCAGGAACATTAAAAAAATTAAAGATCTTCACTACCACGATATTCTGGAGTTCCTCGGAAAACGATCGGATTAAAAGGAGTGCGTTGCTGGAAAAACGGCCGTTTTTCATACTTTCTCCAATTTCAATATATGGGGTGTCAAACGAAATCTAGTGATGAGTGGAATTCAATAAAAGTTGCATTCAGGCAGCTTCGCGATACCTGCAATTGCAGTTTTTTGCGTGGTTGGGATACTTTTCATTCCAAAACCATACAGCTGTAAAATCATCGGAAACGGGAGTCGGAAGTGCCTGAATATCAATATCGCGCTGTTATTGTAATCAGGAACATAAAAAATTATAGATCTTCACAGCAACGATATTCTGGATTTCCTCGGAAAACGATCGGATTAAAAGGAGTGCGTTGCTGGAAAAACGGCCGTTTTTCATGCCTTTTCCAATTTCAATATATGGGGTGTCAAACGAAAGCTAGTGATGAGTAGAATTTAATAAAAGTGCATTCAGGCAGCTTCGCGATACCTGCAATTGCAGATTTTTGCGTGGTTAAGATACTTTTGATTCCGAAACCATACAGCTGTAAAATCATCGGAAACGGGAGTCGGAAGTGCCTGAATATCAAAATCGCGCTGTCGTTGTCCTCAGGAACATAAAAAAATTGAAGATCTTCACTGCAACCATATTCTGGAGTTCCCCGGAAAACGATCGGATTAAAAGGAGTGCGTTGCTCGAAAAACGGCCGTTGTTCATACTTTCTCCAATTTCAATATATGGGGTGTTAAACGAAAGCTAGTGATGAGTAGAATTCAATAAAAGTGTATTCAGGCAGCTTCGCGATACCTGCAATTGCAGTTTTTTGCGTGGTTGGGATACTTTTGATTCCGAAACCATACTGCTGTAAAATCATCGGAAACGGGAGTCGGAAGTGCCTGAATATCAAAATCGCGCTGTTATTGTACTCAGGAACATAAAAAAATTAAAGATCTTCACTACAACGATATGCTGGAGGTCCTCGGAAAACGATCGGATTAAAAGGAGTGCAAAGCTGGAAAAACGGCCGTTCTTCATACTTTCTCCAACTTCAATATATGGGGTGTCAGACAAAAGCTAATGATGAGCAGAATTCAATAAAAGTGCATTCAGGCAGCTTCGCGATACCTGCAATTGCAGTTTTTGCGTGGTTGGGATACTTTTGATTCCGAAACCATACAGCTGTAAAATCATCGGAAACGGGAGTCGGAAGTGCCTGAATATCAAAATCGCGCTGCTGATGTACTCAGGAACATAAAAACATTTAAGATCTTCACTACAACGATATTCTGGAGTTCCTCGGAAAACGATCGGATTGCAAGGAGTGCGTTGCTGGAAAACGGCCGTTTTTCATACTTTCTCCAATTTCAATATATGGGGTGTTAAACGAAAGCTAGTGGTGAGTAGAATTCAATAAAAGTGCATTCAGGCAGCTTCGCGATACCTGCAATTGCAGTTTTTTGCGTGGTTGGGATACTTTTGGTTCCGAAACCGTACAGCTGTAAAATCGTCGGAAACGGGAGTCGGGAGTGCCTGAATATCAAAATCGCGCTGTTATTGTACTCAGGAACATAAGAAAATTAAAAATCTTCACTACAACGATATTCTGGAGTTCCTCGGAAAACGATCGGATTGCAAGGAGTGCGTTGCTGGAAAAACGGCCGTTTTTCATACTTTCTCCAATTTCAATATATGGGGTGTCAAACGAAAGTTAGTGATGAGTAGAATTCAATAAAAGTGCATTCAGGCAGCTTCGCGATACCTGCAATTGCAGTTTTTTGCGTGGTTGGGATACTTTTGATTCCGAAACCATACAGCTTTAAAATCATCGGAAACGGGAATCGGAAATGCCTGAATATCAAAACCGCGCTGTTATTGTACTCAGAAACACAAAAAAAATTAAAGATCTTCACTACAACCATATTCTGGAGTTCCTCGGAAAACGATCGGATTAAAAGGAGTGCGTTGCTGGAAAAACGGCCGTTGTTCATACTTTCTCCAATTTCAATATATGGGGTGTCAAACAAAAGCTAGTGATGTGTAGAATTCATTAAAAGTGCATTCAGGCAGCTTCACGATAGCTGCAATTGCAGTTTTTTGCGTAGTTGGGATACTTTTGATTCCGAGACCATACAGCTGTAAAATCATCGGAAACGGGATTCGGAAGTGCCTAAATATCAAAATCAAGCTGTTATTGTACTCAGGAACACAAAAAAAATTAAAGATCTTCACCACAACCATATTCTGGAGTTCCTCGGAAAACGATCGGATTGCAAGGAGTGCGTTGCTGGAAAAACGGCCGTTTTTCATACTTTCTCCAATTTCAATATATGTGGTGTCAAACGAAAGCTAGTGATGAGTAGAATTCAATAAAAGTGCATTCAGGCAGCTTCGCCATACCTGCAATTGCAGTTTTTTGCGTGGTTGGGATACCTTTAATTCCGAAACCATACAGCTGTAAAATCATCGGAAACGGGAGTCGGAAGTGCCTGAATATCAAAATCACGCTGTTATTGTACTCAGGAACATAAAAAAATTAAAGATCTTCACTGCCACGATATTCTGGAGTTCCTCGGAAAACGATCGGATTAAAAGGAGTGCGTTGCTGGAAAAACGGCCGTTATTCATACTTTCTCCAATTTCAACATATGGGGTGTCAAACGAAAGCTAGTGATGAGTAGAATTCAATAAAAGTGCATTCAGGCAGCTTCGCGATACCTGCAATTGCAGTTTTTTGTGTGGTTGGGATACTTTTGATTCCGAAACCATACAGCTTTAAAATCATCGGAAACGGGATTCAGAAGTGCCTGAATATCATAATCGCGCTGTCATTGAACTCAGGAACATAAAAAATTAAAGATCTTCACTACAACGATATTCTGGAGTTCCTTGGAAAACGATCGGATTAAAAAGAGTGCGTTGCTGGAAAAACGGCCGTTTTTCATACTTTCTCCCATGTCAATATATGGGGTGTTAAACGAAAGCTAGTGATGAGAAGAATTCAATAAAAGTGCATTCAGGCAACTTCGCCATACCTGCAATTGCAGTTTTTTGCGTGGTTGGGATACTTTTGATTCCGAAACCATACAGCTTTAAAATCATCGGAAACGGGAGCCGGAAGTGCCTGAATATCAAAATCGCGCTGTTATTGTATTCAGAAACTTAAGAAAATTAAAGATCTTCACTACAACGATATTCTGGAGTTCCTCGGAAAACGATCAGATTAAAAGGAGTGCGTTGCTGGAAAAACGGCCGTTTTTCATACTTTCTCCAATTTCAATATATGGGGTGTCAAACGAAAGCTAGTGATGAGTAGAATTCAACAAAAGTGCATTCAGGCAGCTTCGCGATACCTGCAACTGCAGTTTTTTGTGTGGTTGGGATACTTTTGATTCCGAAACCATACAGCTGTAAAATCATCGGAAACGGGAGTCGGAAGTGCCTGAATATCAAAATCGCGCTGTTATTGTACTCAGGAACATAAAAAAAAATTAAAGATCTTCACCACAACGATATTCTGGAGTTCCTCGGAAAACGATCGGATTGCAAGGAGTGCGTTGCTGGAAGAACGGCCGTTTTTCATACTTTTTCCAATTTCCATATATGGGGTGTCAAACGAAAGCTAGTGATGAGTAGAATTCGATAAAAGTGCATTCAAAAAGCTTCTCTATACCTGCAATTGCAGTTTTTTGCGTGGTTGGGATACTTTTGATTCCGAAACCATACAGCTGTAAAATCATCGGAAACGGGTGTCGGAAGTGCCTGAATATCAAAATCGCGCTGTTATTACTCTCGGGAATATAAAAAATTGAAGATCTTCACCACAACGATATTTTGGAGTTCCTCGGAAAACGATCGGATTATAAGGAGTGCGTTGCTGGAAAAACGGCCGTTTTTCAAACTTTCTCCATTTTCAATATATGGGGTGTTAAACGAAAGCTAGTGATGAATAGAATTCAATAAAAGTGCATTCAGGCAGCTTCGCGATACCTGCAATTGCAGTTTTTTGCGTGGTTGGGATACTTTTGATTCCGAAACCATACAGCTGTAAAATCATCGGAAACGGGAATCGGAAATGCCTGAATATCAAAATCGCGCTGTTATTGTACTCAGGAACATAAAAAAATTAAAGATCTTCACTACAACCATATTCTGGAGTTCCTCGGAAAACGATCGGATTGCAAGCAGTGCGTTGCTGGAAAAACGGCCGTTCTTCATATTTTTTTCAATTTCAATATATGCGGTATCAAACGAAAGCTAGTGATGAGTAGAATTCAATAAAAGTGCATTCAGCTAGCTTCGTGATACCTGCAATTGCAGTTTTTTGCGTGGTTGGGATACTTTTGATTCCGAAACCATACAGCTGTAAAATCATCGGAAACGGGAATCGGAAATGCCTGAATATCAAAATCGCGCTGTTATTGTACTCAGGAACATAAAAAAATTAAAGATCTTCACTACAACCATATTCTGGAGTTCCTCGGAAAACGAGCGGATTAAAAGGAGTGCGTTGCTGGAAAAACGGCCGTTTTTCATACTTTCTCCAATTTCAATATATGGGGTGTCAAACGAAAGCTAGTGATGAGTAGAATTCATTAAACGTGCATTCAGGCAGCTTCACGATAGCTGCAATTGCAGTTTTTTGCGTGGTTGGGATACTTTTGATTCCGAAACCATATAGCTGTAAAATCATCGGAAACGGGAGTCGGAAGTGCCTAAATATCAAAAGCAAGCTGTTATTGTACTCCGGAACATAAAAAAACTAAAGATCTTCACTACCACGATATTCTGAAGTTCCTCGGAAAACGATCGGATTAAAAGGAGTGCGTTGCTGGAAAAACGGCCGTTTTTCATACATTCTCTAATTTCAATATATGGGGTGTCAAACGAAAGCTAGTGATGAGTAGAATTCAATAAAAGTGCATTCAGGCAGCTTCGCGATACCTGCAATTGCAGTTTTTTGCGTGGTTAAGGTACTTTTGATTCCGAAACCATACAGCTGTAAAATCATCGGAAACGGGAATCGGAAATGCCTGAATATCAAAATCGCGCTGTTATTGTACTCAGGAACATAAAAAAATTAAAGATCTTCACTACAACCATATTCTGGAGTCCCTCGGAAAACAGTCGGATTAATAGGAGGGCGTTGCTGGAAAAACGGCCGTTTTTCATACTTTCTCCAATTTCAATATATGGGGTGTTAAACGAAAGCTAGTAGTGACTAGAATTCAATAAAAGTGCATTCAGGTAGCTTCGCGATACCTCCAATTGCAGTTTTTTGCGTGGTTGGGATACTTTTGATTCCGAAACCATACAACCGTAAAATTATCGGAAACGGGAGTCATAAGCGCCTGTAAATCAAATTCGCACTGTTATTGTACTCATGAACATAAAAAAATTAAAGATCTTCACTACAACGATATTCTGGAGTTCCTCGGAAAACGATCGGATTGCAAACAGTGCGTTGCTGGAGAAACGGCCGCTTTTCATACTTTCTCCAATATCAATATATGGGGTATTAAACGAAAGCTAGTGATTCAATAAAAGTACATTCAGGCAGCTTCGCCATACCTGCATTTGCAGTTTTTTTCGTGGTTGGGATACTTTTGATTCCGAAACCATACAACTGTAAAATCATCGGAAACGGGAGTCGGAAGTGCCTGAATATCAAAATCGCGCTGTCATTGTACTCAGGAACATTAAAAAAATTAAAGATCTACACTACAACCATATTCTGGAGTTCCTCGGAAAACGATCGGATTAAAAGGAGTGCGTTGCTGGAATAACGGCCGTTCTTCATACTTTCTCCAATTTCAATATATGGGGTGTCAAACGAAAGCTAGTGATGAGTAGAATTCAATAAAAGTGCATTCAGGCAGCTTCGCGATACCTGCAATTGCAGTTTTTTGCGTGGTTGGGATACTTTTGATTCCGAAACCATACAGCTGTAAAATCATCGGAAACGGGAGTCGAAAGTGCCTGAAGATCAAAATCGCGCTGTTATTGTACTCAGGAACATTAAAAAAATTAAAGATCTTCACTACATCGATATTCTGGAGTTCCTCGGAAAACGATCGGATTGCAAGGAGTGCGTTGCTGGAAAAACGGCCGTTTTTCATACTTTCTCCAATTTCAATATATAGGGTGTCAAACGGAAGCTAGTGATGAGTAGAATTCAATAAAAGTGCATTCAGGCAGCTTCGCGATACCTGCAATTGCAGTTTTTTGCGTGGTTGGGATACTTTTGATTCCGAAACCATACAGCTGTAAAATCATCGGAAACGGGAGTCGGAAGTGCCTGAATATCAAAATCGCGCTGTTATTGTACTCAGGAACATAAAAAAATTAAAGATCTTCACTACAACGATATTCTGGAGTTCCTCGGAAAACGAATCGGATTAAAAGAAGTGCGTTGCTGAAAAACCGGCCGTTTTTCATACTTTCTCCAATTTCAATATATGTGGTGTCAACGAAAGCTAGTGATGAGTAGAATTCAATAAAAGTGCATTCAGGCAGCTTCGCGATAACTGCAATTGCAGTTTTTTGTGTGGTTGGGATACTTTTGATTCCGAAACCATACAGCTGTAAAATCATAGGGAACGGGAGTCGGAAGTGCCTGAAGATCAAAATCGCGCTGTTATTGTACTCAGGAACATTAAAAAAATTAAAGATTTTCACTACATCGATATTCTGGAGTTCCTCGGAAAACGATCGGATTGCAAGGAGTGCGTTGCTGGAATAACGGCCGTTTTTCATACTTTCTACAATTTCAATATAGGGTGTCAAACGGAAGCTAGTGATGAGTAGAATTCAATAAAAGTGCATTCAGGCAGCTTCGCAATACCTGCAATGCAGTTTTTTGTGTTGTTAGGATACTTTTGATTCCGAAACCATACAGCTGTAAAATCATCGAAACGGAGTCGGAAGTGCCTGAATATCAAAATCGCGCTGTTATTTTACTCAGGAACATGAAAAAATTAAAAATCTTCACCACAACGATATTCTGGAGTTCCTCGGAAAACGATCGGATTAAATGGAGTGCGTTGCTGGAAAAACGGCCGTTTTTCATACTTTCTCCAATTTCAATATATAAGGTGGCAAACGAAAGCTAGTGATGAATAGAATTCAATAAAAGTTGCATTCAGGCAGCTTCGCGATACCTGCAATTGCAGTTTTTTGGTGTGGTAGGGATACTTTTGATTCCGAAAACATATAGCTGTAAAATCATCGGGAACGGGAGTCGGAAGTGCCTGAATATCAAAATCGCGCTGTTATTGTACTCAGGAACATAAAAAAATTAAAGATCTTCACCACAACGATATTCTGGAGTTACTCGGAAAACGATCGGATTAAAAGGAGTGCGTTGCTGGAAAAACGGCCGTTTTTCATACTTTCTCCAATTTCAATATAGAGTGTGTCAAACGAAAGTTAGTGATGAGTAGAATTCCAATAAAAGTGCATTCAGGCAGCTTCGCGATACCTGCAATTGCAGTTTTTTGCGTGGTTGGGATACTTTTGATTCCGAAACCATACAAGCTGTAAAATCATCGGAAACGGGAATCCGAAATGCCTGAATATCAAAATCGCGCTGTTATTGTACTCAGGAACATAAAAAAATTAAAGATCTTCACTACAACCATATTCTGGAGTCCCTCGGAAAACAGTCGGATTAATAGGAGGGCGTTGCTGAAAAACGGCCGTTTTTCATACTTTCTCCAATTTCAATATATGGGGTGTTAAACGAAAGCTAGTAGTGACTAGAATTCAATAAAAGTGCATTCAGGTAGCTTCGCGATACCTGAAATTGCAGTTTTTTGCGTGGTTGGGATACTTTTGATTCCGAAACCATACAACCGTAAAATCATCGGAAACGGGAGTCATAAGCGCCTGTAAATCAAATTCGCACTGTGATTGTACTCAGGAACATAAAAAAATTAAAGATCTTCACTACAACGATATTCTGGAGTTCCTCGGAAAACGATCGGATTGCAAGCAGTGCGTTGCTGGAGAAACGGCCGTTTTTCATACTTTCTCCAATATCCAATATATGGGGTATTAAACGAAAGCTAGTGATCCAATAAAAGTACATTCAGGCAGCTTCGCCATACCTGCATTTGCAGTTTTTTGGCGTGGTTGGGATACTTTTGATTCCGAAACCATACAACTGTAAAATCATCGGAAACGGGAGTCGGAAGTGCCTGAATATCAAAATCGCGCTGTCATTGTACTCAGGAACATTAAAAAAATTAAAGATCTACACTACAACCATATTCTGGAGTTCCTCGGAAAACGATCGGATTAAAAGGAGTGCGTTGCTGGAATAACGGCCGTTTTTCATACTTTCTCCAATTTCAATGTATGGGGTGTCAAACGAAAGCTGGTGATGAGTAGAATTCAATAAAAGTGCATTCAGGCAGCTTCGCGATACCTGCAATTGCAGTTTTTTGCGTGGTTGGGATACTTTTGATTCCCGAAACCATACAGCTGTAAAATCATCGGAAACGGGAGTCGGAAGTGCCTGAAGATCAAAATCGCGCTGTTATTGTACTCAGGAACATTAAAAAAATTAAAGATCTTCACTACATCGATATTCTGGAGTTCCTCGGAAAACGATCGGATTGCAAGGAGTGCGTTGCTGGAAAAACGGCCGTTTTTCATACTTTCTCCAATTTCAATATATAGGGTGTCAAACGGAAGCTAGTGATGAGTAGAATTCAATAAAAGTGCATTCAGGCAGCTTCGCGATACCTGCAATTGCAGTTTTTGCGTGGTTGGGATACTTTTGATTCCGAAACCATACAGCTGTAAAATCATCGGAAACGGGAGTCGGAAGTGCCTGAATATCAAATCGCGCTGTTATTGTACTCAGAATAAAAAAATTAAAGATCTTCACTACAACGATATTCTGGAGTTCCTCGGAAAACGATCGGATTAAAAGAAGTGCGTTGCTGGAAAAACGGCCGTTTTTCATACTTTCTCCAATTTCAATATATGTGGTGTCAAACGAAAGCTAGTGATGAGTAGGCTTCAATAAAAGTGCATTCAGGCAGCTTCGCGATAACTGCAATTGCAGTTTTTTGTGTGGTTGGGATACTTTTGATTCCGAAACCATACAGCTGTAAAATCATAGGGAACGGGAGCCGGAAGTGCCTGAATATCAAAATCGTGCTGTTATTGTACTCAGGAACATAAAAAAATTAAAGATCTTCACTACAACCATATTCTGGAGTCCCTCGGAAAACAGTCGGATTAATAGGAGGGCGTTGCTGGACAAACGGCAGTTTTTCATACTTTCTCCAATTTCAATATATGGGGTGTTAAACGAAAGCTAGTAGTGACTAGAATTCAATAAAAGTGCATTCAGGTAGCTTCGCGATACCTGCAATTGCAGTTTTTTGCGTGGTTGGGATACTTTTGATTCCGAAACCATGCAACCGTAAAATCATCGGAAACGGGAGTCATAAGCGCCTGTAAATCAAATTCGCACTGTTATTGTATTCAGGAACATAAAAAAATTAAAGATCTTCACTACAACGATATTCTGGAGTTCCTCGGAAAACGATCGGATTGCAAGCAGTGCGTAGCTGGAGAAACGGCCGTTTTTCATACTTTCTCCAATATCAATATATGGGGTATTAAACGAAAGCTAGTGATTCAATAAAAGTACATTCAGGCAGCTTCGCCATACCTGCATTTGCAGTTTTTTGCGTGGTTGGGATACTTTTGATTCCGAAACCATACAACTGTAAAATCATCGGAAACGGGAGTCGGAAGTGCCTGAATATCAAAATCACGCTGTCATTGTACTCAGGAACATTAAAAAAATTAAAGATCTACACTACAATCATATTCTGGAGTTCCTCGGAAAACGATCGGATTAAAAGGAGTGCGTTGCTGGAATAACGGCCGTTCTTCATACTTTCTCCAATTTCAATATATGGGGTGTCAAACGAAAGCTAGTGATGAGTAGAATTCAATAAAAGTGCATTCAGGCAGCTTCGCGATACCTGCAATTGCAGTTTTTTGCGTGGTTGGGATACCTTTTGATTCCGAAACCATACAGCTGTAAAATCATCGGAAACGGGAGTCGAAAGTGCCTGAAGATCAAAATCGCGCTGTTATTGTACTCAGGAACATTAAAAAAATTAAAGATCTTCACTACATCGATATTCTGGAATTCCTCGGAAAACGATCGGATTGCAAGGAGTGCGTTGCTGGAAAAACGGCCGTTTTTCATACTTTCTCCAATTCAATATATAGGGTGTCAAACGGAAGCTAGTGATGAGTAGAATTCAATAAAAGTGCATTCAGGCAGCTTCGCGATACCTGCAATTGCAGTTTTTTGCGTGGTTGGGATACTTTTGATTCCGAAAACCATACAGCTGTAAAATCATCGGAAACAGGAGTCGGAAGTGCCTGAATATCAAAATCGCGCTGTTATTGTACTCAGGAACATAAAAAAATTAAAGATCTTCACTACAACGATATTCTGGAGTTCCTCGGAAAACGATCGGATTAAAAGAAGTGCGTTGCTGGAAAAACGGCCGTTTTTCATACTTTCTCCAATTTCAATATATGTGGTGTCAAACGAAAGCTAGTGATGAGTAGGCTTCAATAAAAGTGCATTCAGGCAGCTTCGCGATAACTGCAATTGCAGTTTTTTGTGTGGTTGGGATACTTTTGATTCCGAAACCATACAGCTGTAAAATCATAGGGAACGGGAGTCGGAAGTGCCTGAAGATCAAAATCGCGCTGTTATTGTACTCAGGAACATTAAAAAAATTAAAGATTTTCACTACATCGATATTCTGGAGTTCCTCGGAAAACGATCGGATTGCAAGGAGTGCGTTGCTGGAATAACGGCCGTTTATCATACTTTCTACAATTTCAATATAGGGTGTCAAACGGAAGCTAGTGATGAGTAGAATTCAATAAAAGTGCATTCAGGCAGCTTCGCAATACCTGCAATTGCAGTTTTTTGTGTTGTTGGGATACTTTTGATTCCGAAACCATACAGCTGTAAAATCATCGGAAACGGGAGTTGGAAGTGCCTGAATATCAAAATCGCGCTGTTATTTTACTCAGGAACATGAAAAAATTAAAAATCTTCACCACAACGATATTCTGGAGTTCCTCGGAAAACGATCGGATTGCAAGGAGTGCGTTGCTGGATCAACGGCCGTTTTTCATACTTTCTCCAATTTCAATATATAAGGTGGCAAACGAAAGCTAGTGATGAATAGAATTCAATAGAAGTGCATTCAGGCAGCTTCGCGATACCTGCAATTGCAGTTTTTTGGTGTGGTAGGGATACTTTTGATTCCGAAAACATATAGCTGTAAAATCATCGGGAACGGGAGTCGGAAGTGCCTGAATATCAAAATCGCGCTGTTATTGTACTCAGGAACATGAAAAAATTAAAGATCTTCACCACAACGATATTCTGGAGTTACTCGGAAAACGATCGGATTAAAAGGAGTGCGTTGCTGGAAAAACGGCCGTTGTTCATACTTTCTCCAATTTCAATATATAGTGTGTCAAACGAAAGCTAGCGATAAGTAGAATTCAATAAAAGTGCATTCAGGCAGCTTCGCGATACCTGCAATTGCAGTTTTTTGCGGGGTTGGGATACTTTTGATTCCGAAACCATACAGCTGTAAAATCATCGGAAACGGGAGTCGGAAGTGCCTGAATATCAAAATCGCGCTGTTATTGTACTCAGGAACATGAAAAAATTCAAGATCTTCACCACAACGATATTCTGGAGTTCCTCGGAAAACGATCGGATTCAAAGGAGTGCGTTGCTGGAAAAACGGCCGTTTTTCATACTTTCTCCAATTTTAATATATGATGTGTCAAACGAAAGCTAGTGATGAGTAGAATTCAATAAAAGTGCATTCAGGCAGCTTCGCGATACCTGCAATTGCAGTTTTTTGCGTGGTTGGGATACTTTTGATTCCGAAACCATACAGCTGTAAAATCATCGGAAACGGGAGTCGGAAGTGCCTGAATATCAGAATCGCGCTGTTATTGTACTCAGGAACATAAAAAACATTAAGATCTTCACTACAAAGATATTCTGGAGTTTCTCGGAAAACGATCGGAATGCAAGGAGTGCGTTGCTGGAAAAACGGCCGTTATTCGTATTTTCTCCAATTTCAATATATGGGGTGTCAAACGAAAGCCAGTGATGAGTAGAATTCAATAAAAGTGCATTCAGTTGCCTTCGCGGAACCTTCGATTGCAGTTTCTTCCATGGTTGGGATACTTTTGATTCCGAAACCATACAGCTGTAAAATCATCGGAAACGGGAGTCGGAAGTGCCTGAATATCAAAATCGCGCTGTTATTGAACTCAGGAACATGAAAAAATTAAAGATCTTCGGTACAACGATACTCTGGGATTCCTCGGAAAACGATCGGATTAAAAGGAGTGCGTTGCAGGAAAAACGGCCGTTTTTCATACTTTCTCCAGTTTCAATATATGGGGTGTCAACCGAAAGCTAGTGATGAGTAGAATTCAATAAAAGTGCATTCAGGCAGCTTCGCGATACCTCCAATTGCAGTTTTTTGCGTGGTTGGAATTCTTTTGATTCCGAAACCATACAGCTGTAACATCATCGGAAACGGGAGTCGAAAGGGCCTGAATATCAAAATCGCGCTGTTATTGTACTCAGGAATATGAAAAATTAAAGATCTTCAGTACAACGATACTCTGGGATTCCTCGGAAAACGATCGGATAAAAAGGAGTGCGTTGCTGGAAAAACGGCCGTTTTTCATACTTTCTCCAATTTCAATATATGGGGTGTCAAACGAAAGCTAGTGATGAGTAGAATTCAATAAAATGGCAGGCAGGCAGCTTCGCGATACCTGCAATTGCAGTTTGTTGCGTGGTTGGGATACTTTTGATTCCGAAACCATACAGCTGTAAAATCATCGGAAACGGGAGTTGGAAGTGCCTGAATATCAAAATCGCGCTGTCATTGTACTCAGGAACGTAAAAAAATTAAAGATCTTCACTACAACGATATTCTGGAGTTCCTCGGGAAACGATTGGATTACAAGGAGTGCGTTGCTGGAAGAACGGCCGTTTTTCATACTTTCTCCGATTTCAATATATGGGGTGTCAAACGAAAGCCAGTGATGAGTAGAATACAATAAAAGTGCATTCAGTTGCCTTCGCGATACCTGCGATTGCATTTTCTTGCGTGGTTGGGATACTTTTGATTCCGAAACCATACAGCTGTAAAATCATCGGAAACGGGAACCGGAAGTGCCTGAATATCAAAATCGCGCTGTTATTGTACTCAGGAACATAAAGAAATTAACGATCTTCACTACAACGATATTCTGGAGTTCCTCGGAAAACGATCGGATTGCAAGGAGTGCGTTGCTGGAAAAACTTCCGTTCTTCATACTTTCTCCGATTTCAATATATGGGGTGTCAAACGAAAGCCAGTGATGAGTAGAATACAATAAAAGTGCATTCAGTTGCCTTCGCGATACCTGCGATTGCAGTTTCTTGCGTGGTTGGGATACTTTTGATTCCGAAACCATACAGCTGTAAAATCATCGGAAACGGGAGTCGGAATTGCCTGAATATTAAAATCGCGCTGTTATTGTACTCAGGAACATGAAAAAATTAAAGATCTTCACTACAACGATATTCTGGAGTTCCTCGGAAAACGATCGGATTGCAAGCAGTGCGTTGCTGGAAGAACGGCCGTTTTTCATACTTTCTCCAATTACAATATATGGGGTGTCAAATGAAAGCTAGTGATGAGTAGAATTCAATAAAAAAGCATTCAGGCAACTTCGCGATACCTGCAATTGCAGTTTTTTGCGTGGTTGGGATACTTTTGATTCCGAAACCAGACAGCTGTAATATCATCGGAAACGGGAGTCGGAAGTGCCTGAATATCAAAATCGCCCTGTTATTGTAATCAGGAACAAAAAAACATTAAAGATCTTCACTACAACGACATTCTGGAGTTCCTCGGAAAACGATCGGATTAAAAAGAGTGCGTTGCTGGAGAAACGGCCGTTTTTCATACTTTCTCCAATTTCAATATATGGAGTGTCAAACGAAAGCTAGTGATGAGTAGAATTCAATAAAAGTGCATTCAGGCGGCTTTGCGATACCTGCAATTGCAGTTTTTTGCGTAGTTGGGATACTTTTGATTCCGAAACCATACAGCTGTAAAATCATCGGAACCGGGAGTCGGAAGTGCCTGAATATCAAAATCGCGCTGTTATTGTACTCAAGAACATAAAAAAATTAAACATCTTCACTGCAACGATTTTCTGGAGTTCCTCGGAAAACGATCGGATTAAAAGGAGTGCGTTGCTGGAAAAACGGCCGTTTTCCATACTTTCTCCAATTTCAATATATGGGGTGTCAAACGAAAGCTAGTGATGAGTAGAATTCAATAAAAGTGCATTCAGGCAGCTTCGCGATACCTGCAATTGCAGTTTTTTGCGTGGTTGGGATACTTTTGATTCCGAAACCATACAGCTGTAACATCATCGGAAACGGGAGTCGAAAGGGCCTGAATATCAGAATCGCGCTGTTATTGTACTCAGGAACATAAAAAAATTAAATATCTTCACTACAACGATATTCTGGAGTTCTTCGGAAAACGATCGGATTGCAAGAAGTGCGTTGCTGGAATAACGGCCGTTCTTCATACTTTCTCATATTTCAATATATGGGGTGTCAAACGAAAGCTAGTGATGAGTAGAAAATCAATAAAAGTGCATTCAGGCAGCTTCGCGATACCTGCAATTGCTGTTTTTTGCGTGGTTGGGATACCTTTGATTCCGAAACCATACAGCTGTAAAATCATCGGAAACGGGAGTCGGAATTGCCTGAATATCAAAATCACGCTGTTATTGTACTCAGGAACTTAAGAAAATTAAAGATCTTCACTACCACGATATTCTGGAGTTCCTCGGAAAACGATCGGATTAAAAGGAGTGCGTTGCTGGAAAAACGGCCGTTTTTCATACTTTCTCCCATTCCCACATATGGGGTGTCAAACAAAAGCTAGTGATGAGTAGAATTCAATAAAAGTGCATTCAGGCAGCTTCGCGATACCTGCAATTGCAGTTTTTTGTGTGGTTGGGATACTTTTGATTCCGAAACCGTACAGCTTTAAAATCATCGGAAACGGGATTCGGAAGTGCATGAATAGCATAATCGCGCTGTCATTGTACTCAGGAACATAAAAAAATAAAGATCTTCACTACAACGATATTCTGGAGTTCCTCGGAAAACGTTCGGATTGCAAGCAGTGCGTTGCTGGAAAAACGGCCGTTTTTCTTACTTTCTTCAATTTCAATATATGCGGTATCAAACGATAGCTAGTGATGAGTAGAATTCAATAAAAGTGCATTCAGGCAGCTTCGTGATACCTGCAAATGCAGTTTTTTGCATGGTTGGGATACTTTTTATTCCGAAACCATACAGCTGTAAAATCATCGGAAACTGGGGTAGGAAGTGCCTGAATATCAAAATCGCGCTGTCATTGTACTCAGGAACATTAAAAAAATTAAAGATCTTCACCACAACGATGTTCTGGAGTTCCTCGGAAAACGATCGGATTGCAAGGAGTGCGTTGCTGGAAAAACGGCCGTTTTTCATACTTTCTCCAATTTCAATATATGGGGTGTCAAACGAAAGTTTGTGATGAGTAGAATTCAATAAAAGTGCATTCAGGCAGCTTCGCGATACCTGCAATTGCAGTTTTTTGCGTGGTTGGGATACTTTTGATTCCGAAACCATACAGCTGTAAAATCATCGGAAACGGGAATCGGAAATGCCTGAATATCAAAATCGCGCTGTTATTGTACTCAGGAACATAAAAAAATTAAAGATCTTCACTACAACTATATTCTGGAGTTCCTCGGAAAACGATCGGATTAAAAGGAGTGCGTTGCTGGAAAAACGGCCGTTGTTCATACTTTCTCCAATTTCAATATATGGGGTGTCAAACGAAAGCTAGTGATGAGTAGAATTCAGAAAAAGTGCATTCAGGCAGCTCCGCCATACCTGCAATTGCAGTTTTTTGCGTTGTTGGGATACCTTTGATTCCGAAACCATACAGCTGTAAAATCATCGGAAACGGAAGTCGGAAGTGCCTGAATATCAAAATCACGCTGTTATTGTACTCAGGATTTTAAGAAAATTAAAGATCTTCACTACCACGATATTCTGGAGTTCCTCGGAAAACGATCGGATTGCAAGGAGTGCGTTGCTGGAAAAACGGCCGTTTTTCATACTTTCTCCAATTTCAACATATGGGGTGTCAAGCGAAAGCTAGTGATGAGTAGAATTCAATAAAAGCGCTTTCAGGCAGCTTCGCCATACCTGCAATTGCAGTTTTTTGCGTGGTTGGAATACTTTTGATTCCGAAGCCATACAGCTTTAAAATCATCGGAAACGGGGGTCGGAAGTGCCTGAATATCAAAATCACGCTGTTATTTTACTCAGAAACTTAAGAAAATTAAAGATCTTCAGTACCACGATATTCTGGAGTTCCTCGGAAAACGATCAGATTAAAAGGAGTGCGTTGCTGGAAAAACGGCCGTTCTTCATATTTTTTTGAATTTCAATATATGCGGTATCAAACGAAAGCTAGCGATGAGTAGAATTCAATAAAAGTGCATTCAGGCAGCTTCGTGATACCTGCAATTGCAGTTTTTTGCGTGGTTGGGATACTTTTGATTCCGAAACCATACAGCTGTAAAATCATCGGAGACGGCAGTCGCAAGTGCCTGAATATCAAAATCGCGCTGTTATTGTACTCAGAAACATTAAAAATTTAAGATCTTCACTACAACCATATTCTGGAGTTCCTCGGAAAACGATCGGATTGCAAGCAGTGCGTTGCTGGAAAAACGGCCGTTCTTCATACTTTCTCCATTTTCAATATATGGGGTGTTAAACGAAAGCTAGTGATGAGTAGAATTCAATAAAAGTGCTTTCAGGCAGCTTCGCGATACCTGCAATTGCAGGTTTTTGCGTGGTTGGGATACTTTTGATTCCGAAACCATACAGCTGTAAAATCATCGGAGACGGCAGTCGCAAGTGCCTGAATATCAAAATCGCGCTGTTATTGTACTCAGAAACATTAAAAATTTAAGATCTTCACTACAACCATATTCTGGAGTTCCTCGGAAAACGATCGGATTGCAAGCAGTGCGTTGCTGGAAAAACGGCCGTTCTTCATATTTTTTTGAATTTCAATATATGCGGTATCAAACGAAAGCTAGCGATGAGTAGAATTCAATAAAAGTGCATTCAGGCAGCTTCGTGATACCTGCAATTGCAGTTTTTTGCGTGGTTGGGATACTTTTGATTCCGAAACCATACAGCTGTAAAATCATCGGAAACGGGAGTCGGAAGTGCCTGAATATTAAATCGTGCTGTTATTGTACTCAGGAACATTAAAAAAATTAAAGATCTTCACCACAACGATATTCTGGAGTTCCTCGGAAAACGATCAGATTGCAAGGAGTGCGTTGCTGGAAAAACGGCCGTTTTTCATACTTTCTCCAATTTCAATATATGGGGTGTCAAACGAAAGCTAGTGATGAGTAGAATTCAATAAAAGTGCATTCAGGCAGCTTCACGATACCTGCAATTGCAGTTTTTTGCGTGGTTGGGATACTTTTGATTCCGAAACCATACAGCTGTAAAATCATCGGAAACGGGAATCGAAAATGCCTGAATATCAAAATCGCGCTGTTATTGTACTCAGGAAAATAAGAACATTAAAGATCTTCACGACAACCATATTCTGGAGTTCCTCGGAAAACGATCGGATTAAAAAGAGTGCGTTGCTGGAAAAACGGCCGTTTTTCATACTTTCTCCAATTTCAATATATGGGGTGTCAAACGAAAGCTAGTGATGAGTAGAATTCATTAAAAGTGCATTCAGGCAGCTTCACGATAATTGCAATTGCAGTTTTTTGCGTGGTTGGGATACTTTTGATTCCGAAACCATATAGCTGTAAAATCATCGGAAACGGGAGTCGGAAATGCCTAAATATCAAAATCAAGCTGTTATTGTACTCAGGAACATAAAAAAATTAAAGATCTTCACTACCAGGATATTCTGAAGTTCCTCGGAAAACGATCGGATTAAAAGGAGTGCGTTGCTGGAAAAACGGCCGTTTTTCATACTTTCTCTAATTTCAATATATGGGGTGTCAAACGAAAGCCAGTGATGAGTAGAATTCAATAAAAGTGCATTCAGGCAGCTTCGCGATACCTGCAATTGCAGTTTTTTGCGTGGTTAAGATACTTTTGATTCCGAAACCATACAGCTGTAAAATCATCGGAAACGGGAGTCGGAATTTCAATATATGGGGTGTCAAACGAAAGCTAGTGATGAGTAGAATTCAATAAAAGTGCATTCAGGCAGCTTCGCGATACCTGCAATTGCAGTTTTTTGCGTGGTTGGGATACTTTTGATTCCGAAACCATACAGCTGTAAAATCATCGGGAACGGGAGTCGGAAGTGCCTGAATATAAAAATCGCGCTGTTATTGTACTCACGAGCATTAAAAAACTAAAGATCTTCACTACAACGATATTCTGGAGTTCCTCGGAAAACGATCGGATTAAAAGGAGTGCGTTGCTGGAAAAACGGCCGTTTTTCATACTTTCTCCAATTTCAATAAATGGGGTGTCAAACGAAAGCTAGTGATGAGTAGAATTCAATAAAAGTGCATTCAGGCAGCTTCGTGATACCTCCAATTGCAGTTTTTTGCGTGGTTGGGATACTTTTGATTCCGAAACCATACAGCTGTAAAATCATCGGAAACGGGAGTCGGAAGTGCCTGAATATCAAAACCGCGTTGTTCTTGTACTCAGGAACATTAAAAAATTAAAGATCTTCACTAAAACGATATTCTGGAGTTCCTCGGAAAACGATCGGAATGCATGGAGTGTGTTGCTGGAAAAACGGCCGTTATTCGTATTTTCTCCAATTTCAATATATGGGGTGTCAAACGAAAGCGAGTGATGAGTAGATTACAATAAAAGTGCATTCAGTTGCCTACGCGATACCTGCGATTGCAGTTTCTTTCGTGGTTGGGATACTTTTGATTCCGAAACCATACAGCTGTAAAATCATCGGAAACGGAAGTCGGAGGTGCCTGAATATCAAAATCGCGCTGTTATTGTACTCAGAAACATGAAAAAGTTAAAGATCTTCGGTACAACGATACTCTGGGATTCCTCGGAAAACGATCGGATTAAAGGGAGTGCGTTGCAGGAAAAACGGCCGTTTTTCATACTTTCTCCAATTTCAATATATGGGGTGTCAAACGAAAGCTAGTGATGAGTAGAATTCAATAAAAGTGCATTCAGGCAGCTTCGCGATACCTGCAATTGCAGTTTTTTGCGTGGTTGGGATACTTTTGATTCCGAAACCATACAGCTGTAACATCATCGGAAACGGGAGTCGAAAGGGCCTGGATATCAAAATCGCGCTGTTATTGTACTCAGGAACATGAAAAATTAAAGATCTTCGGTACAACGATACTCTGGGATTCCTCGGAAAACGATCGGATGAAAAGGAGTGCGTTGCTGGAAAAACGGCTGTTTTTCATACTTTCTCCAATTTCAATATATGGGGTGTCAAACGAAAGCTAGTGATGAGTTGAATTCAATAAAAGTGCATTCAGGCAGCTTCGCGATACCTGCAATTGCAGTTTTTTTGCTTGGTTGGGATAGTTTTGATTCCGAAACCATACAGCTGTAAAATCATCGAAAACGGGAGTCGGAAGTGCCTGAATATCAAAATCGCGCTGTTATTGTAATCAGGAACAAAAAAAAATTAAAGATCTTCATTACAACGACATTCTGGAGTTCCTCGGAAAACGATCGGATTAAAAGGAGTGCGTTGCTGGAGAAACGGCCGTTTTTCATACTTTCTCCAATTTCAATATATGGGGTGTCAAACGAAAGCTAGTGATGAGTTGAATTCAATGAAAGTGCATTCAGGCGGCTTTGCGATACCTGCAATTGCAGTTTTTTGCGTGGTTGGGATACTTTTGATTCCGAAACCATACAGCTGTAAAATCATCGGAAACGGGGTTCGGAAGTACCTGAATATCAAAATCGCGCTGTTTTTGTACTCAAGAACATAAAAAAATTAAACATCTTCACTGCAACGATTTTCTGGAGTTCCTCGGAAAACGATCGGATTACAAGGAGTGCGTTGCTGGAAAAACGGCCGTTCCCCATACTTTCTCCAATTTCAATATATGGGGTGTCAAACGAAAGCTAGTGATGAGTAGAATTCAATAAAAGTGCATTCAGGCAGCTTCGCGATACCTGCAATTGCAGTTTTTGCGTGGTTGGGACACTTTTCATTCCACAACCATACAGCTGTTAAATCATCGGAAACGGGAGTCGGAAGTGCCTGAATATGAAAATCACGCTGTTATCGTACTCTGGACCATAAAAAAATTAAAGATCTTCACTACAACGATATTCTGGAGTTCCTCGGAAAACGATCGGATTGCAAGCAGTGCGTTGGTAGAAAAACGGCCGTTTTTCAAACTTCCTCCAATTTCAATATATGGGGTGTTAAACGAAAGCTAGTGATGAGAAGAATTCAATAAAAGTGCATTAAGGCAGGTTTGCGATAGCTGCAATTGCAGTTTTTTGCGTGGTTGCGATACTTTTGATTCCGAAACCATACAGCTGTAAAATCATCGGAAACGGGAGCCGGAAGTGCCTGAATATCAAAATCGCGCTGTTATAGTACTCAGGAACATAAAAAAATTAAAGATCTTCACTACAACGATATTCTGGAGTTCCTCGGAAAACGATCGGATTGCAAGGAGTGCGTTGCTGGAAAAACGGCCCTTTTTCACACTTATTCCAATTTCAATATATGGGGTGTCAAACGAAAGCTAGTGATGAGTAGAATTCAATAAAAGAGCATTCAGGTAGCTTCGCGATAGCTGCAATTGCAGTTTTTGCGTGGTTGGGATACTTTTGATTCCGAAACCATACAGCTGTTAAATCATCGGAAATGGGAGTCGGAAGTGGATGAATATCAAAATCGCGCTGTGATTGTACTCACGAACATAAAAAATGAAAGATCTTCACTACAACGATATTCTGGAGTTCCTCGGAAAACGATCGGATTAAAACTAGCGCGTTGCTGGAAAAACGGCCGTTTTTCATACTTTCTCCAATTTCAATATATGGGGTGGCAAACGTAAGCTAGTGATGAGTTCAATTCAGTGAAAGTGCATTCAGGCAGCTTCGCGATAGCTGCAATTGCAGTTTTTTGCGTGGTTGCGATGCTTTTGATTCCGAAACCATACAGCTGTAAAATTATCGGAAACGGGAGCCGGAAGTGCCTGAATATCAAAATCGCGCTGTTATCGTACTCTGGACCATAAAAAAATTAAAGATCTTCACTACAACGATACTCTGGAGTTCCTCGGAAAACGATCGGATTAAAAGGAGTGCATTGCTGGAACAACGGCCGTTTTTCATACTTTCTCCAATGTCAATATATGGGGTGTCAAACGAAAGCTAGTGATGAGTAGCATTCAATAAGAGTGCATTCAGGCAGCTTCGCGATACCTGCAATTGCAGTTTTTTGCGTGGTTAAGATACTTTTGATTCCAAAACCATACAGCTTTAAAATCATCGGAAACGGGAGTCGGAAGTGCCTGAATATCAAAATCGCGCTGTTATTGTACTCAGGAACATAAAAAAGTAAAGATCTTCACTAAAACGATATTCTGGAGTTCCTCGGAAAACGATCGGATTGAAAGGAGTGCGTTGCTGGGAAAACGGCTGTTTTTCATACTTTCTCCAATTACAATATATGGGGTGTCAAACGGAAGCTAGTGATGAGTAGAATTCAATAAAAGTGCATTCAGTCAGCTTCGCGATACCTGTAATTGCAGTTTTTTGCGTGGCCGGGATACTTTTGGTTCCGAAACCATACAGCTGTAAAATCATCGTGAACGGGAGTCGAAAGTGCGTGAATATCAAAATCGCGCTGTTCTTGTACTCAGGAACATAAAAAAATTAAAGATCTTCACTTCAACGATAATCTAGAGTTCCTCAGAAAACGATCGGATTGCAGGGAGTGCACTGCTGGTAAAACGGCCGTTTTCCATACGTTCTCCAATTTCAATATATGGGGTGTCAAACGAAAGCTAGTGATGAGTAGAATTCAATAAAAGTGCATTAAGGCAGCTTCACGATACCTGCAATTACAGTTTTTTGCGTGGTTGGGGGTACTTTTGATTCCGAAACCATACAGCTGTAAAATCATCGGAAACGGGAGTCGGAAGTGCCTGAATATCAAAATCGCGCTGTTATTGTACTCAGGAACATAAAAAATTTGAAGATCTTAGCTACAACCATATTCTGGAGTTACTCGGAAAACGATCGGATTGCAAGGAGTGCGTTGCTGGAAAAACGGCCGTTTTTCATACTTTCTCCAATTTCAATATATGGGGTGTCAAACGGAAGCTAGTGATGAGTAGAATTCAATAAAAGTGCATTCAGTCAGCTTCGCGATACCTGTAATTGCAGTTTTTTGCGTGGCCGGGACACTTTTGGTTCCGAAACCATACAGCTGTAAAATCATCGTGAACGGGAGTCGGAAGTGCGTGAATATCAAAATCGCGCTGTTCTTGTACACAGGAACATAAAAAAATTAAAGATCTTCACTACAACGATATTCTGGAGTTCCTCGGAAAACGATCGGATGAAAAAGAGTGCGTTGCTGGAAAAACGGCCGTTTTTCACCCTTCTCCAATTTCAATATATGGGGTGTCAAACGAAAGCTAGTGATGAGTAGAATTCAATAAAAAGTGCATTCAGGCAGCTTCGCGATACTTGCAATTGCAGTTTTTTTGCGTGGTTGGGATAGTTTTGATTCCGAAACCATGCAGCTGTAAAATCATCGGAAACGGGAGTCGGAAGTTCCTGAATATCAGAATTGCGCTGTTATTGTACTCAGGAACAAAAAAAAATTAAAGATCTTCACTACAACAATATTCTGGAGTTCCTCGGAAAACGATCGGATTGCAATTGTTGCTGGAAAAACGGCCATTTTCATACTTTCTCCAATTTCAATATATGGGGTGTCAAACGAAAGCTAGTGATGAGTAGAATTCAATAAAAGTGTATTCAGGCAGCTCCGCGATACCTGCAATTGCAGTTTTTGCGTGGTTGGGATACTTTTGATTCCGAAACCAGACAGCTGCAAAATCATCGGAAACGGGAGTCGGAAGAACCTGAATATCAAAATCGCGCTGTTATTGTACTCAGGAACAAAAAAAATTAAAGATCTTAGCTACAACGATATTCTGGAGTTGCTCGGAAAACGATCAGATTGCAATTGTTGCTGGAAAAACGGCCATTTTTCATACTTTCTCCAATTTCAATATATGGGGTGTTAAACGAAAGCTAGTGATGAGTAGAATTTAATAAAAGTGCATTCAGGCAGCTTCGCGATACCTGCAATTGCAGTTTTTTGCGTGGTTGGGATACTTTTGATCCCGAAACCATACAGCTGTAAAATCATCGGAAACGGGAGTCGCAAGTGCCTGAATATAAAAATTGCACTGTTATTGTACACAGGAACTTAAAAATTTAAAGATCTTCACTACAACGATATTCTGGAGTTCCTCGGAAAACAATCGGATTAAAAGGAGTGCGTTGCTGGAAAAACGGCCGTTCTTCATACTTTCTCTAATTTCAATATACGGGGTGGCAAACGAAAGCTAGTGATGAGTAGAATTCAGGGAAAGTGCATTCAGGCAGCTTGACGATACCTGCAATTGCAGTTTTTTGCGTGGTTAAGATACTTTTGATTCCGACACCATACATTTGTAAAATCATCGGAAACGGGAGTCGGAATTGCCTGAATATCAAAATCGCGCTGTTATTGTACTCAGGAACATAAAAAATTAAAGATCTTCACTACAGAAATATTCTGGAGTTCCTCGGAAAACGATCGGATTAGAAGGAGTGCGTTGCTGGAAAAACGGCCGTTTTTCATACCTTCTCCAATTTCAATATATGGGGTGTCAAACGAAAGCTAGTGATGAGTAGAATTCAATAAAAGTGCATTCAGGCAGCTTCGTGATACCTGCAGTTGCAGTTTTTTGCGTGTTTGGGATACTTTTGATTCCGAAACCATACAGCTGGGATACCTGCAATTGCAGTTTTTCACGTGCTTGGGATCCTTTTGATTCCGAAACAATACAGCTGTAAAATCATCGTTAACGGGAGTCGGAAGTGTATCAAAATCGCGCTATTATTGTACTCAGGAACATACAAAGATTTAAGAGCTTCACTACATCTATTTTCTGGAGTTCCTCTGAAAACGATCGGATTAAAAGGAGTGCGTTGGTGCGAAAACCGCCGTTCTTCATACTTTCTCCAATATCAATATATGGGGTGTCAAACGAAAGCAAGTGTCGAGTAGAGTTCAATAAAAGTGCATTCAGGCAGCTTCACGATAACTGCAATTGCAGATTTTTGCGAGGTTGGGATACTTCTGATTCCGAAACCATACAGCTGTAAAATCGACAGAAACAGGAGTCGTAATTGCCTAAATATCAAAATCGCGCTGTTATTGTTCTCAGGAACATAAAAAAATCAAAGATCTTCACCACAACGATATTCTGGAGTTCCTCGGAAAACGATCGGATTGCAAGGAGTGCGTTACTGGAAAAACGGCCGTTTTCACACTTTCTCCAATTTCAATATATGGGGTGTCAAACGAAAGCTAGTGATGAGTAGAATTCAATTAAAGTGCATTTAGGCAGCTTCGCGGTAACTGCAATTGCAGTTTTTTGCGTGGTTGGGATACTTTTGATTCCGAAACCATACAGCAGTAAAATCATCGGATTTCCGAAAACCCTATAGCAGTAAAATCATAAAAAATTTAAAGATCTTCACTACAACGAAAATCTGCTTTTCTTCGGAAAACGCCCGGATTTAAAGAAGTACGTTGCTGGAAAAACTGCCGTTTTTCATATTTTCTCCAATTACAATATATGGGGTGTCAAACGAAAACTAGTGATGAGTAGAATTCAATAAAAGTGTATCCAGGCAGCTTGGCGGTTCCTGCAATTGCACTTTTTTGCGTGGTTGGGATACTTTTGATTCCGAGACCATACAGCTGTTAAACATCGGAAACGGGAGTCGAAAGTGCCTGAATATCAAAATCGCGCAGTTATTGTACTCAAGAACATAAAAAATTAAAGGTCTTCACTACAACAATATTCTGCAGTTCCCCGGAAAACGATCCGATTGCAAGTAGTGCGTTGCTGGAAAAACGGCAGTTTTTCATACTTTCTTCAATTTCAATATGTGGGGTGTCAAACAAAAGCTAGTGATGAGTTTAATGCAATGAAAGTGCATTCAGGCAGCCCCGCCGTACCTGCAATTGCACTTTTTTGTGTCGTTGGGATACTTTTGATCCCGAAACCATACAGTTGTAAAATCATCGGAAACGGGTGTCGGAAGTGCCTGAATATCAAAATCGCGCTGTTATTGTACTCAGGAACATCAAAAATTAAAGATCTTCAATACAACGATATTCTGGAGTTCCTGGGAAAACGATCGGATTCAAAGGAGTGCGTTGCTGGAAAAACGGGGGTTTTTCATACTTTCTTCAATTTCAATATATGGGGTGTCAAACAAAAGCTAGTTATGAGTAGAATTCAATAAAAGTGGACTCAGGCAGCTTCGCGATACCTGCACTTGCGGTTTTTTGCGTGGTTGCGATACTTTTGATTCCGAAGCCATACAGCTGTAAAATCATCGAAAACGGGAGTCGGAAGTGCCTGAATATCAAAATCGCGCTGTTATTGTAATGATGCAGCCTCAAGTCATCCAAACCATTCAAACCTCTTCTGAAAATGGATGAATGACAGATTTTTAGTTAGTTGGAGGTATCAAAATTTTACTCAATTGTTCAATGATAGTGAAAAAATCGTTCCAGTCATAGCATATCCCGGATAATCCAAAAGGGTTGATCACGCATGAGAACGCCAAGATGATTCAATATACTTAATAAGTTCCACTATAAACCCTTATTTATACATCGACTAAACAACAGGCTGAACTAATTCATGTTAAGGCCCTAGCGATGGTTTGCATGAAGTAGAGATTTATTCAACAAGTTTGTGCTTTACAAAATGATTCGAATGGCTGATCCATGGGATCATATGATTTTTGGGCATATTGGATGAGTTCATAAGTGTAGCAACATAATTTCAATGCGATGGAACATTATAGTGGGCAATAAGGGTCCCATAGGCCGGAAATCCTATGAAGACATGAAAAACCTAGAGAACTGAAATCGAATTGCTGTAGAAAGAGGATCCTATAGATTAGATAGACAGAGGTCAAGAGAAAAACTGACGCAGATAAAAAGAATGGTGACTTGACTCATTCTTATGAAGAATGCATCAGTGTGAAATAAGATCAATTAACTCTCGAGCAAATAACAATGGCTTGCTCCTAATCAAGATTTGTTCACCAGAAGAGCAACATAGACGTGAAGATTCTTGTCTGACCCATGTTTGCCTACGAATAACTTGGAAGATGATTAACATGCAGTCTTGGTAACCAATAGGCCTAACGTAAATCGTGATGAGCATATGACATTTTAAAGAAAATGTAAAAAAAAAGCTGACTGCAACTGTATGGAAAGTAAGAATTTTTTATGGATAAATAATTACCAACAATCAAATGAATTTACCGAATGGCAGATAGCACGTAAGGTCAAACGCTCAACTTATTAACTAAAGATAGCTATATAGACAGCTAAAGAGATAGCATATCAACTATGCAGACAGGGCATCGCTAAAAAGAAAGCTACATAGACCACTTACCAGCTAAATAGACGGGTTTATCAGCTAAACGGTTAGCTCAGCAGACAGCATAACAACTAAACAGACAGGGCATCAGCTAAATAGACAGCTGCATAGACAGCATTATACATATAATAGACAGCTCATCAGCAAAAGTGACAGCTAAATAGACAGCTCAAGAGGATAGCATATCAGCTAAACAGACAGGGAATCGGCATAAAAGACAGCATTACACATAAGATAGACAGCTCATCAGCAAAAGTGACAGCTAAATAGATAGTTTAACAGATAAAAAGACAGCTAATTAGCCTAGAAGCAATCTATTGTAGCCCAGCAGTACTCCTAAAAATTCTAAAGGAAATACGGAGCAAAGTGTCATTTCCTGTTACTGACTCCTACTCCTGTTAGCTTGGTGGTTCAAATCGTAACTCCATAGTACTTTCTTATCTTTGAATTCAAGTCATGAGAGTAAGCAACATTACAGCATTCAAGGGCTAAACATGTTTACTTATGCAATAGAATTATCAACACATATTGAACTTGCCCCCACTCCATCCGTAAATGCAGAGAAGTGAATATATATGCTGGTGTAACAAATATACATCTTTAGTTTTACTACTAGAAGCAGTCATTTAAAATGAACGGAGCAGATCCAGTAACTTCGTCAGTCAGTCAGAAGCATGAAAAGGCCAGCCAGACTGATAAGGCTACTTCAGCCAGAAAAGTGAACAAGAAAAAGAAGAAACTAAAAAAGAATCGAGAGAAACAGCGAATCTATGAGAAAAACCTCTTGCTGAACTATGCATACTATCTTGATGAAGGCTTCCACAAAAGCAAAGTAATACTTGGATTTGACCCGCTGACATTTCAAGCGAAAATAATCTTCCGATGCAGTGGACAAAATCAGTTGGAGTTAGATAACAGTCAATGGACTTCACTTCGCCAATACCTCATTGATCTCAAGGATAGAGTAGATGAGTTCCCTGCAAATCAGCTTGGACTTCTTGAACTCTTCTACATACCTATTGGAGGAGAGAGACTAATACTTAAACACCCCGAACTCTTCACGCTTTTCATCTTGATGGATTTTTTCAACATTGTCATGCAATACAACAATTTGCTTACCGATTGTGTGAAGGAATACTATGACCAATATTGTTCAAGATGCAGAGAAAAAAGCGTACTTAAACTGGATATCAACGACTTCTTCACTCCAACTCAAACATCATTTGTAAATATAAACTACTCTAGGCTTTTTTATGAAATACCAGTACTATGTAACGATCTAATTTCCCATGTGATGAAATAAAATACTAAAAATCCTATAAACTATGTTTTACTTCACTTAAAGGAATTATTCATAAGGGAATTGGAAATTGAGACTTGGTAAACTACAAACTATTGTGAAAGGCTTTGAAATCAAGTATAATCTCTTGAGTCTATAAAATACTGAAATTTAATATTGAGAAACAGACCCTCATCTTAGCTGCACTGTACAAACTAGGACATGAATGTATGTTAACTTAAAGGCAGCACGTCGTTTTTTCTATCACTAGAGTACATATAATTCTACGGATTATTATGAGGTTTTTAAAATTCAGCAAACCAACGTAAACGACGTCAAGAAAACTAGGAAAGCAGAGGTCAATACACTTTCACCGCGATAAGATCTATTACAATGGTTATCCTATATTTCATGGAAGTGTACCGTGATATTTTTCCTGAACACCGAATACGAATCGAGAATTATATGCTTAAATATGGTAATATGGGCGAGAAAGTATCTAATAAACATGGAATACACTACCAAATATGTGAATGGTCCAACTCTAATACAACATCAGGCACTGATACATGCATTTGTCATTCATACGATCAAGATACAAGAAATATTTTTAAACTAATAAAACAGTACATACTCCTGCAGTCTCGCATATATACGACAAAGTAATAATTCATAGCATCGGGTAGTATAAATAGTCCAAACAAAATTAGAGCCAACTGGTGACCAGCGCTATTAGAATGTATCGGGAAATCCTCACCAGTAATTCATCAAGGAACATACTATTCTCATAAAATGCAACCAAAACAAAATTCGAATTGAAACATCAACAGTTTGCACTAGAGTGAAGGGGACATAAGCTACAATTATATGCTGAGGATATTAAATTGCTGTATAAATTGTATAATAAACATTAAAAAAGACGTGAGAGGACTTACTATACATTTGTATGGTCCTAAAGCAGAAATAGTGCAGCTGAATAAACCTTCAATATGCTATAGAATTCATAAATATATCAACCCATATATTAGATGTCCTGTAAATTGTATGAAAATTTATTTATATATATAACAAAAAATAGCATTACTCAATAAATTATTTCTATTAGAAAGAAACACAATCTTTTTATTTTAACAACTAATCTAACACTGCTCAAGTAAACAAATACCTCAAACGAGAAACCAAAAAAAAAAACCTAAACATTCCTAGCATATCTGATACTCTCAAATATCAAACACTCAATTCTACCATTCAAAAATATCTAATGAGAGACAAAAAAAAACCCCTAATTAGATCATTCAACTCAAGTATACATCTGTTCATCAAATTACCAGCAGAAAAACACCTCCTGAAAGTAATGATCATATCTTAACATCCTACAATGACTCGTGACCAGCCTTATCATGAACACTTTATAACATATGCTACTTGTCTATACAAGACACGATGACATCGATCTAAAAATAGCCTACCATAAACTCATATGCTTCCACACATCGTTATCTATATCGAACTATCTTACACAAACATTCGCCTAAGTGATCTATAGTAGCAGTGCGCCAACCCAAAACATATCCTTTATGTTGAAAACTAATTAGATCTTCTGCAACCCTATAAAAAATCAACCAAGCATCCAGCAGAAAAAAATTCTGATAAGAAAAAACTCAACAAGAATATAGTTTACTTATGTGAAAATAATACTTGAATATGTTAATGAGTATACCCTCAAATCGCTATGATGATAAATCCAGTATATTTAAAATGTAGTAAATACGTATTTTACTTAATGCACAAATATTGAAAATGTATATGAATATAGCAGAAGTGGCTTTACGCTTAATACATGCACACAAAGTATAGGCATTAAAAGCGATAATATGCATCCGAAAAGTATCAACTTAACGGCACCATTCAAGCATCATTTTCCTAAGGAGATAACAAATTAAAAATTATCATACTCAAAAAAACATCAACAAGTTCTAAATGAAAATATACCTAGAGAAATTCGGAAATGTCAAAAAATCATACATGCTGTGTAGAATATGAGACAAGCATAAAAAAAAAACAGTTTTACTCTATATTATACTGACACACATGAAACTACTTAAACTAAATAATACAGATCCATAATAACAGCACCTAATTCAGAGTAAATATAAAAATTTATTCAATCTAGTGCATGCCTCTAATGCCATCATATAGGACCAAAAATATTTTCCCATGCATTATGAGCATAAACAAAGAATAATACCATAATACCAACAAACCCCTAATGTCAATGACCTAGCGCATTCACTTTCTATATTAGGTTCTTCCTTTCAGTACGTACCCAAAATTAATCAATGAAAATGCGTCTATATTCCTATTCATGAGGACCACCACGTTGATTTCTACATCCATCATAAAAAAGTAGCATTCCAGAAGCCATAAACCGTAATATATTTCCTATACAACATCCATAAATAATCTCAAATTTAGAATAGATACCCAAAACATACATCTCAACATAGTGACCTAAAAAAAAAAAGACTCAAGCACTTATCAAAAGGGACAAATCATATGATGTACGAACAAAATTATCACCATCTCGTCTTGGAAGAAATTATTAGAATTTTTGAACAAAACCAATGGGCATCCTATAGTAAAGTAAAAAAAAAACGAATGAATATAGTGCCATACTTCTACATAGTAGTAAAATCAGAGAATGAAGTATAGAAACTGCTCTAAGAAATAAGCGATGATGATGAAGACAAACAAAATGCTGCCACAAGGAAACTAAAATTTAATACTATACTTAATATCAAGAACGCATCACAACAAACATTGAGATCTCTTTCACTACATCCATAGATTTGAGCAATCAACATAGTAGTCTAACCGAATTAAATACATTGTTGACGATAAAAGCAATAATATACAATAGCACTGAGTCACAAAACAAAGAAACGACGTATCCGAGCAAAAAGAAACTGAAAACGATCAATGTAGCAAACTAGAATAGGCGCATCTGTGAATGGACATTTATGAAAACACGTCTCAATGCCGCGCATCACGTTACCCGCTGCCCACGGCCAAGACAACAAGAAAAACTGCCTCCATCAAGCAAAACTATATTGTAATGCAATGTATGCCATGCCACTTCTCTTCCACGCTGTAGATTCCGATGCCCCAAAACTCGCGCCGACAGGGAAGTCTATGCGTACGAAACACTAATCTTAACAAGCAAAATCACTTGCACATGCCACGCATCCCCCCGAGGTCAATTTCCATGCTTAACAGAACTCGCCGCCGAGCAAATCTACACCACAATCACGATTCTCCCAAAAAGCGACGTGAATCATTCCGAATCGCCGACAAGGCCGTCCATACTTAAAGACAGGCACCCTTTGATGAGCAATGCGGAAACTTAACCAAACGCTCGCGAGACAAATTTCTACGGCTCGGTGGAAACATACACCTCAAATTATTTCCTCCAACAAGCAACGCGCATCACATCTACAATACCGTCCATTTTTAACCACAGACATCAAACGAGGAGCAAAACGTACCTTTAGCAAGCACCCACTAAGTAAATTCTCATGCTTTAGAGCACCCGTCGAAAGGCAAGCCCGTCACCCATCTATAATGCAAGGCCACCCATCTATAGCAGCGCCCTCCATCCCACACAACTACTCGCATCATAAAAACTTCCGGCACGGCTAGCATGATCAAGCGAATCGGCAATTTCCACACGCAGCCAAAGACACCAATCGCTGCAACGCGTTCCCTATCCAAGCGCCCATGAAGTAAATTCCCACGGCTTAGAATACGCGCTGACGGGCACGTCCATCATCCATCAGTATCGCAGTCATCCATCTATACAAACGCCCGCCGTCACCACGCAGCCACTCACATCATAAAAAAGTCCAGCACGCCTAACGTGATCAAGTTAATCGCTCGCCCCAAACGCCTTTAATAAGTGACACACGCTAAAGAATCTCAAGCCCTGCGAACAACCGCAACCATCCATGACATCCACACCTATTTCGGACTCATACCTTCTCATCCCCGGCACTCACCTATGTTAATTCAATATATACACCCATACACCTAAGATCCACACCCTCCCCTGGCAATTACCCAGGAGACCCACACCTATTCCGGGCTCATACCTTCTTATCCCAGGCACCCACCTATACCAGTCTTATACACATTTCCACATACCTAAGGCCCACACACTCACTGCAACCATCCAAGACATCCACACATATCCCGGACACACACCTTCTTATCTCAGACACCTACCTATTCCACCCTTATACATGCACCTACATACCCGAGACACTCACCCTCGACAACATTTGAAGTTTGTATGAGGTCTTTAATTTATTAATTGGAAACACGGGACTAATCTAGACAGAAATCAACTTTTCAGTTCCACTATTAACCGCTGGAGGCTACTAAGACCCAGAACGCTTACCTGGTTAACCAAGATACCGATGTTTATTTACCTAAGACCCATACCTTCTCATCCCCGGCACTCACCTATGCTAATTCAATACATACACCCATATACCTAAGATCCACACACCCCCCGGCAACCGCACAAGAGATCCACACCTATTCCGGGCTCATACCTTCTTATCCCAGGCACCCAACTATACCAGTCTTACACACATTTCCACATACCTAAGGCCCACATCTACACTAATCCGATACACATATCCCCTTACCCTAGATCCACCCCCTCACCGCAACCATCCAAGACATCCACACATATCCCGGACACACACCTTATTATCTCAGACACCTACCTATTCCACCCTTATACATGCACCTACATACCCGAGACACTCACCCTCGACAACACTTGAAGTTTGTATAGAAAAAGTGAGCCAGAACCGGCATTCTATACCTACTTACGGTATTTCAGACGGAAGACCAAGCTGGTAGTGATAATTACGCTTCCGCTTTTCCAACTACCCTTTATGAGACTATATCAAATACACTTGTTTCCCATCAAAACTAACAGGACCTCATTTCTGTTACCCACTGTGGAATACTCGTTTATAGCGGGTGATATCACAACTCAACAGTTTCTGCTTCTAACCAATAATTCAAATCATAAGAAAATTAAACATCCACAATCTGGTGACCTATATGTGGCCCCATTAACTACGCCAATTATTCAATCCCAACCTTCAGAGAATGTAATAATATCACTTCTACACAACCCACTCAATCTGAAGTTAGAACTTCCTCTTCGAGTTAGCACTTCAATAACAGATTCCCTCATTAAGCTAAGTGAACCGAACAGTTGGATATACTTTCTACCGAACGAAACACCCATTCATATCCGCTGCGATGCTAGCGTCACGAGACAGAAACTGATTGGTCAAGGAATCCTAACTCTTCACCTCACCTGCACAATTTCGATTAACGAAATGACCATACATTATGAGCAGAAAGTACTCACCCGTTCGACATAATTCAACCGCAGTATTTCCCTGAAGCGGACCCGAGAATTTTAGAGCTGGACGTCGCTGTTCTGGGGGGTAACCACAGCATACCAAACAAAGTTAGTAACGATCAAAAACGGAGGCATTCATTTTGCAGCCAGCACCCACGGCCTCAATGAAATCATTTCGCACCTCGAGCGGATCAAATCTAATGAGACGGCCAGAAGGCATGTGCACCTATCCACGGCCTTGGCAAGCCTGGCGGTGGTCTCGGTATTATTTATGGCAATATATTTTTTGATCAACCACATTAAGGGGCGTTGTCAGACGAAATTAAGCAATCGAGATTCTACAGAGGTGTCGAACCCTGGTTTTGCCTTGCAAATTCATACTGGGGAGGCGAGTCAGTGCGTTTCACCAGTATCGCTAACAACTGATAGCTCACATAATTCCGTGGTCCGCAAGGAGCGGCTTGTAACCACGCGTAGCCCAAAAGCGCAAGCACCAAATCCCCCACATAGTACCCAACCCCAAAACTCCATGCATTATCCCACCCGTTCCTTTCAACTAGTCTAGTTATAGCAAGAGAAAAAATAAGGGAATAACAGAACATAAGAAAAAAATTAAGAAACAAAAAAAAATTACCAAAAAAAAACCAAAAGAAACCAGCGGAAAAGAGGGCTGAGTTCAAAATAAAAAAAATATAAAAAAAAAATCATAATCAAAAACAAAAATATGAAAAAAAATTCACAGAAATAATAATAAATAATATAAACAAACAAGACGCTGGTACACAAAAAAAAGAAGGAAAAACAAATTTCACACAAAGAATGCTATAACTTTGTAGAATCCTATAATAAACATCCGACTAACTAACAATTACTAATCAAGTAACAGCTATGCACTGATTTGTTTTCCTGCACCTCGCACACGATAGGCATAAAGCCATAATTACGGCAGCGAAGCTAATGCCTTCAGAAAGATACAATTGACTAGCAGTGAATTTACCTATGGTCTCTTGCGACGACTCGCCAGATCCAATTCGCACATATGTGGTGATAAGCGCAGTACGTTATTCCTTGATAACGAACTTCAATGATCGTGCGAACTGTTCAGCCCAAAGCTTAATCATTATCACACCATATGAAGCAAGTAAGCGAGCGTACTCGACAAAATTCCCAATTCCGATGGAAACCCATGCGGAAGCTTTGATAAGGTAGCGTTCGCCGCCACCACAATGAAAGCTTTTCTCACGGCTGAAATAAGTCTGAAGCTAATTAAGCGATTGGAGTGAATAATCTTATCAACCATACGAGTATGAGCGAATAGAATGCCGTCAAGCTTGACGTTCTATCCTTACTAAATATCCACACATTCCATCCCATTAAAAATTAATTCATAACGTTCCGCTTACATACTAGCAAAAAATTCCCACTAAACTATTGGCACAATAATTAATATGTAGAACTTTAAGAAAGCTTAGTTATCGTATTAAATAAAATTAATTAAAAACTATAGTAATGTTAAAAGCAATCAGAAACAATTAAGTAAACAAGGAGTAATATATACAAAAAAATAAAGTTAATAAGTAGAATCTGAAATATTCAAAGTAAAAAAAAAAGAAACAGTAAGAATAATGATAATACTAGAAATATAAGAACATTAATCGAATAGAAATTGAAAGTAGCAATGAATATAAAGACAAAACCGAAACAAAGAAAAGGAAAAGAAGAAAATAATAAGTGCCATTGCACCTGCACCGTTCACACTACATCCTCACTAACGCTAACAGGTTAATTTGCTAACACCTGTACTACAGCCTTGTAATGCACAAATAGGTAAACCAATAATTTACAATTCTGATTTAAAGAAAAATCGGCAGGAATTATGGAAGTTAAAGGAAAATGTACTGTCTCATTAAGTAAAGCCAATTAAAAGAAATATTGAATTTCGGCATCCCTCAAATGAAAAATAGTTTTATATAAATAATAGTTTTATTCTCAGAAAAAAACGATTTAGGACCGGAAGAAATGTTCAGTATATTCTTCAACATTAGAATCAAACGTAACAATATTCCATTATTGTGTACAATCAAATGAAATATTAAGTTATTAATTTATGTTTGTATAGAATCAAACCAAACACGAACCTGCTTGGCTCAAAGTTTAATCAAACAAAGACCTTTGTGAACAATTATACTGATGAACAATCAAAAAAAAAAAAATATATATATATATATATATATATATATATATATATATATATATATATATATATATATATATATATATATATATATATATAATCAATCCACGATTATGTAGAACCAAAAGCGATCTTAGCTCACTGTATCAAAAGAAATACTAAGTATCAAACAAAACGTCAATTCATAATTAACTTATTATGTTAGTATAAAGTAAAAAAATTGATGGGTACAGATTAGCGACTCAGGCAAACAAATCATGAATCCGTAATGATATAAAATCAAAAATGTAGTAATTTACAATTGTAACGTTGAATCTTGCCATAACATATTAAGTAGCGTAAACTAGGAGTTAAAAATACACGAAATTAATCGGTAGAATTAAGTTAGCATCCAGTATGTTAATCACGAACCAGCAGCAGAACAACAATCAACAATAGGCAGTGAGAAGTACAGCGGACAATAGTAATGGCCTTAACAGCGCAAAATATAAGTACAACTGATGCATTAAGTAATTCGCATCATTGGAACGGAACAACGATTTACTTCACTCTCCAAGTACGTAAATTATTCAAATCCGCCGGAGGAAATGTTATGCTATATAGAAATGTCGACAATCGTTTAAGCATTCGCACTCCGCCAGGTGTTATACGGTCAAGCACATACGCCCATTGTCACAAAACATGTACTTGTCGACCAATGGCAAGCGAAAAGACTTCATAATTCGCTTTGTATAAGCCATAACATATGCGACGACGACGACTATGTACATGAGAAGCTTCGGGGTGTGCTTCCAGCGGAGTGACACTGTGGAGAGAACAGAAAAGCTAAACAAAAGCTTTTCCTCGCCTGATTTCTCCAATTCCGCCAATTCGCCGCAAAAGTTTCACCATGCGAGCAAGTGAGACGGAGCGGGGAGGAAGAAGCTTTCGTGGAACGAGAGCGCACGTTTCGACTACTCAGCGAATTTAGGGCGAATTGAGGCCGCAGAATCGTTTAAAAGCAGTTGATCGAGCGAAAAGCAGAGAGTAGTTACTATAACAGAAAAGCGGCGTTCGAGCCAGTCGATGTGTAAAAAGTAATCTGTTCGTACTCTTGAAAGTTTCGTTCTGGTGCAACTGCGGAAAATCTTCGCTCATTAGTTAGATGGTGAGGTGTAGGCTTGAGCCACGAACCTAATTCGGCTTGAGGGCGTTTAACGCTGTGTAGCCACCATCAAATAACTCTACTTTCTTCCAGGCATCCTCCGTCCGTGAAGACACCGCCAGACGCACGGGTGAAGCGTGCCGGGCAAGGCGTATAAAGTGGAGCCGTGCCCAGGAGAATAGGAGCACCCCAGCAAGGCCAACGCTCGCCAGCGTGTGTATCCCAACCTATCGGGTGGCAGCCGGAGTAACCACAGCAAGCAGCCCAGGTGCACGCCATCGTTCGCCCAAGAAGAGTCTGGAGGAGGCACTCCGGGAAAACACCAGGGCAGGCCCACGGCCCATCACCCGTGAGGAGTACTTGGCCAGATTGAAGGCGCTGCTGGACACCTCCGTCCATGAAGTCAACTACGAGCGAAGGCGCGGCAGTCGACGGGAGCAGTTACGGCAGCAGCTCCACGATTACAGTCGGCTCGCACGCATCTCGACCACCATAGCAGAGCGGACCCAGTGGCAGCAGAAGGTGATGGAGCTGTGGCGCCACATCAAGCAGGAGGTGAAGGATCGTCCACGCGCAACTAAGCGCGTCCAAGCAATTGTAAAAAACAAGACCATTAAAAATAAATATTAATTGACTTTGAACTGGGTGTTTCCTTTTGGCAAATGAATAGAGTTTGAGGCAGTTAAGGTAAGCTGTAGGTGGCGAGGCTGAGTAGTGCTCAAAGTACCAGAACAGGACATCCCAGAAAAGGCTGGGAGGATCCTGTGAGGTATAAAAAATTCAAAATAACAACCCCATATATTGAAATTGGAGAAAGTATGAAAAACGGCCATTTTTCCAGCAATGCACTCCTTGGAATCCGATCGTTTTCCGAGGAACTCCAGAATATCGTTGCAGTGAAGATCTTTAATTTAATTATGTTCGTGAAAACAATAACACCGCTATTTATATATTCAGGTGCTTCCGATTCCCGTTTTCGATGATTTTACAGATGTATGGTTTCGGAATCAAAAGTATCCCAATCACGCAAAAAACTGCAATTGCAGGTATTGCGAAGCTGCCTGAATGCAATTTTATTGAATTCTAATCATCATTAGCTTTCGTATGACACCCCATATATTGAAATTGGAGAAAGTATGACAAACGGGCGTTTTTCCAGCAACGCACTCCTTGCAATTCGACCGTTTCCAAGGAACTCCAAAATATCGTTGTAGTGAAAATCTTTAATTTTTTGTATTTCTGAGTACAATTGCAGCGCGATTTTGATATTCAGGCACTTCCGACTCCCATTTCCGAAGATTTTACAGCTGTATGGTTTCGGAATCAAAAGTATCCCAACCACGCAAAAAACTTCAATTGCAGGTATCGCGAAGCTGTCTGAATGCAATTTCATTGAATTCTACTCATCACTGGCTTTCGTTTGACACACTATATATTAAAATTGGAGAAAGTATGAAAAGCGGCCATTTTTCCAGCAATGCACTCCTTGCAATCCGATCGTTTTTCGAGGAACTCCAGAATATCGTTGTAGTGAAGATCTTTAATTTTTTTATGTTCCTGAGTACAATAACAGCGCGATTTTGATATTCAGGCACTTCCGACTCCCGTTTCCGATGATTTCACAGCTGTTAGGTTTGGGAATCAAATGTATCCCAACCACGCGAAAAACTGCGATTGCAGGTATCGCGAAGCTGCCTGAATGCAATTTAATTGAAATCTACTCATCACTGGCTTTCGTTTGACACTCATTGTATTGAAATTGGAGAAAGTATGAAAAACTGCCGTTATTCCAGCAACACATTTCTTCCAATCCGATCGTTTTCCGAAGAACTCCAGAATATCGTTGCAGTGAAGATCTTAAATTTTTGTAAGTTCCTGAGTACAATAACAGCGCAATTTTGATATTCAGGCACTTCCGACTCCCGTTTCAGATGATTTTACAGCTGTATGGTTTCGGAATCAGAAGTATCGCAACCACGCGAAAAACTGTTATTTGCTGGTATCGCGAAACTGCCTGATTTCACTTTTATTGAATTCTCCTCATCACTGGCTTTTGTTTGAAAGCCCATATATTGAAATTGGAGCAAATATGAACAACGGCCGCTTTTCCAGCAACGCATTCCTTGCAATACGATCGTTTTCCGAAGAACTCCAGTATATCGTTGTAGTGAAGTTCTTCAGTTTTTTTTATATTCCTGAGTACAATAACAGCGCTATTTTGATATGCAGGCACTTCTGACTCCCGTTTCCGATGATTTTACAGCTGTATAGTTTCGGAATCAAAAGTATCCCAATCACGCAGAAACTGTAATTGCAGGTACCGTGAAGCTGCCTAAATTCACTTTTAATGAATTCTACGCAACCCTGGCTTTCGTTTGACACCCCATATATTGAACATGGAGAATCTATGATATATGGTCAGTTTTTTAGCAACGCACTCCTTGCAATCTGATCGATTCCGAGGAACTCCAGAATATCGTTGCAGTAAAGATCTTCAATTCGTTCATGTGCCTGAGTAAAATAACAACGTGATTTTGATATTCAGGCACTTCCGACTCCCGTTTCCGATGAGTTTAAAGCTGTAAGGTTTCGGAATCAAAAGTATCCCAACCATGCAAAAGTTGCAATTGCAGGTATCGCGAAGCTGCCTGAATGCAGTTTCATAGAATGCTAATCATCATGAGTTTTCGTTTGCCACCCCATCTATTAAAATTGGCGAAAGTCTGAAAAACGGCCGTTTTTCCAGCAACGCACTCCTTGCAATCCGATCGATTGTCGAGGAACTGCAGAATGTCGTTGTAGTGAAGATTCTTAATTTTTTTTTGTTCCTGAGTACAATAACAGCGCGATTTTGATATTCAGGCACTTCCGACTCCCGTTTTCGATGATTTTACAGCTGTATGGTTTCGGAATTAAAAGTATCCCAACCACTTAAAAAACTGCAATTGCAGGTATCGCGAAGCTGCCTGAATGCACTTTTATTGAATTTTTTCCATCAATGAATGACACCTCATATATTGAAATTGGATAAAGTATGAAAAACGGCCGTCTTTCCAGCAACGCACTCCTTGCAATCCGATTGTTTTCCGAGGAACTCCAGAATATCGTTGTAGTGAAGATCTTTGATTTTTAGGTAAATTTCCCGAGAGAAATTTTTCTATTGCGGGGAGTATCATATATATATATATATGTATATATATATATATATATATATATATATATATATATATATATATATACATACATATATATATATATATATATATATATATATATATATATATATATATATATATATATATATATATATATATATATATATATATGGGATGTAACGAAATTTTTGACCACGCTAGAGGTTGTTTTTTTTAGGTAAATTTCTCGAGAGAAATTTACCTATTGCGGAGAGCATCATATATATATATATATATATATATATATATATATATATATATATATATATATATATATATATATATATATATATATATATATATATATATATATATATATATATATATATATATATATATATATATATATATATATATATATATATATATATATATATGGGATATAACGAAATTTGTGACCATACTAGAGGTTGCAATTTCGCTTCGATTTTCACCAAATTTTCAGAAAAGGTGTATTGGGTAATTATCTCGGTTAAGTTCGTGAACCAGCTATATCGGCTGCGCAAAAACAAAATGGCGGCCATTTTAGACGAAAAATCGTGATTTCTGTGCTGACCAATGTATAATTCCGATTTGGATGAAGTTTGGTACACAGGTTCACTGATGTATGTGATGAATCTCACAATAAAAAATCCAAAGTCGGTACGGCAGAAACAAAATGGCGGCCGCTGAAAAGTCGAAAAACGTGCAAAATTTGTTGTTGTAATAGTGGTCAAAGCTTTCAAGAGATTTTCATGAAATTCGGTAGTTTGATAGAAATTATAAGTATCTAGAGAATCACGTAAAAAAACTGGAGGTCAGGTTGCAAAAAACAAAATGGCGGCCAATTGAATGTCAAAATTTCAAAGGCTTTTAAAAGTCGCAATTTTGATTCGACATATACGAAACTTGCCCCCAAGATAGACATAACTCAAACCTACAGTCTTTAATATTTTGGTGATCATGCATGTGCAGATTTCAAAATGGCGGCCGTTTAAATATGCGTTTTTTTCATGTTTTTGTGGCCCTCTAGCGGTCACATTTTCCAACGAATTACGATGAAACTTGAGATTATGAACCTCTGTACTATTTTTATATATTTTGCGGGAAATTATTAAAATTGAATGAAAAATAATAAAAGCCATTTTCACTAAAAATTGAATTATTTTGCCCTGTCTAGAGTGTAACTCCTATTTGAAAGAGATAGTACATTGATCGATGAGGTCCTAGCATACAAAGATTTAAAATAATCCAAAATCAAATGCATGCATTCAAAATGGCGGCCCCCAAAGGTCTGAAGGCAAGCGCAATTCGCTATTTCAGTGCCAACTGAAATAATGAATATTTTTCATGGAACCGTTTTAGATGACTTTACTTGAAAGAACTTATAAACCAGATCATTTTTAAGATATTGTAAAATATTTTTAACAATACCCTAAAAAATTATAAAATCGCGACTTGTCTGTCTGTCCGTCGGTCCGCCCGTTTGTTCGTGCGTTATAACAAGTTTTCTCGCAAACCACATGAGCTAGAATGAGGAAATTTTCAACGAAGGTCAAAAGTGGTGCCTCTTGAAATTTGCAGTGTAAGAACATATTTTAAAGTGTTTAAGGGGGTCTCCCCACACAGGGGGGTGGGGACATAAACATTTGTTTTATTTCTGTAGCCCTCTAGCAGCCACGTTTCTCAACAGATTCCGATAAAACTTGAAATGATAAGTTATTAAGGCAAGTTAATTTAATTTAATCATGAAACTCGGATGACAAATAATAAATTCGAAAATTTACAGCTTAATATTTGTAGCAGCCGATTTCAAAAATAATTCAGTGTGACGGCCCCTGATGGTTCAGAAAAGAATCGAAAATGTATATATTAATGGCAATGCAAATGCGGATTAAACTTTAATGGAAATCTTTTGAAATTAACTATTTGAGCTATTTAAGCCAAAAAGTTATCACCTTTGTTTGACAACCACTGTCAAATGTATAAACAGCAAATGTGAGAAGGCGTAACGAGTATAAAATATGTTTATAACAATTTATTACCCGCCGATTTTCAATATGTGATCCATATGTGTGCAACTCAATTTAATTAGCAAAATATTTGCGCCTCTATGAAGGGTCTTCAAATACGAACGGCGGCAGATCCTTTCTGTTCATAATACCCATATAAATGCTACAAAAGTTGCAATAAGAAGTCCAGTATTAGATAAGCCAATTTCTTTTTCGATACCTTAGGCTACATACGAGAAATTGACCTTTCCGGCTAGTGCTGCTAACGGGGATTTTTTTATATTCCTGTGTCCAATAACAGCGCAATTTTGATGTTCACACACTTCCGACTCCCGTTTCCGATCACTTTACACCTGTATAGTTTCGGAATCAAAAGTGTCCCAACCACGCAAAAAACTGCAATTAAGGGTAACGCGAAGCTGGCCTGAATGCAATTTTATTGAATTCTACTCATCAATGGCGTTCTTTGACACCCCGTATATTGAAATTGGGGAAAGTATAAATTACGGCCGTTTTTCCAGCAACGCACTCCTTGCAATTCGATCGTTTTCCGAGGGACTCCAGAATATCGTTGCAGTGAGGATCTTTAATTTTTTTGCGTTCCTGATACAATAACAGCGCGATTTTGATATCCAGGCACTTTTGACACCTGTTTCCGATGATTTTACCTGTATTGTTTTAGAATCGAAAGTATCCCAACCACGCAAAAAACTGCAAATGCAGGTATCGCGAAGCTACCCTGAAATGCAATTTTATTGAATCCTACTTATCACTAGCTTTCGTTTGACACCCCATATATTGAAATTGGAGAAAGTGTGAAAAACGGCAGTTTTCCCAGCAACGCATTCATTGCAATAAGATGAAGGTCTCTAATTTGTTTATATTCCTGAGTACAATAACCAGCGCGATTTTGATATTCAGGCATATCCGACTCCCGTTTCCGATGATTTTACACCTGTATGGTTTCGGAATCAAAAGTATCCTAACCACTCATAAAACTGAAATTGCTCGTATCGCGAAGCTGCCTGCATGCACTTTTATTGAATTCTACTCATCACTAGCTTTCGTTTGAAACGCCATATAGTGAAATTGGAGAAAGTATTAAAAACGGCGATTTTTCCAGCAACGCACTCCTTGGAATCCGATCGTTTTCCGAGGACCTCCAGATTATCGTCGTAGTGAATATCTTTATGTGTTTTATGGTCCTTAGTACAATAACAGCGCTATTTTGATATTCAGGCACTTCCGACCCCCGTTTCGGATGATTTTACAGCTGTATGGTTTCGGAATCAAAAGTATCCCAACCACGCAAAAAACTGCAATTGCAGGTATCACGAAGCTGCCTGAATGCACTTTTATTGAATTTTACTCGTCACTGGCATTCGTTTGACACCCCATCTTTTGAAATTGGAGTAAGTATGAAAAACGGGCGTCTTTCCAGCAACGCTCTACTTGCAATCTGATCGTATTCCGAGGAACTCCAGAATATCATTGTAGTGAAGATCTTCAATTTTTTTATGTTCCTGAGTACAACAACAGCGCGATTTTGATATTCAGGTACCTTTGACTCCTGTTTCCGATGATTTTACAGCTGTATGGTGTCGGAATCAAAAGTATCCCAACCACGCAAAAAAACTGCAATTGCAGGTATCGCAAAGCTGCCTGAAACAATTTTATTGAATTCTACTCATCACTAGCGCACGTTTGACACCCCATATATTGAAATTGGAGAAAGTAAGCAAAACGGCCGTTTTTCCAGCAACGCACTCCTTACAACCCAATCGTTTTCCGAGGAACTCCAGAATATCGTTGTAGTGAAGATCTTTATTTTTTTATGGTCCTTCGTACAATAACGGCGCGATTTTGATATTCAGGCACTTCCGACTCCCGTCTCCGATGATTTTACAGCTGTATGGTTTCGGAATCAAAAGTCTCCCAACCTCGCAAAAAACCTGCAATTGCAGGTATCTCGAGGCTGGCTGATGCGCTTTTGTTAAATTCTACTCATCACTCGCTTTCGTTTGACACCCCATCTATCTAAATTGGCGAAAGTATGAACATCGGCCGTTTTTCCAGCAACGCACTCCTTGCAATCCGATCATTTTTTGAGGACCTCCAGAATATCGTTGTAGTGAAGATCTTGAATTTTTTATGTTCCTGAGTACAATAACAGCTTGATTTTGATATTCAAGTACTTCCGACTCCTGTTTCCGATGATTTGACAGCTGTATGGTTTCGGAATCAAAAGTATCCCAATCGCGCAAATAACTGCATTTGCAGCCATCACGAAGCTGCCTGAATGCACTTTTATTGAGTTCTACTCATCACTGGCTTTCGTTTAACACCCCATATATTGAAATTGGAGAAAGCATGAAAAACGGCCGTTTTACAACAACGCACTCTTCGCAATCCGATCGTTTTCCGAGGAGGTCCAGAATATCGTTGTAGTGAAGATCTTTAATTTTTGTATGTTCTTGAGTACAATGACAGCGTGATTTTGATATTCAGGCACTTCCGACTCCCGTTTCCGATGATTTTATAGCTGTATGGTTTCGGAATCAAAAGTATCCCAACCACGCAAAAAACTGCAATTGCAGGTATTGCGAAGCTGCCTGAGTGCAATTTTATTGAATTGTACTCATCACTGGCTTTCGTTTGACACCCCATATATTGAAATTGGAGAAAGTATGAGAAACGGCTGTTTTTCCAGCAACGCACTCCTTGCATTTCGATCGTTTTCAAGGAACTGCAGAATATAGTTGTAGTGAAGATCTTCAATTTTTTTAATGCTCCTAAGTACAATAACAGCGCGATTTTGATAATCAGGCACTTTCGACTCTCGCTTCCGATGATTTTACAGCTGTATGGTTTCGGAATCAAAAGTATCCCATCCACGCAAAAAACTGCAATTGCAGGTATCGCGAAGCTGCCTGCCGAAGCCACGCAAAAAACTGCAGTTGCAGCTATCGCGAAGCTGCCTGAATGCAATTTTATTGAATCCTACTCATCACTAGCTTTCATTTGACACCCCATACATTGAAATTGGAGAAAGTATGAAAATCGGCTGTTTTTCCAGCAACGCACTCCTTGCAATCCGATCGTTTTCCGAGGAACTCCAGAATATCTTTGTAGTGAAGATCTTCAATTTTGTAATATTCCTGAGTATAATAACAGCGCGATTTTGATATTCAGGCACTTCCGACTCCCGTTTCCGATGATTTCACAGCTGTTTCGAAATCAAAAGTATTTCAACCACGCAAAAAAATGCAATTGCAGGTATCGCGAAACTGCCTGAATGGACTTTTATTGAATTCTACTCATCACTGGCTTTCGTTTGACACCCCATATATTGTAATCGGAGAAAGTATGAAAAACGGCCATATTTTTAGCTACGCACTCCTTGCAATGCGATGGTTTTCCGAGGAACTCCAGAATATCGTTGAAGTGAAGATCTTTGATGTTTTACCGACTTCCAAAAAAAAGAAGGTTACCAATTCATTGCATATATTTTTTTTTGTTATATTTTTTGTAGGTTCAGCGATCACTTTTAAACGGAGATATATAGAAGGGTCCTGTTGTTGGCAAGTGATACGTCTTTCTTCTATTTCGCTTCTTCTTAAAGGATAAGAAGTTCAAGTAACGATAAAGGACTTTTACCGTTATAACTAAAACATTTCCGTCTCTCACCCGGATTTTTCAGCATAACTGACCGACGGGTGTAAAGGATTTGGTTGTAGAGGTTTCAAATGTAGACAACATACTGAATTGTAATCCACCTAAGGACTTTTATAGATATTAACAGTTAAATATGATACGTTGATGCTGAGAAATTGAATTTAAATATTCTTTCGCATGAAAAGTGCCAATTAGTTGGCATTCTTCAAGGATTTGTTGGAGATACCGAGTTCTTTAGTGACGGATGTTGAAAATGATCCGTATCCCTAATTTGCTGTATAGACGGTACATTTTAGTCAATCATTTCCACCGGAAATAACTAATA